>VXAK01022410.1:84819-171051 GCA_013399435.1 Arenaria interpres | reverse complement strand
CACGGAAAGGGTTATCCAGCATGACAACACCAGTAATGACTGTAGTACCAGACTGGCACTAACTCTGGAAAGCAGATTGTGCAAGGTAACTGCTAAATGAGACATGGAGGAATTGAAGAGCAAGTACCAACTATTTGCTAATTACGTCACGCCTCTATCAGACCGTTCATTGGGCATTCAGTCTTTTACTGATGTTGATTTGTGTAAAGTAAAACATTTTATACTATTAAGATCCCTTCTTTATGAGTAGTGCATTTTTATGAGAGTTAGCTTAGTGAAAAAGCGGTTTCTTGAAACACTGACCTGTTCGTGAATACATTTTTACTTCCTGACCAAAGTCCCCACAAACATAAGTAAGTGATGGGTGACCTTTGTGTTGTGAGCCTTAAATTTTCAACCTCATTGATGAGCTTTCAGAAGGAACAGTACAGAAAGGTCACCAATACATATTTAGCAGGTTCAGTTTCATCACTATGTACAGTGTTTTGGTGTCACAGTGGATGTGACAGCATAGAAGACAGCATCTACATTTAAATATCAGATTAGAGAAGAGCAAAACAAGGGATTCACCTATAATTTTTTGGTTTGACCTATTACAGCAGTAAAGACCATATTTTACCATCTGAACTTGGACTTGAATGTGAAACATCCCTCAATGTAAAAGATTTCAAGTCCAAGATTTAAGTTCAGATCTTCATGTAGTATGAAATATGATTTTGAAATGAGACTCTTAACAGATGCATGCTTCCCAATCAGAACAAAAATACTTTGTAGCCATTTCATATCAAATGAGGAAGATTTAGATTTTCGCTGTTCTTATGATATCAGTTGAAGTTCCTTTTTCCCTTATTCTTGGTGGAAGTCTTAACCCTTGGAAGTACATTGAAGACAGCTGAGAGGAGAAAGAACGTAGAAAAGGAATATTGTCTGTCGACTACAGAATTACAGAATGATATGGGGTTGGAAGGGAACTCTGGAGATCATCTAGTCCAACGCCCCCGCCAAAGCAGGTCCACCTAGAGTAGGTTGCACAAGAATGTGTCCAGGTAGGTTTTGATTGTCTCCAGAGGAGGAGACTCCACCACCTCCCTGGGCAGCCTATTCCAGTGCTCTGCCACCCTCAAAGTGAAGAAGTTCCTCCTCATGTTTAGGTGGAATTTCTTATATTCAAGTTTATGCCCATCTCCTCTTGTCCTATCCCTAGACACCACTGAAAAAAAGATAGAACACCTGTCGAGGTGAAAAAAAATGGCTTGGGATAAGATTTATATTTAAAACAATAATTTGTCTAGTGAAACAAAATCTAATTTGTCTTCATTCAGCATAATTATATGTAACACCCTGGTTTTGAACTATGTAACAATGGTGATCCCTCCAGTACGGTGTCATTTCAGTAAGGGATTTTGGGATCTAACACATCACTACATTGATCCATCACCACATACTGATGAGAGATCAGAAAGATGACAGACAAAGACTTCCAACAGAGGAATAAATGCACTCAGGAGAATCCACCCCCAGCTTGTGTGGATCATCCTTGAAACATCCTTTCAAATTTGGGTAGGTTGGCTGAATTCTTAACTGGTCCCCATTCACACACTACTGTTCACAGTCTTGTGAGAATTCGGTAAGGCCCCACAACCATTAATAATATGACAGTGTCCTGCAATGCAGTACTTGCCAAGGAAAAATCTAAAGGAAGAGGTAATTATGCTCTCAAAAGCTTACAATGTAATTTAAATGAAGATGTAAAAAGGGATCATAATTCAAAAGTAGGCAAAGTAAGAATGTGGGAAATGGTAATAGGAGCACACAATATATTGGCCATTGGTGTAAATGGATATATGACTTCTCAAGAAGACTTGGAAGCTTAATTTATATCTGATCTTCAGAAAAGAGGTCACCATTAATTGTTAAGTGTTATTGCCATTATCTATTATTATCACTAATGTTAGCTCTAAGGATCAGTGATGGAAGGCATGATAAACCCAGGAGGTATCTTAATAATTTAACTCCTGTAACTATCTCTTAAAAAATAATTACTTTTAAGCTGTGAAGCTTCTTAAACAGAACGTTCATCAGTCTTCACACTTACTTTGCACTCACCCTCCAAACTTCTTGCTGAAGGGTCTATACATTTCGGTACCATGATATTTGTAATGTTAGACACATTAAGACTTAGAAATAAGGTGCTGAAAAGGAAATTCCATCAGATAAATAAATTAACACAGGATGGAACTCAACTGATCAAATACAGACTGTCATCAGGACTCTTTTCATGGTGGAATGATACAGGCACTTTTAAGACAAAATCCACTTCATTTTAAAGGAGCCATTTTTGTGGCATCAAATACCTGTTTTTCCAAAGTTTTTGAATGAATCTGGTAGTGGGTACAAACAGATAACTTGTGTTTCAAGAATGTATCAAATAAGGAGGTGCGGTGGGAACGAGCTAGAGATGTGAAAGGAGATGTAGACAATAATTATTAGTGTATCAGGCTAGCGGGGGAATCTGAAAAAAAAGAACCACTGTAGATTAAGTTGGATTACTAGCTTAAAATAAACCATATGTATGTTTGCATGATTTTGAAATTTCATTGATTTCAGCATTATTTTATCTCCACACATCATACCAACTGGAGTGTTCACAGAGAATGGAGCAGAGTTCATTCAGCGTTGGTGGCCTCAGTGCTCATTCTTTCCATATTACTGTCTCACCTGAAATACCTGCCACAGAAGTGGGAGACGTAGGTTTAATTCCTCCTCTGCCAGAAGAACCCAAACCTGCAGCTACTGCTGTTGAAGAGTGATAACACTAGTTATCAGGCCGTATGCTATTATGGTTGGAAACATCCTCCCCCTCCCTTGGTCAGACATGTCAGTGGGTATGCAAAGGACCAAGAAAACAAAAGTGATTTGGAATTTCTATTATTTCTGTAGAGATGCACTTCTAGGAGACATGGAGAACAGCAATTTGTCTATCCCTGGACAGCCTGTTGCATGGTCAGTAGGCCTTCCTTTTCCCTTTAGTTTCCATCTGGTAATTACCCACCACAATCACTGCACAAAAGCAGATGTCTTTTCCTGAGCATATTCAGACACTCCTGGTCTTGTTATTCCATATGGGCAGACAGGTAGTTTCCTGATAAGTCTGTAGGATCTCTGAATAAACCCCTTAAGGACTGCCACTATCTCTCTCTAACCATTCTCTTTCATTCTTAGACTGTCTGTACAACTCAAAGGATGTGCAATGAGCCCAGGTACCACTGCCTACTTCTCTGCTTTTAACCTCTGTACTTTTTGCACATGGTTTTTGTATCTCTCACTCTAAATTTAGCAAATAGAATAAGCTACATTTCTCTCTTCTTCCACACCCACACATTCAGCATAAGGAAATATTTTATTACTTGTAAGAATACTTCTCCATAGACTCTCATATTAGCAGCAGCAGAAGAAACAAAGAACATAGTCAGTAGGGAATTTTTGTTAAGATCTCATCTGCAACTCCATTTTGAGGATGCAAATCTCCCCAGCTTGACAGTATAATTTAGAACAGAGAAAAGAGTGATATAAGATGCTTTCTAGTTAGAGTAACCTCCATTTTATGTGCAGTTTTCCTAACTGTTAATGACTAAACCAGGGGCAAATAGTAGTGACTCATGCCCTAAAGGCTTATGTATTGCTTTTAAAGTGCCATAAGTATCACAAAACTCTTGTCTGCGTATTCAGTAATGGGAAAGGACATTTTATTAGTACCATCACATTTACATGAATAGCTGATTTACTTATATGGATGCATCCCATCGCAAGCAGAGCACCTGGCAGTGCTCATAATGACAAAGAAATGGCAAGGGTCTCTCAGCCCTCCAGGCTCCACACTGCCCAATGCCTCCAGGCTGCAGCTGTAACCTCTGTCTAGTGTGGGAGCAATGCAACTTCTGTCACTGCTTGGTGGTTTTTCCTTATCCAGCCCTCTGTTTCTTGACTTGTTTTCCCTTACTTGGAATTCTTGCCTTTCTCATGAAATACTTAATTCCTATTGCTAGCAAACAGATTATTCAATTCTGCTTTCCTCAAAGTGATCAAAATACCTCATGCCATATTTAACACAAACGAACTTCTTCACAGATTTTGATCACATTAGCCACTGACTGAATTAGGTTGAGTTTCCTGCAGCTTCTTTCTACTGCTACGGTTATTTTTTTTTCATGCCTTTAGCCTACTCAGTATATTTAGTTTCTGACTCATTTCTTCAGAGCTCTGAATTCTTTTCTGACTCACTGGGAATCATTTATTCTGTTTTGGTTTCACCAGGACAGATTTTCAGATTTCATCTCTCAAATGTCATCACTAATGTCTCAAAGTTTGTTTACAAATGACTTTTTGTCTCACACAGAGGAACACTGATGTCAGATGGTGTTTCACCAATCAAAGGTGTTCCAAAACTTCCATGTCCTAAGATATTCTCTCTTTCTACAGCCTTTCCACAACTTGTTAATTAATGATTTTTTCCCACAGTGCACTGATGGTTAGCCCTTTCCCCTAAGGAAGGAGGTTGCCCCTAAGCTTGCTTTGAATAAAAGTAATATCACCAACCATAAGTACACAAAAATAGCAGGAATCCATCTGTACTGTCTGTTGAAATTAAAACAAGAATGAAATTGGTCAAAAATGATATGAGGTATCATTAGTGAATGTGGAGTTCTACTTATTTGCCTTCTGGTACTCAAAATTCAGGATGTACTTGGCTGACATTTTCATCTTGTACCATTCAAATATAAAGGCAGAGTTTTCATTTCACCTATGAAATATTATTTTTTCCTCAATTCATGCAATGGAAGGACTTGGAAAATTTAAAAGAAAACATGCCAATGTTATAATTATAATTATGAACTACGTGATAAAAATTATATCTGTATTATTAAAAGCAACCACTACAATAATTGCTTACTGGCTACCAGTGCCATTTATATGCCCTAGTGCATCCAAACCATCTGCACAGAGTTGGCATGAATGACACAGGCTTTACTGGAAAACCATATCCTTCTGGAGCAGCAACTGAAGGTAAGGTGAGATTTCTGTTAACACATAAAATAATACTCAATGTTTAGATTTAAACAACTGAATCCCAGTCCCTGTGTCCACAATACACAGCAGTGTCTCCTCTAAATCTCACATGCTCGTGTAATAGTGGTGTTTTTACAGTGTGACACTGAGGATGTTTATTGATAGCCTGAGGAAGTGCAAGGCTGTAAGTCAGTGCTTCACAACACAAGGTCCATTGGGATGGTATTGGAAGACTGTGTAGGTTAGAGGGAACTCACACATACTTTTTTCCCTGAGAAAACCATCCCCAGAACCACAGTTGACTTGGAGAGAAGCAGACAACTCCAGAAGAAGGATTAAAGTTGTGTGACACACATTGCATGTGATCTGGGGCCTGGGCTTCAGGGGTGAAGTCTGGATCATAGTCATGCAACCTTAGTGACAGCAAAGCTGAGGGCCAGTTCAGAGACTTCAGTCAAGACACCTCAGTAGACATCTATGTTGAGTTGTGCATGTGTGTTTGGGTGTTTCAGCCAGTAAGGTCTCAGGTCAGTAGATGCCTGGCAGTATTTTAGACACTAGAATTGTTGAGACTTAAAAGTAGGGCTAGGAAATATAATTCTGGACTATAAGGTGTATGTAACCTTGGGGACTGGTAGCTGGTTAGATGACTAGTCTCTAGATCTCTAATAACTATCACGGGAGTTTAGATCCACAGTTCACATGCATCCATGCATGTAGATATATTTCAGAATGCTCTTAATATTTAATATTTAAGACAAATTTCAATGTTTTAATCTGGAATTAAACTCCTCCTTTTTTTTTTTAATTAATATATATAAGCAAATTGAATTCTGGTCAAACTTTTAAAAAGTTTCCTTAAGAAAGGAAATTAATAGTGGGGAGAATTATTAAAATCTTGGAAGTATATGTAAATTGTAACAGGCAATGAAGTAGTGTCCACATAATATAGGAAAAAAAAGTGAGAGCTGAGCAAAAGCAAGAATTTCTGTCACAGCTAGGGTTATTTCACTTATCATTTCCTCTTATCCTGAACAAGAGTTGAGCACTGAGATATTAAACACAAAAAAAACCAAAACCAACACCCTAGGTCAAAAATTCTGAAAAATTTCAGTTCAGAAAGTGAAATATCAGCTGCCAATACACAGTAGTTTGATCTTTTTCTGGTTGTTATTTTTTTACTTTCTGTAGATTTTTCTCTTTGAAATATCAGGCTTTTATCTTTGAGCTGAGAACAATGATTACATGTTGGAATTTGTCCATTCCTTAGACACAAAATGGGCATTGTGATCAGCTTTTCCCAGGTGTCCAGAGGTCCAGAATGGAATTATTTGGACATCTGAAATTTTACCAGATGTAAATAGAGAATGTCGAGTTGCAAGAAATTTACAATGAATCCCTGAATTAGGATGGTTTATCTCTGTTCTGCGAGTCAGTCACTCACAGAAAATGAACAATTAGGATACATATTTAAAATAGGCCACCTTTTGATAAATATTACATCCATGACATGCAAAATAGTAAAAAGTAGGGCGATTTAAGCAAGCATGAAATAATCCCTTCTAATACCAAAATAACGAGATAGAATTTTAAAAGCCAAGATCTTAATGTCCTTCAAAAGGATGAAGTTTGCTTTGAAACTAGGTTGCCAAATCACAAATAAAATATACTTAATAAGTAATGTGTCTTGGCCCCCAAAATAAATGCAAATGCGCAATGAATGTATCAAGGAATGTGAAAACATTGAAAGCTTGAGTTTAAAGTTCTCATTAAAATCACCCATTCAAACTGTAGCTATTATGTAGAACCAATTACAAGGGCTTCTGAGATTCATAACAATAGCAGTAAAAATAACTTATTAACGTTAATTTTCTTTTCAGTAGCAGATATTGCTTTCTAAGAAATGGAAGGGTCTGCTCACTCTGTCTATTACAGCTAAAGAACATTTCAGGCTTTCCCATTTTGTCTGTTTCCAGTTTCCCATACAGACTGTTTTCAAACCAGCAGTATTTTGCTGGGTCAATATTAAGATGGCAGAAAGACATATCTATTTGATATAAATATTAACCAAAAAAAATACGATGTTTAACCAACTGAAGAGAAATCAATTGAGTAGTATCATTAAAGGGATATGAAAAATTGGTGTTATCAAGCCAACATGATTTTAAAAATTAAATTAGAAGTTTGTTTCATAAAGTTAATTGTGTTGATAAGATTAATTTCAACCTAGTAATTCACACTATTTTAATTAAGAAACCTGAAAAAAGAGTATCTTACAGAAATGAAACATCAGATTAAGAATTGACTGATAGTTTCTAAATCATGTAAAAGGGAAATTAATGATTGTAACATAGCCAGATCCTGCAGGGAGTAATCCATGACCTTCTGGCATTAAACATTCCGATTAAAGGCCTGGAAAAAAATTAAGATGTGTTAATCAATTCCAAAACCAGCATGAAGGCAAACAAACTGCAAAATATAATCAAAATAGACCAAAGTTGTGGAACATCTTGGATGATTCAGCAAGTTGGGCATAAACTAGTGAAGTGTTTGAATAAAGCCAAATGTGAAGTTATATTTCTAAGAACAGAAGAGGAGGGTTGTATATGTCGAACTGAAATCTCTATTCAGACAATTGATGACTCCTGAAAAGGACTTAAGGTTTAAGATTAGCTGAGCATAGATTGCTGGGCAGTGGTATGTTCAAAAGGTTTTGTATAAACTGAGATAGATCGAAGCAGCATAAAATGTCACCTTATCTCCCTGTTTGGATTTGATATAACTTTTATTATTAGATTAATTTTGTATAAAACAACAACCATAGTGGTAAATTGATGATCATTCAGATAAAAAACATCAAAATAATTATAAACCATGATGTATAACAAAAAAGTGAACTGTGCTGCTAACTGTAAATTTATATACAAAATTGAAACCTATTTTATACAGAATTTTTTATTTCTTTTCACTATGAAAAAAATGAACAATTAAATAATTACACTGTTAATCTTCACAAAGGTTTATAGGAATAATCACAAGAACTTTCACAGACCCATTTCTTTTCACTGGAAATTTATTGATGCTATAATGGTGCTATTCTGATTCATGTAAGACCAGAATATGGTCTATTAAAAAGATAATTTTTTTTTTTTTCTTGTTTTCACAGTCCTTAATCTTGACTGGAATTATTTGAATAAGTATTCAAACAAAACAATCCCAAAACTAAATGGATCTTTAAACAGCAGTTCTTAGAACAGCATTGTACCTACATATAGATCAGTTTGTTGGTTGATGACATTAAAGTTATTTCTAGAGAAGGTTGCAGGAAGGTACTCAAACAATTTCAGGCAATAAAATTACCATAAGACTGAAATTTTATCTTCTCAAACTTATTGTGCAGATTTTGTATTGCTTTGCCCAATTTTTTGTTTTTCTTTAATATTCTAATCCTATAAAAGGCAAAGGAAATCAAAGCCTTTTTTTTTCCTCCTGGGAAGACAGACATCAATTCCAGGTACAACAACTCACAATCATTATTATCAGGTAACAGTCTGTTGGGTTGACTTTAAAGAGATAGCTTTACGGAAGATAAAACTTTCTCAGGAGATGTCACCAGTACATTTGGCCTGTCATCTATATACATATATGTTGGTAGCTTCAGGCAAAAGACTGAAAAATCAAATGGCTATCTTGTCACTCTTCTTCTTATTATTATTTCTTCTTGTCCACAGTCAAAGATGACATATTCTGGGAGGAATAATCGTATTGAATTTCACTTATTGTATCTATTGTGTCTGTTCTTGTAAAATTTTTTGTTCTCCAAAATTTTTGATAAATCATTATTCCATAAGAACACTTTTCTATTTTAAAAAATATTAATCTCAGTCTTACACAGGCTGAGAGTGTTTAAACAATGAGGTTAATGAAAACAACCAAACTTCATGTAGTATATTTGACTTGTGGAGAAAACATATTTTTGCAGCAGATTATCTCATGCAAGTCAGCAGCAGGCTTTGCCTAACCTTATTTGCTTTAGTTGAGAGGGCCAATTTTCTCCTGTGTTAGAAGGATGGAAGAAGGTGCAGAGCACACTTGCTACCAGGTTTCAAACTAGGGTTGTGTCAGAGAGGCACTCAGCCATGCATGACTTGTGGTACAAATATGTCCTGGTCCAAGAGAGAAAGGACTTTCTCAAGCTCAGGGGGAGAAGTTGAGTGAGTCTGCTATTATCAAATGAAGGACATTTTTCAAAATACTCATGTTCTGTTTAAAGTTGGTTTTGAGCCTCTGTCACCTACACTGACACTATGTACCTGTGTCAGATAATGAGGGACTCAGACTGAAATGAATGTCCATACTGCGGCCTGACTCAGGCAGAGACAATCAAGTAAATTAGGATTTATGGCTGACATGCTGTCCTTACCTGATCTCATTATATATCAATACAGTAAATGCCTCCACCAGCGGGATAACCATCATACACATAACAACATGTTGACATTATGAGGGTTATTCAAGGATGGAGCTTAGGTTTTAATTTGGAAATTTCTTGACTTTGTAGGTTTAAAGGTGACTTGCTAGTGACTTGATAGAGAACATAGTTAGATAGTGATGTAATGCAGAATGTGATGTGTGTTAAGGGTTAGTTTGAAAGCCTTGGGCTGTGACTAGTGCTATTTTACTGGTTCTTAGTCAGGTCCAGTGAAAAACTTGAAGTTTTAGCCTGTTGTTCACAGCAGTTTACTGTTTGTACCACAGTTATGAACAACCCCAGCTTCCGTAATCACCAAGAGATGTGTGTTTATCTGGGTGAATAGAGATCATAAAAATGCAGGTTCTTCCAGGCTAAGTGCAAATTAAAACTTCATCATAAGTGACAATGCAAGAAAAACTGAGAAGGCTGGATGAATCTGTTGCGTGATCACCATTAGGAAGAAAACCTTCCAATAGGATAAAACTTCCCTGTTATAGACACAACTATGTCACAGCATTCATAGAATGGTTAGAGCTAGAAGGGACCTTTAAAGATCATTGAGTTCCAAACCTCCTGCCATGGGCAGGGACACCTCCACTAGAGCAGGTTGCTCAAAGCCCCATCCAGCCTGACCTTAAACCCTTCCAGGGATGGGGCATCCACAGCTTCCCTGGGCAACCTGTTCCAGTGCCTCACCACCCTCACTGTAAAGAATTTATTTCTCGTATCTAATCTAAATCTCCCCTCTTCCAATTTAAAACCATTGTCCTGTCACTGCACTTCCTGACAAAGAGTCCCTCTCCAGCTCTCCTGTAGGCTCACTTCAGATATTGTTGTTTCATATGCCCTGTCTCTTTAATATTAGAAGAGATGGACAATCCATTTCTATATGGTGAAATGATTATGATTAGAGAACCTCCCTTACAAGGAAAGGCTCAAATTGCTGGGGCTCTTTAGCCTCGAGAAGAGAAGACTGAGGGGAGACTTCATCTATGTTTACAAGTTCCTAAAGGGTGGGTTGAAGGATGATGGAACCGGACTCTTTTCAGTGGTTTCCAGCAATAAGACAAGGGGCAATGGGCACAAGCTGGAACATAAGAAGTTCCACTCAAATATGAGGAAGAACTTCTTTATGGTGAGGGTGACAGAGCCTTGGAACAGGCTGCAGAGAGAGGTCATGGAGTCCCCTTCTCTGGAGATTTTCAAGACCTGCCCTGATGCAGTCCTGAGTAATGTGCTCTAGGCAATCCTACTTTAGCAGGGCAGTTGGACTAGATGATCTCTAGAGGTCGCTTCCAACTCTGTCAAATCTGTGAATCCATTAAATAACTCAGTATTCTCATTTATGGCAAAAGGGTGGGTAAAACTCCACAGGATACTTTCAAAGGCTTAAAAAAAATGCTTAGTGTTTCACACTGATGAAACTTAATCTCTTTAGTTTGTCAGAAATAAGAGTAAGGTGATACGATCATGATGCATAAGAGAATGGCTGATGTTAGCATTATGTTGGCCTGTTAGGAAGATGTCCACAGAAGTAAGAGACTTTAACTTATAGAGTGGGTTGGTGTAATAGAAGACCACACGGGAGTGGATTCTCTCTTGACCTAGCCTACTTGCTAGCAGCTGGGCCGTACTGTTTTGAAACACAGAAACCATCAGCTGTTAAATGTATATTTACTCTAGAAACTTGGATCTGGAAGTAAGAATTTCTGTATTATTAGGCTGATCAACATACAGAACAAGACAACGACTGAATCAACCAACTATGGATGTCTTCAACTCAAAAAATTAGATTCAATTTAGGTGATGCATGAGGGAAGTCATTGAAATTCACAGACTGTGTTAAAAAGAAGTTAGATGAGCTATTCTGAAGATTCTTTGTCCTAAAATAAGCAGAATAATATTCAGAACAAAAATCAGTGAGTGGTAGAGAACGAATCAGAAAAGTGATTGTCATGAGGAAGTCATTTGGAAACATTTTGACTATGTTTTCTTATGTCAAGATAATAATTTAAAAAATTTAGAGAAAAGACTGGAAAAAACCAAATCACCCCACAAGCCCTACTGATCTGCTGCTTGGAAATAATAATTATATAGATTGTGTGTGATGGAAGGTATAATGCTAAGACCTTTGAAATAAAAATAAATAGAGTCCAGTTGGAGGTTCAAGGAAGTAAGGACATTCCAGGACATTGGAAACACTTAGATTTCTTTTTTTTTTTTTAAAAAAAGGTAGCTTACATTCACATTAAGCTTTTATCCACCTGGGACAATACTTACACAGGCCATAAAACAGCACACCTATATGTTCACATCAAAGAGAAAATCAGATTATTATTTTCACACTTCAAATTGCAGTCATCTTTTTAGCTACATTCTTTCTGAAATTTTATGAAACAAATATTGATGTATTTTGTTCCTCTCCTGTTTCTTTGTGATTATCATAAAACAACAAAGCTAACCAAATCATCAGAGAAAAAGTCAGTTCCAACTTCTATAGACTTTTTGGATCCTTGCTTCTTATCACTCTTCTTTCAGAAACTTTGCTTCTAGTTTCTGTGGGGTTCACATAATTACTTTTAATTTTGTGCAAAACTGGGGTGAATCTCCAGGTGCATACACTACCAGCAATATACAAATCAGTAGGAATAACAATGAGAATTTGAACTATCCATTCCTATAATGCTGTCCTGGTTCCATCTAGGAAAGAGTTAATTTTCTTTCTAGTGATTGCTGTGAAAGGAACGTCAATAATTATTATTGTTTTAGTTGTTGTTGAGTAATGTTTTATACTTTTCAAGGACTCTTTTCAGCTTCCCATAGAAGCTGTGAAGAGGTGTAGATAGAATGATGCAGCGGCCAATGGAATATTCTGTACCATAGATGCCAGTATATAAACAAGGGTAGGCTGGGGGCGGGTGTTCACGATCACTGCTCAGGAAAGTGCCAATTCACGAGGCAGTGAGAGTGACTTGTGTCACTATTGTTATTATTGTCTTTTTTTTTTTCCTTTTCTGTTATTGTTTCTATTAAACTGTATTTATCTCAACCCACAAGTCTTTTTCCTTTCCCCTTCCCTGCTTTTCTCACTCTTCTCCCTGCTCCTCTGGGGAAAGCGGGAGAACTGCACAAGTGTCTGTGTGGTTCTAGCAGCCAGCTGGGGTTAAACCACAACACATGTGCAAAAAACAAAATGTCTTGAAAAATTGTAATACCAGTTGCAAAGAATACGACAAGTCATCATATTCTGAAGTGATAGGACATGTCATTTTGCTCTACTACTATTGACCTACAATTGAAATTCTGCAAAACAGGTAACGCCATATGAAGAAATGGTGTTATGGATTTTTTCTTACGATTGCATTTTATTTTTTTTCAAAAAGTTTTTCATGGAAAAGAGAAAGAAAGAAAGAAAGAAACAAAATTTTTGAGAGGCATTTCATTCAACTCAATATCATAGCACTCTTTCTCTCTACTCTCCCAAATTTCCCCAATGTCCTGAAGCAGAATATGTAGGTCCATCAAGCTAAAAAAAAAACCAACAAACCACAAATAAGACCAAATAAAAGAAAACAAAAAAAAAAGGAAAAATAAAAATTCACCCAGTATTAATAGACTTTAGTCAGGACTTAATTATGCACTAACCAATAAGTGAATGGAAAGGCCATATAATCTAAATGTCATCCTAACTCTGTCAAAAGACCTTTGAGATAACTTGAGTGAATTACACAGATGATTACATTTGTTTGCACCTGACTAGGGCAAAATAAACTGAATCTTGCTGATAAATCAAATAATAACCTTTTCCTACTACTCCTCTTACTAGGAGAGGAGAGATCTGCTGCAAGATTAAGAAAGGGAGCTCTCCTAGCATTCTTCAAATTGTTATTCTGGGAATAAACATGGTGGTTTATGTCTTCTCTTCCCCTGATTATGAATTATACTAATTCCTTTGGCAAAATCTCTTGTGGGACACACAGATCCAGCCTGAATGGGGGAAGGAATGGGGGAAGGAACAAAGGTTGTGCACCTTTGGTAGCATTGTGTGCTTTGAGAGCAGACACCACAGCTCTAGATGGCAGGGAGCGAGGAGTAAAGCTACCTTAGGCCATCCTCCCCACGACTAACTGATAAATCTTCAATTTTCAGTGGTGAGAGTTCACAGCAAAAGGTTTGTAATCAATCTGCACTGTGAAACAAACACTAGAATCATGGAAAAAATATTGAGTGAGACAGGACAGTAAAACTCCTTGAAGAAATCACAATTTCTGCTTTAATGCCCAATAGGTATAAGAAAAATCTGCTGGTGAATTATCCTATTTACATTGTTCTCCCAGATCCTGTCTGCTGCTGTGAATCATTTCAACAATACTAAAAGACAAAATCATAATTCTAATGCTGATTTCTGAGTACTTTGTTGTTGACAATCCCAGAAATAGTTTGGGTAATTAGAAGAGATTAGGCAGATCAAAGTTCTTGAAATCACATTTGTATTAAGAATAGTTCTATGCTGTGACATTTACAGTTCTTGCTGAAACCTCCAACATAGGAATGTGATGTGCTACACATAAACCATGATAATCTCTGTGAAACATTTAAATATTTTGCTTACCCTTTTGAAATGGAATACTTTAGTGTTAATTGAAGTTCTATGTCTTTTCCTTAGTTTGTATAGAAAGTTATATAGAAATATGCTAACAAAGACATTATTTGTTTCTAGGTTGTATTTGAATCAAATTAACAGCCAAAAAAAAGGTAATATTTACATGTAAACAAAAAAACTAAACTAGGTAAAGTGAAGTTATTTAGAACTTCAGCAAAGCTTTCACTTTTCTCCACATCTGTCAATTTCTTAGATTAATTTGATAATAGAGGATCATAAATACGTATCACAAAAGACTCAATGACAAAAACAAAGCCTCAGTTTATAGAAGGTAATCAGGTTTGCAGAATGTTTACTTAAAGCACATCTGATAGGCTTTTTGTTTTCCAAATGAACTAATTCAATTCATTGTACCATAGCAAACAATTTTAAGATTCTTATTTGGGAAATTGCAAGGAGGCTAATAAAGACTGGTATTATACACACTAACATTACCACCCATTCTGAGTTTTAGGGCACCAGAAAGCACAGCATGCAGCTTTTAAATAAACCAAATAAATTTCGGGGTACTTTATGTCAGACAATTGCCAGTTAAGCGAGCATTTCCATAATTAAACATGGTATAATACATAAATGACAGATGGTGGCTGTTGACAGGTTTTTTTTTCCACTTTGCTCAGAGGACCTCATGTTTTTCTAGTTCAAATAATAACATGGCAATGTCAACAAAATCATCAGGAAAAATCTGTAAACACGTTGCATTATCATGTATAAGTACAGGACTTCGAAGGACTTAATGTAAAGAAAACTTAAACAGATATTATTCTATTCAGAACACATTCCTAATATAATCATCTCTGATTAGGTAAGTGTGGTCTGTGTTTGGAAGCATAATGCTGTTTTATGCAACAGACTTGCATTATGTGGCCTCACACCACGCATCTTATGGGGCAGTCATGGAGGTTCAGATCGTTTTCTTCTGAGGAGGCAGAACATTGCTAGGAGAAGCAGAAAAGTCTCCTCTGGGTGCTTGGAAATGCACCAAGTTTACCACGTGTTTGTGCAGAAGTGCTGGGTGTTAGGATTTCTGAGCTCAGATTCTGCTCTAGAAAAAACTTTCTGGCTGTAAGGGCCACCCTCAAAAATTAAATCTATTTAAAAATTAAAATTATTTAAACACATTTAGCCCAATCATTCTGGAAGACATTGGAGGATAAGTGGAGGCAGCGAGGGAACCGAAGAGACATAAGCCATGACATGTCCCTGATCACATTCTGTGAAACCTCTCAGACCAACTGTTTGCACAGTAGAGGATTTGTTGCTGCCCCTGTCCCAGGGAGGACTGATACATACCGGCAGAGACATGCATGTGGGATAAAATTGCCCTGTTTTTATCCTAATCAAAACATTTCACACTGAATATGGCTCCCAAGACACTGATTTCACTGTGCTAAATCTAAACAATGTTAGCATTATCTTCAAACTAAATATGCAACTAAGCTCTTTAAAATGTTTGGATAAAAATCATGAAGCTATCAAATATTTGGCAGATGTGTTACCAGTGACCAAACTTTATAATATTCTGTTTTATCAGCATGGAGTTTGTTTAGTTGCAACATCGGTGCTGCTGACAGCAGGGCAGAGCTCGGAGCCTGACATAAAATGTCTTCTTGCTCAAATAACCTACACCATTTCCCTACAATAAACTGCTGTCGTAGTCAGCTGCAAGGTTACAACTGCTATCCATTAGATGCAACATCATTACTATCCAGTTCCAGACCTTGCAAACCATCAGCAGCAGTTAAGGCAACTGATAGCAGATTCAATGCAAAGGAGAACTGTATAGTCAAAAACAATGTAATAGATCAGCAGTTTTGCCTTATAAAGAATAATATACAGAACTGCAAAGTGAAGGGTAATTGTTACAGAGCTAGTTGAGAGAATGCCAAATCAAAGACCAAGGGACGTGAACTTACAGCCGAGAAAGAGACAGCTACTAGATTGCTTTGGTCAGAATGCCTTTCCAAATAGAAGAGCTGCAATATGAAACAAACCATCAATGTCAAATCTGGAACAGCTGGAATATCTGCTTCTTTAAAACTGGATTGCAGAGGCATTTGTATGAAATAAATATGAAAGAATAAAACTGTTGAAGGAATGCTGGTTTTGTTAACTTTTCTTTTAGTTAATACTTCTGTTCATCTGCCTTGCAGATAAACATCAGCTTAATCCAGTTCTCAAGCAATTTATCTGTAAGCTTTTCCAATATATGGAATAATCATAAGTATATTGATGATGACATTGAGGATTTGGCAAACGTTAAACATTAATGCCTGTAATGTCTTTATTTTATGAGAAAAATATGCCATAATAGATTCCAAGGGAAGAAAATGGCAGATGTGATGAGACTTTTCCTTGTGATGTATCAACAGCAAGGTCCAAAGAATTCTTAAACATTTTAAAGGTGAGAAGCCATCTCCTGTGGGTCCTGGCAGACAATGGAATAAGGTAACAGAATTGAGTAGCTTCCCAACTAAAGAACTGGCCACAAACCAAATCCTTTTGTCCTTTGACTGGAGCGGGATTTAATGGGCTTCCATAAGAGTCAACAGTGTTGAGATAGGGCAGTTGCAAAAACTGGTGCCAGACTTCAAAGGAGTAGAGGGGTTTGCATGCTGTCCGCTTATGCCCAAAGTCCTCATGAGTCTTAATTCCATGGATAAAGGTTTTGAGACCAAGGTCTGAGACAAGATTGTTGACGTGCCTGTTTGTAGGTTGTTAGCAATAGCAGATTTGGAGTACTTGCTACGTGACTTGCTAACACCTCAGAGGCTATTGGAGAGTTGTTCGTTCACCAGCTGACTGTTGCTTACGGTAATCAGTGTCCATGGCCTGAGGTATGTGTTATTCATCTGGCTATAAATGTACTAGTAATGACTGCGAAAGGCAAAGAAGTTGAAGGTTCAGCTCAATGCTGAATCCTTGCCCTCCAGAAAAGAGGAAAACTTTTCCATGGATGCTTCCCTTAGAACTTATGTTTTTTCTACTGGAACATTTCAGTTTCAGAACCCTTTCTCAAACTGAAAAACGTTAAGTGGTATTTAGGACTCAATAAATGGGAACTTATCCTACTGCGCCCTGAGGGAGAAAAGTTTTCTGTAATTGTACAGTCATTTTCCTTCTTTATGGTCAGGTAAACAGAGAATGTTTATAGTCACAGTCAGAAAGATGTTAGCAGAGAAAAGGTGTGGGCTGAAAATACATGTTAGAGTACTAAAAAAAAATATATGCCTCTATTACATATCTAAAGATTTAATGAAAATTACATTTAAATAACTTGTGAGCACCAGAGCTGGGTGAATCCTGAGTGAAAAGCAAAATATGGGTAGAAGTCACAGCTGTCTGGATTAATTTGGTTTGTAAATAGAAGTAAGATATGGTGGTTTGAGTGAAGAGAACACACCAGTCTTTCAATTGACAGGAAAACCCTGGTTTTTGATAGTTATTTGAAGATAATAATTTCAAAATTAACAGATATGTATTGTTGCATATAAATCTATTTATAGTGAGATTATGCAATGCAATAAGAAATAACAATATTTATATGGATCAAGGAGTACTTTTTTGGGTCACTCAGTATGTTTATCATGAATGATTGGTTGGAATAAAGGATTTATTATAACTCAGCAAACAATTCAACAGCAAGGTGTTTTTTAAAAATCCCAAATTGTTCATAATTGCATGCACACAGTTTCTACTCCAAGTATTACTGTTTTCATCTAGCTACATGTTTTTGCTGCTGTACAGTTGCCTAGACTGGGTCTCATGATATTAGTTCTTCAAAGATTTCATTTATAAAACTTGAAGAAAGCTCTTTTGTTCCTCCCAATAAATAAATGTCAATCGGTTAAAGTGCTCACAAAAATATTCTGCATATCAACAAAACAATGTTGTGGATAAACAGTCCTACAAATATTGCCTCCCTTTCTTAGAATCATAGAATCATAGAATCATAGAATTGTCCAGGCCAGAAGGGACCTCCAAAGGTCATCTAGTCCGACCTCCCCGCAGTCAGCAGGGATACTCCCAACTAGACCAGGTTGCCCAGGGCCTCGTTGAGCCTCACCTTGAATATCTCCAGGGAGATATTCTTGTTCCACAAAAGATAGTATCACAGAACACCCTGTCCCTATGCTCATGGCCATCATTCATGATCCATTCTCAACTACTGGACTGAGTAATGGCCTTGAGAGCTAAAAGAACAAACCTCCACATAACTGGGAAAACCCAAAAAACTCAATAATCCGTTATAAAGCTCAGTAATGGGTGGACAAAGATCCACACACTCCAACCGCACGATACTTAAAGCACGAGTATTGTGGAGAGTAGCCTCTTTGTTTTCAGAGCTATGGCCAGCTGAATACCCTACAACACATGACTGTTTGTTTCTTGTTAAGGATGTGTGGAATTTAAGTGGATTCTGACTCGCTGTCTGTAAGTGAATTAACAATATTGGTGATTTTTTTCCAAAGCACTCATTTCTGTTACTCCTTTCACTGACATAGCCAACTTTTATTTCGAGACTTGGCGTGGGGGAGCTGATGGGAAAAGTGTTGGACCATTGGACACCTTTCACAAATCTCACTCCTTTATAAAAAAGTTCAATATATAACTAACATAAGATATATAGATGTGACAAATGCTGCCACAGGCTTGCAGGTGAAAGGGAAATAAATTCTGTTTAAACAAAGTTGCCTTGTAGACAAGAATACGAAAGTCCTTAAGCTGGATAGAGAAAAAACAAGAAATGTCAAGTTTCTGCTTCCTATTGGTTAGAGTACATATCTTGTCCCTGTTTCTAGGACTAACTAGGTAACAGTCCTTAGAAAAAAAACAGAAGTTGCATGAGGAACAGAAAATATCTTAAATACTTGTCTGAAGAATCAAGAGTCGTCTTGCTGTTCTCAGAACTTTGCACCTTCCTGGCTGTTCTGTGGCCCAGCTTTGATGCCTCCGAGTATCAAAGTGGAGAGCACCATGCATTTTGCAACATCTAGCTTAGGATGGCTTCCTGTCATATGGGAAAATTGACTCTTCTCAGGTCAAAGACCACTTTGAAACATTTCTTGTTCCTTATAATAGTCCTCTTCACTGGGACACCAGAAGATAAAACCAAGAAATCCTCACATTCCCATATTCCTGAAGAAATGCAGTCCAGAGTCCTAGAGTGGCTTCGGACTGATTTCCTGATCTGAGGCTGCAGGTTAATGGCAACACCAGAAAAAAAAAGTAGAACTTTCAAAATGTCCATCCCCAGAACATTTCTTTTTCCTGATTTGCATCTCGTTTTCCATGACCTGCAAACCCCATTTGGAAAATCCTTTGTTTCACTTAACATAGTATGAAGAAATATAGTTACCTAGAATAGGAGATTTCATCACTGAAACCGAGTCTTCTAGAAGTAAGCACGCTAGTGTCTGGCACAGTTAAATGAGAATGCATTCCTAGATCTCCCCAGAAACATATTTGACTTCTAAGGCAATTTTTTGTTCTGCAACAGTATTTATAAGTTATGATGTTATTATTTCTCTGACAAGTTCCCTTAAGAAATAATCAAAATTAATTACACTGGTGCACAAGGTTAGCTTTGAAAGGAATAATTGAGACATGTTTGGGAACTCCTTTTCACAGGGGCTTGGATTTTCCATTTACATTTAACCTTTAAGACCAGTGATCCAAAGTTTCTTTTAACAAAGTCACACAGAAACGTCTGACCAAATAATGCTTCAAACAGCAGAGGAGTCTGTGGCAGCTGTTGAAGGAAATTATATTATGTTAACTGGGAAAGTGATGAAAAGAGTGTATGTGTTCCCTCAAGATTTGTTATAATAATGAGGAAAATACCTGCTGTTTTCCATCATCTATCTGTTTACTTCCATTATATTTAAATATCATGCTTCAGTTGCATGTAAAAACTGCCAATGAAGATTAAACAACTTTATATTGATTTTTAAATTCATTGTTCAGACTGACATCTCTTTCTTCCTACGTTCCCATAACAACCAACAGAAAACTACACAAAATGTAAATGGATGGAAAGAATCAGACTGTGCTATGAGTTATGTGTATTATTATAGTGACATCTATAAATCCTGTTTTCTGTTGTCTTTCTCCTTTCCTCTTTCTCCTTTTCATAGAATCATAGAATCGCACAGGTTGGAAGGGGCTTTCAGATCATCTAGTCCAACCACCAACCTAAGTCTGGTAAAAAAAACTATCACAAAACCATGTCTCTAAGCACTATGTCAACCCGTCTTTTAAATCCCTCCAGGGATGATGCCTCAACCACTTCCCTGGGCAGACCATTCCAAGGCTTTATGAAGCCTTTCTGTGTAAAAATTCTTCCAAATATCCATCCTAGACCTCCCCTGGCGCAGCTGGAGACCATTTCCTCATGTCCCATTGCCTGTTCCTTGGGAGAAGAGACCAACCCTCCCGGCTACACCCTCCTTTCAGACCGAGAAGGTCTCCCCTCAGCCTCCTTTTCTTCAGGCTGAACAACCGCTCCTCACAAGACTTGGTCTTCACACCCCTCACCAGCTCCACTGCCCTAAACTTTAGTTTACACAAAGTACAATCACTATGAGACAACAGTATAACATACATCAAATGACTTCTGAAAGAAGGAATTACCTGTCTTCTGTCTTTTCTAAATATGCAAAAAAGTAAAACGATTAAACTTCAGGAAGATTTAGTTTAGCAATTAAAGGAGGAAAAAATGCCTTTGCTTTCTTTTTCTCTTTCCCTTCCTTTCCTTTTTACCCTCTTTCCTTTTTTTCTTTCATTTCACTTAACCTGCTTCAGGTCTAAGAAATATCGGATGGACATAGCTCGAGACAAGGCTATAACTATTTGATAAACATGTCATATTCTTTACTTTGCTCAGTCTAGGAGACAAAGCATTTCTATGTCCATACTACAGCTCATCCAGCCATAATTCTTTAGCTCATGTTTCTTGTTAGGGAAGCCATTCTCCCCTATGTCAGCCCAAAAAGTGATCACTACATGTCATTCACTGCATCTAATCCTGAAGTAACACGTCTTGGTACAGCTTCAAGCAGCTCTTCATTTATCACAAAATCTATGGTCATGGTCATTGGCAAACTCTGCTGGCCTTTCCAGGACTACTTGAAAACTGTAAAGAAACTTGCATTTCCTTTTTGTTCGGAAACATGATTTAAACACCTCACACAACAGGTAATGCATCATTTCTTCTGCATCTCATGGTTACATCTTTGAGGTCAAGGTAGGAGTGAAAAACCTGGCAATGTAGAAAACATAGGTGGTGGTGTAGGAACAGGTGGCAATGTAGAAGACACAGGTCTGTTGCTGTCCAGACTTTGTCTCCAGTTGAAATCGACTGATACAATTCTGACAAGCCAGAATATAATTGCACAGAATCACAGAATGCTTGAGGTTGGAAGGGAACTCTGGAGATAATCTGATCCAAGACACCTGCCTAAGCAGCGCCACCTAGACCCAGTTGACCAGGACTATGGCCAGATGGCAATTGAACATCTCCAAAGATGGAGACTCCACATAGTTAATTTCACCCTGCTGACAAATGAGAAACTTCAAAAAAATTGTAAAAGAAGATAAATATGAAATTAGCATGAAATAACATGAAATCCCCCACAATTCCCCACAGTTATTGTTTGTGTCAAGTTAGTGCAGAAAGGCAGTAATTTTCTGATTTTTTTTCTCAGTTCTTTTTGCTGTTTTTCATAGTATAGTAAGCTGTGAATTCTTGTCACTATGGGGGCATACTATGGAGAGCTTAACCCTTTGTCCTGAAGTGGACTGCTTGCTATATCATAGTAGCTTTAACAGGATCAGACAGGGCTATGCAGCTCTACTTAACAGCAAGCTTTACTTAATCAACTTTTTACAGTTTCATTTTATTGTTTTCTTCCAGAAAGGGTAAGAGTTGTGCAAACATTGCAAATCATAGATGATAATCTGATCAGGCTTTCTTTTAACTTTTCATTTATAATGTCCTTCACAAATACGCACAACGATTGGAAATCATTACCAATTCATGTTATTTCCTTTGGGACACACTTTGAACCACAAATTCCAGGTTCATCAGCAAAAAATGTTATAGCCCAAGAATATAAACTGAACTTTAGTTGTTTCCCAAGAATCAATAACAGGAAAACAAACAGTGAATAAAAAACCCCTGACTGATAATCTTTTGTCCTAAGGAAAAAAAAAAAAGTCAGGCAATATAATACACACCAAGTTAGGACTGTATTCTGCAGCACATCAATTAAGCTCTACAGTATAGCTTTTTCTATCAACATCCAGACATTTGTAAGGATTTAATAGAGTTGCTTCAAGCTACACCAAAATAATCTAAATATTACAGAAACATAGCTGGCTTGTGAGCACCTTCCCAAATCTCTGCATCCCCTATTTGTACCTATTTTGACAGATTTTATTTTTAATCTGCATTTTAAATCCAGATGAATAAACCATTGTTCTCTTTTGTTATTCTTCTTTGGACAAATGATAATTTATCAGTCTCAAATCAGTTATTAAGTTATCAGTTATTAAGTAATTAATAAATGCAAGTCTACCTTTCAAGATGTCACTGTCTATATATCTTGTGAAAGATTATGACTACAATTCTTGAATAGCTAAGTGTCCCCTTTCTCTTATTCTCTTTCCTTTGTTGATGGTGTACGATGTTAAAAATCGATATTGTGATTAGACAAGGAATAATTTATTGTATTCCATTCAGTGGCTAAACATGTATCTTCTTATTATTTCTGCCCTTATTCTTTAAAACATTTTTTTCATTGTAAAATGCTACAGAAAAAGAGTTTTAGACTAAGAACTTCTGCTGGTGATTTTATCAAAAAAAAAGAAAAAAAAGAAAAAAGAAAAAAGAAAAGGAAAGGCAAACACAAACGACCAAACAAAAAGCCCCAAGACACTGTATGAGAGAAAAAAGAAAAAAAAAAAACAAACAAAAAACCAAAGCAGATACCTCACACTTTTGTAGAGGATTAGGAAACAAAAATAGTTATGTGCATCAAATAAGGCTATTCAGAGTTTTTTCTTCTATAACTGCTTACAAATTGAGCCACCTCTTTGTGGATGGACAGTTTCAACCATGTTCCATATGAAAGAAACAGGACTCTCCTCCCCACTTCTCTGATTTTGCCTGACAGTAGACATTTCTTCTAGTTGTCTTCTGGGAAGCTCTAGTGTTTTGAAACTAGTCAGCTTTAGCGTATGCAGGCTGGCACCTTCCCATTCCTGGTAGCTGCCCAAGCTTCCTAAAAGGGGACTTCTCCTTCCTCAGAGTGGTGGGTTGGTCTCAGCATCTTGAGGCAGTAGCCTGGGCAGCTCGGTACCTTCACCATGTCCTCCAAAGAGGACCCTACAGCCTCCTAAAGTCCTCTTTAAATCATGTGATTAATTTTTGCAGAATATTTCCTGTTCTTGACTGCACACAGTTTACCATATTATCCTAAAGAACTAGTCAGGTGAGTCCTTTCAATCTGATGCATATCCAAGAAGAGATAGTTTTTCTTCTTTTGTTGAAGATGCAACTGCAAGTTGATCCTTGCAAATGGATCAAATGTAGGAGACAGTGAATCACATGACAAAGGCCTTTCAAAGGGTCACAGCCCTGTTCCTGATGACTACAGCTTGGAGCACAACAATAAACATGCTGTTGCATGTATATGCAACATGGGTATACTGGACAAGTATGGTCCAGCTGTATGTATATACTGGACACAGTAAGTCCAGCTTATTTCAGCGGTCAGGATACTCCTGCATTGCTTTCCTTTCCACTGGCAACTGGGTTCCCTAATAGTGAAACTAAAAATGTTATTTTATAAAATTTTAATAACAACGACAACAACAATTATAATGATAACAACAATGATAATGGTAACATCAACAACAACAACAATAATAACAGCAACAAATAATATCACAAATTATAATGAAACAATAAAATATAAATATGATAAAACTTTTAGCATTTGGAGGATTTCCCTAATTTGGGGAATTATTCTTCAAATTCTTCAAATTCAGTAACAATTTTTGTCCGCAGCTGTCCCTTTTCTTTTGGATTACCCATGAGGAAACATGGGATTCTTTCAAAATAATTGTTGTATCATGGTAAGAAGGTGCCAGAATATCTCTCAATTGATACCTGTCACACTTCCCATGTGGCTTCTAGTAACACATTTTAAACCTGTATTTTTTCTTCCAAGCATTAAAACATCTGCTAATAAAGAAGTATTCCTGGAGAGTAAATGAGTATTGCAGTCAGGCTTTTACCTGTGAATCACGAGGAAGAGGTGTTAACAAATAAAGTCTGCTATGGTCATGCAAAGAATTCCTTCAATGCAGTAATTTCATGAAGATCATTAATTCACTTTTTTTCTGTACTGATTATGGGCTGAACTGAGAATGGACTTACATGCTTAAAAGCATCTCACACTATCGAAATTCCTGCAGCAACATATATATTCTTTGCAGAACTCAAGATTGCAGGAATGAGTATAATGAAATTGTTCTGCACCAGACACATAAAAGAGTGAAAATACAAGGTGAAACTCTATTTTATTCTTCACTGTCTTATGGTGACTTCTCACCTCTTTACAACTACATGGTTTTCCTGACAAATTTCAGATCTGTAAGATCTTTTGCTCCTTAAATTTTAATTTAAAACACCACCCATCAGTCTACTGAAATGAAAAATTCTCTATCAAGCACACAAAAGTTTTATGTGAATTATCTCTGAGCCCCTCTAACATTGTTACATTTGAATTTCACTCAGATAAAATTTCCTCTAGGTTTCTTATGGGTTACCGAACACAGAAGCAAAATTACAACATTTCCACTGGGGTTTGTGTGCACACACTGAAATTCAGTTTCTCTCTCTGCTGGATGGTTACAGAAACACAATAGCTGCACACTAATAACTTGTCACTACAATTTAGTCTCCCTGACCACAAAACCATTGGTGACTGAATAACTGAGCTGGGCATATTACAAATTCTAGTTTTTATCAAGTTCTAAATTAACAGAGAAGGAGATATTCTGGTGACTTTAAATCTCTTGTAACCTCTGCAGCAGATGGTGTGCAAAAGGGAAGGCACGGGGAGCATCTCCTCCAACACCCCACAAGCGTGAGCTTCTGAGGCACAGAGCAAGGAGAACTCAGAGGTCTCTGAGGCCAGAAATTATTATAGCTGTCTTCTGATATCCCTGACAGCACAGCATAAGTCACTGAATATAATCCTCTTCATGGATCCCAGAGGGTTTGCTTGACCTACGCAGGTAGTCTTAGCTCAAAAGCACGGAGGGGTGGAGACCACTCCTACTCTAGACAAAGAGGTCTAGCAGTTAAACAACCATATGGGTTTGCCACCAATAATAAGGCACATTTTAACATCCCGGAAGAGTAAAGAATACAACCTGACAAGCTAAAGAAAGGAAACTCAGACTGAAATCTTGAAACCTGAATTGAGTGCATTGGAAGCAAAGTTTTCTTTTTTGTGAAAGACAGAACAGAGGACTTACAGGGATAACTACACTCCCACATCATCAGACCAGTGTTGCATAGGCCCTAAAGGACTTCAGAACCAGCTACCTGCTATCCTCATCAAAGGATGCCATCCTACATGCATCACAGCAGAAATGAGCATGCATGATTCAAGAGGGCATGGACCAATAAATCCCCGCATATCTGAGAAGTGGTGTCAGCTGCAAGTGAGGTTGAGTGGGATATGATTAATGCTTTAAAATATTCAGTTTTGTGCAGAAAAATCAGACCTACTCTGCACATCATCTGATAGGCAATTATGTTTAAATAATTCAGTGCTATCACTTAAAGGTGAAATCAGCATTTTCTTGCATCCGAGTTTCTAAGTTGCTGTCAGCAGGTTTCTATTAGTAGGCAATGTAGTCCAGAAATCCTTGTTCATTGAAGGGATCTTATTAGAGCAGTTCATATTATTTTTATATGTCATTTTTCTTTACATGATCATTTTAGTGATCTGAGGCTCTAATACCATTCACTTTTTATATAATACCATTGGCAATTGAGACAAAGACATAAGGGAATTATACTTTAGCATAAGAACGTACAGACCTTATTCATTTTGTGTGGTATCAATAGCTTCAATATGGAATACATTACGTATTTAGCATAACCAAGCACCTTCTGTTCTATATACTAGAGAATGTTTCAAGGATAGTCATAGGATCTGAGACCAAAAAAGGCAAAAGAACTAGTCCAGCCTGATAGTTCTTGCTTTCACTTCTAAAATACACTACAGTTGTTTATCAAAATACCTTTTGAATGTATTTTGACTCATAGGTTTGTATACAAGTTATATACAGTGAATTCCTCATGACATGGCACATTTAAGATAGGAATTTTTGAGGTCTGCTGGCAATCAGCATTCTCCTCTCCTCTCAATTTAGGTCAGACAGCAGGATGCTAATAATACAGATCATAGTCTGCATGGTAAATTTGCTTCTTTAATCCTAAAATATTTATCAAGGTCTCAGATCTCTAGATCCAGCAATGGTAACTTCATTTGGAAGAAAGACATTTTCTAGTTGAAACAGTGTTCTCTGATCATATTTTCATCTCTTTTCTTCTTAGCAGGAGACACATAAAACGATGAGGTTTTTATTCTAGAAGCTAGCTTAAAAATAAAAAAAAAGCCTGTACTTAAACCCTCAGCTGAATCAAGACTTATCTTAAAGAAATAACATTATTAAATCCCAATTCTTCAAAATATTTAATTACTGCAATCTCTTCATCTATAATGGAACTTTCCTGGAATGTACTATAAAGTACACTTTCCTGAATCAGGGTCACAGAGACAGTCATCAGTATCCATTTAATGTCACCATGTGCAAGCTTATTTAAACCTTCAGTAAACAAATGGACCAGACTCTACTCTTGGTTAGTCCTCAAGAGTTCCAGAAGAATAGTAACCTGCCCTCTCATGTTCTTAGAAAAAAAAAAAAAAGAGCATTCTTTTTTCAGTTCCCTTACAAGAGTTTTTAATATTTGTTGCTTTTAAGTAGACAGAAAACAACCAGTATTTGTACTCAGAAAAGTTCATGCATTCAGTATATATATACTGAATTGATTAACTGTGCTTAAATTGCTATCATTACTCTCTTTCCTTTGTGAGGATCGGATCATGAACTCAAATTATTTTAATTAGAACACCATTAGATTCTGAAATTACCATATCAAATGAGGGGTGGCTTTTGTGTAAGAGGCAAACACAGAGTTTCAGAAGCAGCTCTGCACACATCCTACAGCGCGTACCACCATAAATTCAATGAAGGAAATGTCACCAAAGGACTTACACTGTGTAAGCACAGCAAAAGGCAGACACACTGGAGGGCAGATCAGAGCAGCATATATCAGCAGGATGCAGAAAGTACAGGGTCTTGATTAAGGCAAAAAAATTAACATCCTGCACAGTCATAAAAGCCACCTTAATGGTGTGACTCAGCTTTTTTAAGAGAAACTGTGCACATGGATTTTTCCATGCTGTGATTTACTGTCAGTAGTTGCCACCACTGCACAAAAGGCCTTGTTTTATGAGTTATTAGTTAAGGCCAAGCTGATTGTCTCATTTGCCACAGGATCATCGCAGTCACAGCCCTCTGCACTGTACCTCTGGTGTTAGGGGGTACAATTTGGAGTATATCTGCAAGTGTCACAACATATGTCTTTAGATTTTGGAACGAAGCAAAGGACAAGCCTCAGCTTTGTTCCATCAGTGATATCAGTACCTGTTTAACAGAATCAGAGGATAATTGAAGATAATGAGATGTCTGGAGATCATGTGGTCAAATGCCCCAATCAGATTTAGACCGACAAAGACTTGGTTGGTCAACATTTCAATATCATCAGGGATGGAGATTCCACAATCTTTCTGCACAACCTGTTTTGTTGTTTGATCACAATCATTGTGAAATGAGAATTTTTTAAATTTCCTACCTTTAGATTCTTCGAGGGCTTCATTGTTCTGTGTGTAGCTTCACGTTTGGAAACTTCTCTGTAAAAATTATGCTTTGTGTTTCTTCAAATTCTTAATTCACCCTCATTTCCAGAACTGAAATTTCTGCATTTAAGTAAGGCTTTGTCTCCCTCAGCACTTTTCAGTTGAACTCTTCGATATCCGTAAGTGAAATAGGGTTAAGGTATGGATTGTAGGGTAAGGCCTGCTGTCAACTATACCATTTACCTGCAACCACATTCCCTCACATGGTTTTGCTCTGTTCAGGCGACAATGTTCCAGGGAGGCACTGTTCACAAGGTGGCATGGGCCACAGGAGACATTCTCATCATAGTCAAGTGTTATGAGACAAACATGGACTTTTAATGATAAATCTGATATAATAGGGTCTTCATCTGGTCAGAAGTTCTAGATATAATACAGGATTTACTTTTATAAGTGTACATAGTCTGAGATTCAAAGAATACTGCATTATGCTTTTATAAATAACAAGCTAGTTCATTGCACTGAAGTGCTTGTGTTTCTCAAAGACAAAGATGACAAAGGAAGTGCTTAAAAATTGCAACATGTTCCATAGCATGGAATAATGGTGCAGACACGTGAGTTATAGAGACAGGCATGACAAAAGACCTTATAGGCTATTTAAAGGCCCAGGAAAGCATCTGGATCTACTCTTTCACAAAGTAGGGCACAGGTTTTTTGAATCAGGTTTGGAGCTTCCTCTTCTACTGAAAAAGATAATTAGGATCTCAGTCCAAAAGATGCAAGAAGTCCACAGCTTAAAAAACCAAATCCTATAACATATGTTTATTCAAATTACAATTCTGCTGAAATCTTTTTAGGATTGTACTCACGCATTCAGTCATTGATGAAAAAAGCTCTTGTGAAATGGTAACTGATTTCTATAACAGATTCTATTAAGAATCTGTTAGCAGAGACCAAATTTATGAGTTCTACTCTCATCTGTAGAAAAAACTGAATGCCTTGAACTTGAGTTTACTTCCTCTTATCTTAGGTTTTGAATCTTCTAGATAAAGCTTATTTTAAAGAGCATACAGATTTAAAAAGGGCTAGCTAATATATGCATCCTCCAAAAAAAGCAAAATAATGTCTAATAAATTAATTGTGTAAATTTCTATCTTAAAAATTAATCTGATCAGAAATAGTAGATAGTATTCACTATTTCTTAACATGAGAGCTATTGAGATTTGTAGGGTATTCTCAGTGACATCATTTTTTGAGATCAGCTAAACACGGATTGTCATACAAAATTGATGAAAAAGTTCTTTAAACGATTCCAGACTCATTAAAAAAAAAAAAATCCGAAATACGCAAACAATATTTGGATTCTAAATTTTATTTAGAGCCCTTTGCCTTACTATACTGAGAGCACCTTACTATACTAAGAATACCTTACTATACTAAGAATGAGAATCTTTCTATTTTTTAAGAAAGTGCTTCTTCAGAATTGAAAGAAGGATGAATGCCACTCATTAATTTTCCCTCTCCACTTTGCGTTTTGAAAGTACTTTCCCATTTTAATCATATTCTTATTTAACTCCAAGGAAAGCTGAAGGCTCAGCATTAAATTCTGTGCCTGTTTCTAAGACACTTACTGCAGTAACACTTCTAAATAGGTGTAAATAGATTTGGCGGCATAAGTAATGTTTTTTCACACTACTTCTCTCCTATTAGCAGCTGATACTAATCACATTTTTAATAAATTATGTCTTGACAGAATGTCTTGCATAAACCTATTCCTTTCTACAGCCTTGAGGCTAATATCAACAGTATGTTTTCTTTCAATCCAATTCCAACAGCAGGTTAGCATATGTACCCCTGTTTACCGCTGCCACAGACATGGGGTTAACAGGATGAAAATAAAAACCTGCCTGGATCACAATGCTAGCAACTCTCACAATTTAGTGCAAATCACAACTGATATTGTTTTTTCTTAAGGTCTCATGTCCTGAATTCATTTAATTTATAGGGAAAAATACAGTCTCTTTTGGAAGAGAATTGCCTATGGAGGAGGAAAAGGGCACATTAACTATTAATTTCGTATATAACTCCTTAGGGCAGAGGTCTCTAAATCTATTACAGTTCCAAGGCATGCGATAGGGTTGTACATAGGGCTGGTAAGGGCACTCATTTGTTTTAACTGTGATAGGTACTAGTAGGTTTTATGCTTATCCATGATTGATTGAAGGCAGTAGAATGTCATTCAGGAATCAAGAAAATTAGATGTGACAATTTTTCAGCTGTCAGGACTTGAACTTTCAAAGACTGATGGAGCAGTACAATGAGCAGACAAGGACTGAAGGATGTCCACTGATCAAATAACCTCATTTCCATGATGATGTAAGAGTGTAAGGAAAGAAGGTTCACCCTAAACTATCCTCTGCTTTCAGGGTGATTATGCAAAGACTTTTGGAGGATTGCATTTATGGAGGATTGCAATTACCTTTTTTGGAGGATGCACATATTAACGACCCCCCTGTATGCTCTGTATGCTCCCTAAAATAAGCTTTATCAAGAAGATTCAAAACCCGAGATAAGATAAAAAAAGATAAAGTCATGTTCAAGACATTTGGTTTTTTCTACAGATGAGAGTAGAACTCATAAATTTGGCCAGTGATAACAGATTCTATTACAATAGAAATCACCAGTAAAATTCATACTTATTTATTTTACTAGTTCCCAACCTTTGGTCACCTATTGGGTCTGAAAAAGACATGGAATAGTGGCACTGGGGACATCCAAAATTTCCATTCTCCTGAGACAGACACCAGTGTGTTGTGTTGCCCCAAAGAAGCAGTAAGTTGTTTTATGCCTGAAGAACAATGCTGCTACTTTCCTTCCAGAATAGCAGCATTTTGAGATCTTCAGATATAATGTATTTTTTCTAAAGTACAAATTATTAATAATATTTAAACAAGCCAACTGTCAAGTTTTTGTATTCTAAATCAAACCATTGTTCCCATGCTTGTTGCCATAGAAATTAAACTTCTCAAATCCTCTGTATGATATTCTTCACTTTCAATACAGCCAGTGGACTTTTCATACTAATCAGCACTTAATTTGAAGTGTTTAAAGAAGTATTATACCAGTCCCTGAGTATGGAGATGTCAGTATTACTGAAGACAATTCTATTTTTCTGAGCAGGCTTTCAATTCAAGAAGAAAAATGCTGGCAGTTTGAAAATGGAAGACTATGTTTCTGTAGTGTAAGAAAATAAATAAATCTGCTTCTTTATCTAATTAAGTACTGCTTTTTTATTTACTTATTTAGATCTTTTCAAACCACGGACACCCAACAGAGTTTTGATTGTGGTTTTTTTAAGTAAAGATTTATTAAATATAAACATAAGCTAAATTAAATATAAAGATATCTTAACGATAAGGGGAAAAATGAATAAGACCGTGTGAAAATCTTGGTAGTATTTCCAGAATGAAAATCAGACAAAGCAATGGGGGACCTTTGTCTCTAAATGTTTTTTATTCAACTAGAGCTGCCTTTTCTGACACAGCCTCCAAGGGACCTCTCTGCACGTCTGCTTCTCCTTATCCACAAGTTTCCACAGTTCAGCCTCTCTCTCCAACGAGACTCTAACTTCAGCAAAGACATTTGTTGATCAGTAAGCTGCAAGTCTGTCAACCAGCTTGGGCTGGCACCCACAAAATTTCCTTTCTGAGACTTGGGGACAGAGACAATGTTCAGTGATAGAGGCTGCTTCTCCAGAACAAAAGCAGACTCATAATTTAAAAAGGAATACAGCATTCAGAGGAAAAACTGAGACTTATGCTTTACTAATTTTTTTACCGTCTAGACTTTTAGTGATCGGATTTAACCTTGGGATCTTCCATCTGCCTATAGTTTCAACAGCTACTTGTGAACTGCAGATCTTCACAAACTGTTCCCCAGCTGCTGGACAAAATTTGGCAGCTTTTCCTTCCTTCTCCTTCCAAAGACCAGCACTCTTCCTCTTCTTAGCCATCTTCGACAGTGTTAGGATCAATCATCTTTATGGTTATTTGTTTAAAAGGATGCTCTTTATTTCTGCTCTTGTTTTACCATTCATGCCTGGATTTAACAAGTCCCTTTTATCTATCTGTGTGAAGTCAAGCTGGGTGATATCAGACTGACAGACTGAGGTGTATGTAAGATTTATAAAGAAAATATGCTAACCCAAACCTTTCTGTGCTCTCCCTAACATATTGTTGTCTTCTGCATGGTAGTCTGAACTGCAAAGAGAAGCAGGGTTACCTGTCACGAGTGAGGTGTGTTCACATCCTTTTCACGATCCTGTAGGTGGGCTAATTTTCTGGATGGAGAAGGATGCAGTTGCCTGAACACAGATTCATATTGTTGTTTTGGTATTTGTGAAATTGTAGCCCTGTACAAATAAACTTGTCTTTACTGGTTAAAGGCCACAGTCTTTTTATTGGAGTAACAGTGTAAGGGCTTGCCTTGGCTTGAGCTGAATTTAGCTTGTCTTAGCTGTGACAGCAGTAGTGTAGCAGTCAGTTAATAACTGCCTGAACTTGTTTTAGTTTGGCTTTGTAAAATTTTGTGGTGTAACCCCTAGTGTCAATTAATAGATAGTAGAAACAAGCAGCTTTCCGGTGTGGAAGGAACTATATATGGCCCTAGAATAAATACATGAATACAGTGGGCAATTACTGGTCCTTGAGTGAATACAGCCTTATGGGTTAAATAAAACCAGTCTCAGAGATAACAAAGAGAACAAAAGAGCAAGTATGATATAGAACTGCAATTTGGTGAGGAAAAAGCTAGTAGGCACACTGTGTTAAAAATATATAAACCAACATTAGTCAGATGCAACACCAGTTGATCAGCTAGTACTTTAGTTAGACCAATATTGAGTTTGGGGCTCTGCTTATGAACTATGTTCCCTTTTTGCCCATAACATAATGTTAAGCTGAAGACAGTATCCAGCCGTGTCATTAGTGCTCTATAGTGGAGTGAGTCCCCTGTAGCTCTTCCAATATATCTGTGTGCCCCATGCGTGCCCTTGGATTCCTCTGTAGTAACCAGAACCGTGTTTATGCAACTGAATCCCATTCTTAAGATATGCTTCTTTTTCTCCTCTCTCCTTCAAACCATACTTTCAGCTGTAAAAGGAAATCACCATGGAAGTATCTTTCAGACACACAAGCTGTGCTTGCACAGGGTTGCTGCCAGCTACATCTGGCAACCTCTCTGGCTTCAGTGAAAAGGAACTGTACACAAAAGCTCACTACAAAATGTTATGTCTCAGTTCTCCTCCTGTTTTACCATCGAGCCGGACGGAGATGATGAGCAGGGCAAAAGGAAGGCCAGGAGAAAGTCAGGCAGGTGAAAGTTAACTACTTGACAGGTACCTCTAAGTATGCAAAATCTCAAGTAGAAAGAAATTCTGTGAATTGCAGTGAATTGTAATGGTTATGGTAGCAGATTCAGATTAGCAGTGTCAATAATTCAAAAAGAGGGATCAAAGAAAATAACTTATTCTTTTTACCCATGTAGCAATCCTTTAATAAAAAGAGTTTTATTGAAGCTTAATGAAAGACATTAGGTTTTGAACCCAAAATAACTTCATCCTTCTTCTTTTGCTCCCTGTTCTTCCAGATTTCCATATGACATGGCTCACGTACAGTGCTTGGGGCTCTCATTTCATCATTGAAATCAAAAGGAGGCTCACCATTGATTTCAACAAAAACAGGAATAAGCCCTCAGAGAATTGAAAGCATATCACAGGACCTACTGGCTCTGAATGGTTTGTTTGTGATGCCCATGAAAAGGATTCTTGGCCCAGCAATCATGCAGTTCATTCTCTTCATATGATCAGGGATGGGGCAAATGAAAACGCACAGATAAGTCAGGAGAAGCATGATTTCTATAATGGTTTTATCCTTGTACACTAGTGAACCCTCAGGGAATGAAACAGAAGTTGCCACACTGATTGATTTCCTTATTTCATAAGTACATGTTTGTCAGGGAGACAACATGCAACTGCATTTCTCAGCTGTCACTTAGCAAAGTTGCCACTGAGTTTGGCTGAAGAATTTGCCTATATTGCCAACATATTAGAGCACCACTTCTTCCACTAGTACAATCTTTTATGGCAAAACACAATGACAGCTTCTTCTTTCTGTTCCACATTAAGGTTTCTGCATACATTTAATCAATACACCGTGGACCACCCACAGGCTGTCACACAAAATGCTTTCAACATGAGAGACAAACTCACTGTACAGCTCCTCAATTATGGACCAAAACCCCCTCATCTAAATTAAGTTCATTCTTTAGTCAAGTATTTCTTGCAATCAGTGCCTAGCAATCTAGTTCATAAAGTCTGTTTTCCCCTGTAATTTACTTGGAGAAATGAAAGTACTGATCTAAATAAAGATAGTGTCCAGCTTCTCAACTCATTTTGGCCTTTCTTTTAAGTGGATGGACAGACAGTAACCACTTAATTGATAATTCAATGATGCAAATCTACAGATCTAGATATCTAAAAGGTGTATCTTCAGATATCAAGACGATGAGCACTGAATACCCATTTTGAAATATTTTTGAACATTTTGAAATATATAGTCATTCAGACATACTGGCTAAGACCAAGTATCCATCCATCCTCTATAGCCTTTCACTTTCAGCAGTCAAAAGATGGTGTTTAGAAAGAATGTACTAAAAAAGCGGCAAACATACCGTGATGGTAAGAGACTCTCCCTCAGCTTTCAGCTAAACACAAGAAAATGTTTTACTTTTAAAAAAATTCCATTAATGTACTATCATCAATTTTCCAGCAGTGGTAAACTGTGATCCAGTAAACTCATTTTTTTGGTGTAATAACCACTGAATTGCTCAGCTTGTCTCTTTGAATGGCATGTCATTGAGAAAATCAGCAATTTTCTTCACCTCTAAAAACAGGAAGCTGTAATAAGCATTTTTAAAGTGGCACACGTTTGCTATGCAACATAGTCAATGAGCTTTAGATTATAGATAGGCAATAATTATGATTCCTGTGTAAATCACTATTGAGAGAGTATTCCATGCACCTTCCTGAGAGTGGAGAAAGCCGAGGAAAGTGACAGAAATGGTGCTGGGAGCTGGTCAATGAAGATGATGAAGAGAGAGAGTGGGTGCAGTCATTAGGGGTGACTTGGGGTTGACCAGGATAGTCTCACAACTATTAAAGTGGAGTTGAATGACTGGAGTGTTACTACAGTTGGATGAAACTTAAAGTGCAGTTAAAGGGGCTATGAAGTTGTCATGATGGTCACAAATACCGGTGGCTGTGTGGAATAATGTTGCGATTGAAGGGATCTTTGGGTAGGAAAGGACTCTGGAGAATGATGAATGGACAGGGACGGTGGTATAGTATGAACTGAAGACAGCGAGTACTAATGTGAGAAGGCAGGGGTGATACCAGCAGGACGTGACGGGTGTGAAAGTTGTTAAATGGGGACTGAGATATCGGAACAGTGCTAGAGTGAGACTGGAGATGATGGAAATGAGGGAGCGGGGGTGATTCAAGGGCTAGAGGTTGCAGATACTGGATATGAAAGGACTGTACAATGCTGGAGATGGGAGGGCTAGAACAACTGTGGAGATGTGAATTTGTACAGGAGGAGACTGGGGAGACCTGGCATCACTCAGCAGACAAGGAACAGCAGCAGGGAGAAGACAGGCCCAGAGAAACAAGCTGGCCTGATGAGGCACATGGAACACAAGTCTGAAACTGAATCACAGCACCCCCACCTCTAGACGGAAATGATGACGGACACTCCATCTACCCCCTCAGTGTCTTCCTGTGGTGAGACACTAGAGCAAAGAGTTCAGAAACCTCACTAGCCCAATGAAATCAACCTCACTTGAAATCTCTTTTAGCTTAGTGAAATTGTTCCCTCAGCAGTGTTAGACATTATCCAACGCTTTCTCTTTCTCATCTGTACATTAAAAACCCTATCATTTCTATCTGTCTTACAGGCATGCAATCAGGCTTAATTTCCAAACCACTTGGAGACTCTCAGATGAAATAGCTGCATAAATGTATACCAGTTAGAAGAGTAAGATACATATAAGTTGGTGGGCATTTGTTAAATGCATTTAGAATATCATGAGATCCACACTAAACCACGTGAAGCTTAACCAGGCATGCATGATTTTTTTTTCTTACCCTAACACCATCTAGCACTGCAGCTCCCTAATCCCAGTGGGGATTGCACAACTTTGTCTTGTCAGCAGTCATTACAACAGACTGGCGATATACGAGTCTTAGGGGAAGGTTGGTAATTATATAAGCATCAAAATGTATCCTAGTGATAACAGTTTGTCATTGGACAGATTTCCAAGGAGGGTAGTTGAAGCTCTATTTCTAGAGAAACTGAAGAACAGGTGAGATAAATCATAGAATCATAGAATAGTTTATATTCAAAAGACCTTTAAGATCACTGAGTTCAACAGTTAACCTAACACTGCCAAGTCCAACAGTCGACCATGGCCCCCAGCACCACGTGGTAAGAAAGCAACAACAGAGCCAGGAAAAATGCAGGGGCCTAGACTTAACCACACGTGGATTTTCCTGTTCCTGTTTTGCGATATACTACCTATTTTTTAGCATTTGTTTATTAACCACATGAAAGCAACAATAATCACAACTGACACTTCCTAACAATCAGTCTGAAGGCACTGAGTGCCTTCCACTCACGAGTAAAATATAAGTAAAAGTAAAATATAAATGACTCAGATATATGTTATTGGAGTTTATAATCATAGGCTGGGAGTATGGTAGATTCTTAACAAGTTATCCAGAGTTTTAATATCCTTATTGCTCATAATGTTTTCTGAATAACCCTCCAGAAGGGCCCATCGCTATCCATGTGGAAAACATAGAGACATGATACTGGGGATAGATGGAAGTCTGAGAACCCCAAACATACGTGCCACTAGCAGATGATTTGGAACTATCAGATTTTCAGACAAATTTATTATCATATATTTCTCCTTCACCAAGATAATTTTCTTGCTTTTAAATTCTACATGGAAATTATAGTCTGTATGACTATTTTCACAATTTATCTTAATTAACAGCCTGAGCCTTCATGTACATTCCAGATATTTTAATATTATGCAGCCAATTAGTACTATCTTTATTCCCTTAACTCATCAATGGAAATTTCCTTGCATATAAAGATAATTCCCAGCTTGATCTCATTTGAAGATAGAACTAAAAAGATCTGGAAACCAAAAGGGTTTTGTAAACGTAGGCATTTTTAAGAATTCTGATTGAAACAGCTAAACTATATAGATTACATGAGGAGAAAATTTGTATACTGGGGTAAAAAATCTATTAGCAAGAGGTGACTTCAGCAGTTCAAAATTATGTACCAAGGTGAAACCATGATGTTAGAGGTCATGTCCATTTAGATGTCATGTGCCTGGCAAGCTCTAATGTCTCTCAGTATCGTTTCCAAAATTTACAGTGGAAATAAGTGTGTTCTCTTAACACTGAAGGTAATTAGCAACTTCAACAAGCAACCAAAGGAAGCAATAAATCCAATATAACTTGAAGTCTTCGAATAAGTATTTTCTCATATTAGCCACAAATTGGACTAATAGAACTTGTTTTCATTCCAGCAGAAAATATTCCCACAGAGTTACTCAAGATGCTATGCTCTATGTCGGACAGAACTTCAGTTTTCCATTCTAAAAATCTTTAGGGAAAAAACATCCAGATTTTTTACCTGAGAGTCTATCTTGCAGCATCAAAACAAAGCAAGCACAGCAATGACCATCAACTTTCAATACCCTGAACTTGTTTACGCGAACAGAAACCTGGTTTTCAATGGGTTGCGTATACTAAGCATTTTATCTTTAAAGGCTTTTGACATCAAAGCATTTTCCTACTGGATAAAAATAAGTCGCCTCTCTCTTCTTGCAGCTGTTTTTTCCTATTTAACTCAGCACTTGCATTTTATGTACTTATTTCTTTCCCCTGGTATTGCAACTGTGATTAAATATTACTATGGCTGTAAAAACAAGGTGAAAATTATGGACTAAAATTGATTTCATACTGTAAAAAGCTACAAAGAAAAAGATTAAACAGTGTTAATGATGTGTAATTTATTTGCCTCCTGGTGACAATGGGTGTTTATACCCTTTTCTGAAAGTACATCTCTCTTGTGGTTGAAGACATTTAGGTAAGTGGCATTATCAGAGCTTATATTTTAGTGTATTCATTGTTCAGTAAGTATACATATAAATGAAAGGCTATAAATACTAATTACTGTCTGTTTGGGCTCATTACCAGCACAAGGACATGTGCTCATTCTGGTAGATTCAAACATGTTACCTCTTCTTAGTGAAGCATCCTTAGAAACATATAAACTGCTTTTCAGACATGTTAATTCCTTTTTATGTTAATTCCTTCTTTACTGAAGTGAACAGAAGAGAATGATTTATAGAACACATGAGAGTTACATATCAATAACATTATTAACAGAAATCTGTCAGTGATCAAAGATTAAAGGACATTCTCTATTTGTCTTATCTAGGATATTTATGGAGGTTCTATTTCAATAATGTCACGTTTCACTAGCTGTAGCAGTGTTACAACAGCCTATAAGATTTGGAAATTTTAAGTTTGCATTCACTGGGGCAGTAATGTGCTTACATATCAACATGTGGTGAGACCTCACCTCGAACGGGTCCCTCACGACAAGAAAGACATTGAGGTTCTGGAGTGAGTCCAGAGAAGGGCAACGAAGCTGGTGAGGGGTCTGGAGAACAAGTCTTCTGAGGACAGCTCCGGGAACTGGGGTTGTTCAGCCTGGAGAAAAGGAGGCTGAGGGGAGACCTTATTGCTCTCTACAATTATCTGAAAAGGGGTTGTAGCCAGGTGGGGTTGCTCTCTTCTCCCAGGTAACAAGAGGAGACAGCCTCCTTCCAAGAGGAGAAGAGGAAACAGCCTCAAGTTGCACCAGGGGAGTTTTAGGACAGTGGTTAGGAAAAATTTCTTCACCAACAGGATTGTCAAGCACTGCAGGCTGCCCAGGGAAGTGGTTGAGTTGCCACCCTTGGAGATGATTGAAAGATGTGTGGATGTGCTGCTGAGGGACATGGTTTAGTGGTGGACTTGGCAGTGTTAGGTTAATGGTTAGACTCAATGATCTTAAGGGTCTTTTCCAACCTAAATGTTCTAGGATTCTGTGTAAATCATTTCCAAGTCAGCATCCAAACATTTGACCATATTCATATACAATTATTTTCTCAATAAAATCTCATAGCTAGACATATTTATCCATGTCTATTACTTTAATTGGGGGTGGAAAGGAGGATGTTAAATTTTCTGCTATTCTTTAACTCCCAACATAAAGAAATCTATGGCAAATATCCATCTCATGCACCTCTAGTCTGTACACTAAAATACAAAATACCTTATTCTTCCTTACTGAAATCAATGTCAAACCTCTTTGTGGGATAGGAAAGTAGGGTAGGAAATAACCAATGTTTTCTGGTGCAAACCAATTGAAATAAGCAAACATGGATTGTTTGTTAAAGATCTATGTCAAATCTATGTGGATTTGAAATAGATCTAGTGCATATATGGTTGAAAAAGAGTATTTAATTAATTTTCCTAGTGAAGATTCAGCCTTATATGAAGGTTATGGAAGAATGTTATGAGAACAAAAACCCCCATTTTCTTTATGGTGGTCCTGCATGAAGGGATAAAGAGCAATTCAGTACCACAAATCCAAAGGTTTGTGGGCATTTTGGTCTCAAATCTAGAAGGGTAGCTTTCTATAGATCTCTTTTTCCCCTTTGATGGTATTAACTGTGTGAGCACACTGCATTGAACACTGGGTTATATACTATTTGCAATTAAATCAAGAGGGTTGTTGAAGAATTAAGTTGGAAGATTAAGTCAGAATCTAAGAGAATTACTGAGAAGGTAAGACATTTCAGGACTGCAGAACCAAAGGCTCTGAGGAGACTGACTTGACCTTCAGACTAGCTTGCCAAATTGTCTCATAACTAGCAAAGCCAAAAAAAAAAAAAAAGAAATGGCGTCTAGACTAAAAGTGAGGAACATTTTAGGCAGATATCTTAGACATTTGAGGATGGCCAGGAAGTCTGTTTGCTTGGCCCATATATCATGTGTTACGTTTTTCCCCTAAGTGCTGCATTTTAATTGATAAAATCACTTTGGCTTAAGAAGGCTCTTTGACTCTCAGTTCTTCACCAAAATGGTTCACAAAGGAAAGAATTGCAGGTACCAAACCCAGAATTACTCTGCATTCTGTACAACACAAAACAGTTCTGAACTAGGCAACAGAGCTCAGTGCCAAGATGACCAAGTTCATGAGAGCAGAGCTAGAAAATCCACAAGCAGGATAGGCTGACTTTCTAAAATTAAGTCCAGATAAGGTGCATACACTGCACCGCACCTTATAAAGGGCTGTATGGTATTGCATGAACTTAGAGCTACAGCACACTAGGTCCAGTATAGAAACAGGAAAAATTGTGTGATTACAGTTAAGAGGGGAAACAGCAAAATATTCATCACTTTTAAAAGAGAAAGAAGGTTAAATATATATTATTTTACTAGACAGGTTCGAGGCTTTGGTATGAACACCAGCTCAAATAGCATTCATCCATCTTATTTAATCATTACCATTGTACCTATTAAGTTTTCGTCCAGGTAAACTAATACTGTTCTAAACAGTGTGTGTCTATGGCTCAGGGACGTGCATGGGCAAAGGCTATTTCCAGTAGACAGCTGTATATGGCCTCTTGTATAATAAGAGTTTAGATGTAGAGATGCAAGCAATATCATGCCAATGGGCCTCTGATTTCTGTGCTGTTTTATTTAGTAACACAGATGTGGCCAGAGATACTGGGGGCGGGGGCATTGGGGGAGAGATGGATCCATCTGTGTTTGTGACATAGTGTTTTTCTCTATAATGCACTGAAAAGGATTTGAGAAAGAGTATTACTAATGCATGATAAAAGTCTGTATCTTCATGTAGTGGACTCAAACCAAATAAATCACTTTTTACAAGGTAATTAATTTACCATCAAGTTTGTGAAGCACTGGAGAAAACACATTCATAGGTAATCAATGTATTGTTGAAAAGATCAGATTGACCCAGCACGCTTACAAAGACAGACATCCAAACCCAACCAGAGAATTAAAATCATAACATAATTCCTGCTGTAGGAGAGAGCCGAGCTGATGGATGAGGCTGGGAGTAGTGAGGCTGAGAAAAGACAGTTCTTAAAGCTCGTTCGCTTCAATATGATCTCCACTGCACATATACATCCCAATTCTCCATCAGTCCATATGCTGCAAGTCTAACTGTCACATGCAGAAGAAAAAGATGTCTTTCGGGGCCACATTGTGGGGGAGGGAGGGAGGAAATGTTTCTTCATACAAATAAGAAATTAAGGAGTAAATTGCCAATGCAACTGTAGGAAATGCATCCAGAATTGCACAAAATGTGGTTTTAAAATTATAAATGTAAAGTTTTTTGTGAAAATTCTGCATGGAATCATGGAATTAAGAGTAAATATAAACTAAAAAATGTACGCAAAGAAAATAAGCCAATAAAACTGATTTTCTCATCTTGCTGTAATTCAGTCAAAAAAAGGTACATGATCTTAGACTAGTTTTGACAACAGACTGTAACCTAGGTCTGTTTCACTGAGTCTGAGATTACCAGTGGCATAAAAGTTGCATGTTTCTACTTCTGGAATACATTCTGCTTGAATTAGTCTAGTTGTAAAATTGGTAAAACAAAAGAATTGCAAATCTTTGTGGAACTGAAAGGTGGAAATTGAGTTCTTTTGAATGGAATTGAAATAGAATGTTTCCCTTGTGGGTCAAGAATAAAAGTAGAAAGGGAACAACATTTGAGATTATGCAGAAAACACATAAAGGCTGGGAGTTTATAAAGGCCTATGACAAGGGAAATTGCTATCTTTGAAATTCAATGGGAACCAAGCACCTGACTCCTTCACATTCCCTTTAAAATCCTCAACAAATTAAAGTTTTACTTTGCAAATATATCAGGCGGCTTCCACTTCAAGAGTCTTTCTTAATTTTAAAGCATCCTTTCTGACTGGATCTAAATGCTACTTGGAGACAGAAACATAACTGCTTTTAAAACTGGGATCTATTGTTTCTTATCCCAAATCACTGTACTACAGATGAGATTGGTGTCAGCACCTGTTACATACTTCAATTTGTTCTGTAAAGAAGGCTCAATGGCAAAACCATTGGTAAGTTGGTAGTTAACTGGGATCAGCTATAATGAGGAGGGAAAAGGGGAGAACATGACAGAGGGTAAAGCAAGGAAACCAAGGCCAGGACCACAGACTCCCAGAGCTGGAAGGTAAGATCATGTTGATACTGGAATTAGCTGTGCCATGGATCATTTTCTCTCACCGGGAAAATGCTCACAGAGCAGCCTTCAACTCTATGTTTTACCTTGCGAAACAAGATGGCCAGAGTCTGACTGCTTATCCTGACTACTCAGATGTGCTCTTGCTTGCTTTGTAAAGTGTTGGATCAGGTGAGGGAGTTTGCTAATGGTTTAACAGAATGAATGATCAGATATCACATATTCCAGTATAGGCTGGGGACTGACCTGCCAGGTTGTATCACTGTGGGAAAAAGGATCCAGGTGAACAAGGAGTTAAACATCACAATATCTTGCAGTGATGGGAAATAATCGCATGCTGGGCTACAGGAGCAAAAACATTCCCATCAAAGGAAGTGATTTTTCCCTTCTGTAAGGCACATGTGAAGCTTCATGCTGGACCCAAGAGAGGCAAGATTAACAGGCAAGGAAAGTTGAACCTGCAACTCAAAATGAATACCAGGCTTGAACAAATCTCTTCAATGAGGATGAACAGGCACGGGAATGTCATTTCTTCTTCTGTTTACTTTTGTCCCAAGAAGTCAACTGGATTATCGATATACACAATGACCTGGCTTTCCATAACTGCGATATAACTATAGCCACAATTGTCACCCCAGGCGTCCGTTAAGTGGGGAAAAAATAGATGCTTCTGGTGCAAGATTCATTGATGTCTTCAAGATGTCTTTCTTAGGATTAAATAAATCTCATTCTGGAAGTACCTATGTTTCGCTATTGACAGTAAAGAAATCCAGTCATGACCTTCTCAGAGGAAGACACTAATAATATAGACATACACCTTTTCTGTTTTACAAGTTTCAATCTAAAGAGTGTTTCAGGCTGTAGGGCCCCAAAGTGAGGATTCTCTAAGGGAGTTTTCAAGAAAAATACATAAACTCCACTTCTGATGATCAATACTTTCAAATTTTTGGTACCAAGGAACCCAAGATTTTTTTTTGGATGCTTTGGGAAAAAGAATGTTCTTGCTTTCCCCATTCTTTCCTCCCAGCTAGTTTCCAGCCCTACTCATCACAGTCATCCCAGAATCACCTCTGACTTGTGATAAACTTGGCTCAATTAATCTCCTCAATCTAATTAAAATAATGGTTCAATTGTCCATTAAAAGCAATGCTCATACTCATTTATTTATTTAACAGCTTTCCTTTGTTACTTTGGAAACTTCAATATCACTGATTATGTTCAGGAGCAATTCAGTTTTCTAGCAGTGAAATTACTTTTTTCACCCTATCATATTAAGATCTACATTTTGATTTTTCCCTTCATCATGTACAAGCCAGGGATATCAGAACAGAGCACACAGAGGCAAGATAATGTAGGGTACCTTTTGCAAGAAGCAGCATAAAATAATCAGCATGCATAAGAAGGACGGAAACAGGACCAGCACCTGCTGGTGTAAAGCAAGGCTTGAATCCTAACTCACCAGGCGTTTATTTTGTATCTTTTTAACTGGCTTTGACAAGCTCTCCTTAAATTAATGAGAGTTTGCAAAGTAGGGACTTAATAAAGAAAACCGGAAAGGCCTCAAGATATGACCTGTGGCCAAAAGATGGGCATTCCCTTCATTCATTGAATCCCCACTTGGCAAAACTACCAAAAAAAACCTTGGGAGAGTATATTTTCCCATTCTATTTGACATGCCAAATGTTCAGCAAATATTCTTCCAAATGAGGATGAACTAGATGCGAATATTTGGCTAATATCAAGTAGTTGTAAGTCTGGAGAGGACAGAAAAAGGGTGGCTTTAGTAGGGTAATAAAGACTAGTTGAGGGGTCTGTAACCCACATGCACTTTCCCTCTGGTGCAGCACATGAATTTTTATGCAATATAATATGGTAACAAGCATGCAGCTCCTCACTCTTAGGTATGGTCTGTGTCTGTCTTTGAGGATTTAAATGCTCTGGATGGGACTTAGTTGCAAGAGTGTTTTATTAACATAACCTTTATGTAATGAAACTGAAAGCAAGTAGAATATGCAGCAGAACTTAAAGCTGACTTCGTAGTCTGCTGCATAAATTTATTCCATCATTTTATAAAGCACCACGCAGCAGACTCAAATTGTTCTGGTCTGAGATCATATATCACCTCCTCCCTGAGACTTTTTTTTGGCAGAGTAACTACTAGCAGCCAAGTTCTCTTGCATACCCACATCTGTCCTGCTGTGCTAAACATCTGCTGAACCTTGGAGAAAAAGGAAAGGGCCAATTCAGAAGGACAGCACTCTGGGGATATGGCCAAGAAATTCACTGATATTTACAACTCATCAAGCTGGTTTACCAAAGTCATCTGAATAGATATTCCTGGCAAGATTGACTTGACAGCTTACAAAAGAAATCCAGAGCTCTCATCTTCTGCTATCTGAATAGTACTTCTAATAAATTCAGGAGAAGCTGATTATTTTTTCATTCTGTAGCAGATATTCCTCAGCAAATAATGGGTGCATCTACGTTTAGTGCAGACCAGAAGTGCACTTCTGAAGGAAATCTCCAAATTTTCCCCTTTAATTGTGGTCTGGTTTACGTGGTGATACACTCAGAAATTATGACAGCTGGTTTCCTTTTGAATGAAACTAAACTGGAAGGTGTGCTCTAAAAGCACAGCTATTGTACACCACACAAACAGACATTAGCTCTCTAGACCTAGACAAGAGCTATTCCCAAGTTAAAAAACCAAATAAATTGACATTTACAGTATTAACATCTGGTCCTTAGTACCAGCTGTCTTCCTTTACAAGTATGAATGTTGTCATTCTACTTAATCAGTCCCACCACTAGGTTAATCCCACCAAGAATTCTGACCAGCAACACCAGCTGAACTGCACTGCCCCAAGCTGAACATCAGAACATGTGCAATTCAACACAGTAATGACTGTTCACCCTGCCAGCTCATCGAGCCTTTGGCACCCTTTCAGCTGTATTGTCGGGAGCTAAGGAATTACCACTGAATAAAGCACATGTTGTCCATACAAACACCAGAGCTTTGTGTTCAAGAGCTACATTACAAAGAGAATTTTGGTGGAGAACATCAGACAGCAGCAATTATTCCTCTCTTACCTTATTTTTCCAATACCATCTATGTTATAGCTTTTGTTTGGCTTATTTCACTCATCGAACTGCTTTTGTGACAGGAAAAACCTAAACTCCTTAAAGAAAAGTTTGATTTTTTCTTACCAAAAACAGCTTACATTTTTAGTGAGTTTTCTCTTCTTTTACTTTGGTTTTAATCTTAAAAAATAATGAAATGTTCTGTATATTATTAAATCCATTCATTTTTTACCCTGAAAATGGGTGGATGCAAAAGATGAGGAAGATACTACGAAAGATTTGTGAGGCATACCAAAATTTGTCATCACCTCAGACAAATTAGCTCAAGTAAATACAAATTTGTTACATGGTACCATGTTTGCTAAGTGCTGGAATATGGACATGCTACCGTGACAGAAGGGATGAAAAGCACAGAAAAAATTACCTCGGAGTTTAGAAATTTAATCTCTTTGCTCATATGGTCAGGTGGCAGAACAGAAAATCCATATATCAATCAAAAAGGAGCTGTAAATTAATGTTTGAATGGAAAATATGGATCCAGATAAAGAAAGTACAAAGAACAGGGTTATTTAACCTTCTTACTCCCTTGAGAGCACCCTGTGGGAATTGCATTCCTTCAAGGCACTTATGCATTTTGAGCTAATTGAAGTTTTTTTGTTTGTGTGTTTTTAATCACTACTTAAGAAATTCATTATCTACAGATGATTATTGATTTAACTTTCTAACAAAAATGTTGGCAACTGCATATTTAGTGAGTCTACATTGCTCTCATGAGACCCCATCTGGAGTACTGTGTCCAGCTCTGGGTGTCCCAGTATAAGAAAGACATGGACCTGCTCAAATGGGTCCAGACAAGGACCATGAATGATCAGAGCACTAGAGCACCTCTCCTATGAGGACAGGTTGAGAGAGTTGGGGTTGTTCAGCCTGGAGAAGAGAAGGCTCCAGGCAGACATTATAGCAGCCTTCCAGTACCTAAAGGGGACCTCCATGAAAGATGGGGAGGGACTCTATCAGGGAGTGTAGTGACAGGATGAGGGGTAATGTTTTTAAACTGAAAAGGGGGAGATTTAGATTAGGTATTAGAATAAATTCTTTCCTGTGAGGGTGGTGAGACACTAGAAGAGGTTGCCCAGAGAAGTTGTGGATGCCCCATCCCCGGAAGTGTTCAAGGCCAGGCTGGATGGGGCTTTCAGCAACCTGGTCTAGTGGGAGGTGTCCCTACCCATGGCAGGGGGGTTGGAACTAGATGATCTTTAAGCTTCCTTTCAACCCAAACCGTTCTAGGATTCTGTGATTCTATGACTGATGGCTTGGGTGCATACGGTATGAAATGAATCTGCAGAAAGCAGCTTTTCTGCATTCTAAAATCACTATGAGAAGCATTGAAGAAAACTCAAGAAAAATCTGAACTGCAGGTGTAATTTTTGGTTTTCTCTCACTGGATGATGCTAAGGAAATGTCACTCAGAACACCTCTGTGATGTGCAGAATGGAGAAAGTAATTGTCATTTCATCATTAAAGATTAGAAATAAAGCTGTACCAGATCAAGTTTTAAAGCAGTGTGAACTGAATTGTTAGGATGCTAAAAATCATGAGTTATGAGATTTGGGAGACAAACACGATTTGAGAATTAAAGAGTAGAAATTCAATCTACTGAGAAATGTATTTTGATTTCTTTTTCCCCAAGCCTCCTAAAAAATATAAACTGGAATGAAGTAAATAGATAAACTAACTGTTATTGTATATGATTTCTCTTTTGCATAAAGCCTTAATCTATTTACATGAGGACAAATTAAGGCTAGAAAAGTCTGACAGATTATTTAGTTCATTCATTTGTATCAAAAAAATGTGATTGTGATATTAGTTTTACACCAGCTAACACACTATTTCCCAAAATGAGAGTTCCCTCATGGAGAAAGTGAGGGACTAGCTCAAGTTTAATATTCCAGAAAGCTTCTCAGTCATTTGCCAGACTCTCTGGGTTTTTAGATTTTGCTTCATTTATAAAAGACAGTTTCCAGCTGTTAAAGAATATTTTCAGAGCCTGCTTCTGAATCTGCAGACAGCCTAAAGAATCAATTTTGATGTATCAGAGACATTTCTTCCAGTGGTTGCTAATTTCATATACCAGTATTTTAAGTATCATCGTAGTAATTATTTTACTACGATCAGAGTATGTGACAGAGGACAGAAAGTATCTTTTGAAGAATATAAGCCTTAAAATGGGCGGTGAGTGCTGCGTCAGAAGGTGTGCAATAAGGTGGCTGCAATCATGTGGTAGAATTGTATCTGCGTTTGGTTTTGCCACTGGACTACTCACTGGTGGGGTGGTGTGAGGAGCAGAAAACACCTTGACTCTGTCTAAGTGCTGCTCAGCAATAATGAAAATATCCCTGTGTTATCAACACTGTTTCCATCACGAATACAAAACATAGCCCCATACTAGCTACTGTGAAGAAAATTAACTCTACCTCAGTGAAAACCAGCACACTCTGGAGTGCATGTTCAGTTTGCAAAAGCTGGATTGAGAGCACGGCTGTAATGGGAAATACTTTCACAGAGGCAAAAATACCAGGTACTTGCGACTCTAGGAATGAAAGGCATAAGGTGGCAGTGGCTGTGAATTGTAGCTGGACATGTTCCAACTGCAGATTACACATGCATTTCTAAGAATGAGGGTAACTCAAACCACCAAGAGATTCTCAATCTGTTCATTTTTCAGTTCAGCCTCTGACACCTTTCTAGAAGCTCCTGTTTAGTTCATATCAAGCTCCAAGGCCCAGTGCAAAAAAAACCCTGAATACACTGAAATAGGCAAGCATCCAGACTAGATGAGCTAATGGTCTCCTTATCCTTGAACACTCTAAAATTTCAGACCTACAAAAAAAGATTTGAGAAACAAATCTTGTTTCACATAACACTGCAACCAGACTACCATCAGCTTCCTCCTATTTCCTGGCTGCCTTTTTGCTGTTTGTTTTCCTCTCTCAGCATGTCTGAACTTCAACTGGATTCCTTAGCATTCGAGAGGGAATCTGCACACCCAGCGTGCAGGGATGCGTGCGGTGGAGCTGCAGCCCTAACTGGGCTCCACTGAGTAAAAGAAATCAGTGGAAAAACAGATCTTGCAAAGGGTATTCAAGAGATGGCAGTGTTGCACTCACCATCCGTCCCTGCTGCTGGAGATTTCATCTCAGCTGGTCCTGTGTCAGTGGAAGTTTTCCAGGCTTTTCAGACCTCTTTTCTTTCCCCTCTCCAGTCTTTCAGCTTCTGTTTTGCTATTTTAAATTCTAATTATGCAACTGAACCATATCCATTAGAAAGAATGTGTAAAATGCATGGATAGCAACCTCAGGGTAAGTGACACATTAGAGGCTCTCCAAAGCTCCCTGAATTGAGTAGCAGCTTTCTTAACAGCCCCACAATGAAAAAAAGCCATTTTTCTCTATCTGGAAATACCCAGCAGTGCCCAGTACTGCACAGATTATCACATGTGTTCAGCGCCAGGCATTTGAGTAACTGTTGAATATCAGAGCAGTACTCCAGTGAGCAAAGTGTGAGCATCCATAAGCAGAAGCAGAGTTAACCACTAAACTTAAGAGGGAAAAAGAAACAAGGGCTGACTGAGACAGCAAAGAGTCACTGCTGATGTTATACTGGCTGGTGCCAGCAAGCTGGAGCAAAGCAGAATTATGTTAACATCATTCTGATGATATTCGTCATCAATAATGCACAGCGGCAAGTAATGGGGAATGTCTTATTGACTCTCGTCTTAGCTTGCAACACTGTGAATTGATACCTGGCAGTACTGCCCTGGAGGCAAACATTCAGGCGATTTTTCACCACATGCAGTGGAAACAAAGTGCCAGTAACCAGCTGGGAGCCAGGGGAGCGCCTGCAGTGCAGGGCTGAAACTGGGATGGGGCTGGCAAAGACCTGGGTGGTATGACTACTCAAAAGGGTAACCCAAACAGTCTACATCACATCATCTGGGACAGCAAGAACAATTTCTTAAGTTGAAAAGTTATCAAAGCCTCAGCTAAACTCTAAGCACTGTTTAAGTGTAAATGGATACATCATCTAGAAGAAAGTGAGAGCTTCATAGGGATGGCTTCATTCAGCAATACTTAATTCATATATGCAGGATCTTAATTTATATGTTGTTCTACTACACCACTTGGCATCCTTCAGCAAGAACAGCTGAGCTATGCAGCTGGGACTGGCATCTGTGCTGACAGGAGTCTTGTGTTCACATGTCAAGTATTGGCACAGGGCAGCTCTTTTTTGACCCTATTTAAGTCAGAAGTCTGATGTAGAATATCACAGTACAGTCAGAAGCTAACCACCATGCTGATTTCAAGGTACATTCTCTTCAAACAAAACCATGAACAAATGCAGTTTCCTGTGCTTAAGAGCTGCATGAGTGGATCCATTTTAAGAAATAAGAATAACAGTTTTTAGTGCCTCTGAATTTTTTCAAACATGCTTAACTCAAATTTCTGAAATCTCTGGAAAATTAAGTGGTTTTCTTTTTTCCCATTGCATTTTTCTAGACACATCAGCTTTGTCTACAGAACAGGAGCCAGTAGGTACGTACAGAAATGATGCAGAAACACTGCCTTAGGCAAGGTCTTGGCCAGTTTCTTCTATAAAGAAGAGAGCTTTGCTCGCTTCGATCCCAGGGACTTCACAGTCTGTTGACGGCTTTCAGTCCTGTTTAGCACTAACCCATGGGTGTGTATCTTGCTCACAGATTCTTTTGAAAGGTCATCTTTAATCTTTGTGATTCTCTCTTTGCCATCATCCAAACATCGTCAAATATCACTCCACTGATTCAATAAATAATGTGTGAATGCATAAAAAGCAATGTACTCCAGAGGCCAGCAAAAGAAATGGTTATTTCACATAGCCAGGTCACACAACTACCTAAATCCAGCCTAGCCTAGCTTAAAGGGGAAAGGATTTTTTTTTTTTTTAAGAAAAAATCCTCAGGAATATTGTATGAGGTTTGTACTGACACCAGCACAACTTCACAATGACTGGCCCATTACAGTACTGGCAGGGACCAAACCCAGTCTGATAGGCTCCAAGGAGCCTGTCAGTGGTCTTTGGATAAGGCTTCTAAACTAGACTAATGTGTAAAGTGTCTACTGTGGCACATCAACACCAGTACTCATCATCTCCTGTACTGCTATCGCTTTTGAACCTTGAAATGGGGAAACTGGGGGTTAGATAGAGGTGACATCTGCCATCTTCTCCCTGTCAGCAGAGAAGTTGCCTGTCATGCTTGGCAGACACATCAAACTTTCAATGCAAAGACAGAAAGATGAAAGAGATTTAGTTTAAAACTCCATGCTCAGTTTCAGTAAAAGCATTTAAACAAATAGGAGTTTTCATTCTTTCTTCTCTTTAAAATGGTCATTTTGTGATGAGCTGAGTGTCCAAGCTCTTTCTAGAGAGAACTGCAGGCTGAAAGGACCTGTTATGCTAACTCAGTAGGCACTGGAAATAGAGAGTTGTGGCATACAGTTGACTTACAAAGCATAACGTATTTCAGCACATGAACAATGAAAGACATACAAGCCAGAAAACTTTATTGGTGTTTGGTTGAGACCATGATTTGGCATGATGTTATTCAGTATATTCTGAGAAATTAATCACATGTATGAGGGGAAAGATATTAATCTGCTCTTCATGTCTGTGTTGCTACAGTATTTAAGTGGGAAAAGAAACAATAAGCAGTTATTCTGTTCTGCTTCTGCAAAAAATGAGTGATAATTGTTAAACAAAACCAAGAGACATGAAAGTGTGATTCCTAATTATAGAAAAGGAAGTGAGCCCCAGCAAAGGAGTTGCAAGGGAAAAGTCATTGATGCCCCTATCAGGGGGAGCCTATTGACGAAGGTTTCTTACTCCAGCTTGCCATGATTTAACCTCAGCTGACAGCTTGGACCACACAGCTGTTTGCTCACCTGCCTTTACCCCACAAGAAGAGTAGGGACAAGAGGGAGAAATGGAGGGGAAAAAAAAACAACACCTCATGGCTTGGGATAAAGACAGTTTAATAGAACAATATTAAAAGAGGAAAATAACAATAATAATAATAACAAAAGTCATTCTCACCACCCAGTGAATTGGCACCATCCTGAGCAGTGATCACAAGCACCCACCCCCTGGCCAACCTCATTTATATACCAGTCATTGTATCTATGGTACAGAATATTTCATTGGCCATTCCGTGATTCTGCCTAGGCTTCTTCTCAGCTTCTGTGGGAAGCTGAAAACTATAAACACCGCCTGGCAAAAACTAAACCAATATGTATTATTGACATTTCTTTCATATCAAATCTGAAACACAAAAACCACTAGAAAGAAAATTAACTCTTTTTCCAGCTGAAACCAGGACACAGCTACAGGAGGCATTGCTGGGGTACTTCAACCACCACCAACATCTCCTGGAGAAGTAGCATGGTGAGCTACAGGCAACACAGGAGACTTCTGGAGTGCATTGAGGATAACTTCTTAAGCCAGGTAATAGACAGCCCTACCAGAGGGGACACGATACTGGAACTGATGGTCACCAACACAAGAGAGGTAATCAGTGACATCAAGACTGGAGGCAACCTGGGCTCCAATGACCATGCACTGGTGGAGTTCACAGTCCTGAGGGCTATGGGTGAGAGGAAGAGTAAAGCCATCACTCTGAATTTGCAGAAAGTGAAATTCCAGCTCTTAAAGGAGTTAGTCAATAGGACCCCCTGGGAAACTGCGCTCAAGGACTAGGGGACAGAACAGACCTGGCAGATCTTTAATGATGCTTTCCACAGAGTGCAAAAGCTCTCAATCCCCAGGTGTAAGAAACCGGGAAGAATATAAGGACACTGCCTGGTTGTGTACGGATGGGGTCAGGAAGGCCAAGACACAGCTAGAGTTGAACTTGTCAGGGGATGCTGAGAATAATAAGGGACAAGGGAAGAGCTACAGATGCTGTCTATCTAGACTTCCGTAAGGCCTTTGAAACAGTTCCTGACAACATCCTTCTGTCTAAATTGGAGAAATAAGGATTTGATGGGTGGACTATTTGTTGGATGAGGAATTAGTTGGATGGTCGCATCCAGACGGTAGTGGTCAATGACTCAATGTCCTGATGGAGATCGGTGACAAATAGGTACTTTCAGATGTCTGTAATAGGATCAGTACTGTTCAGTATCTCCATCAATGGCACAGTGGGATTGGGAGTACCCTCGGCAAGTTTACAGTTTACCACCAAGCTGAGTGGTGCAGCTGATACACCTGAGGGATGGGATGCCATCCAAGGGCACTCTCAAGAAGTGGGCCTGTGTGAACCTCACGAGGTTCAACAAAGCTAAGTGCCAGGTCCTGCACGTGGGTCAGGGCAAGCTCTGGTATCAATACAGGGGCATGAAGAAACTAAGAGCAGCTCTGCCGAGAAGGACTTGGGGGTACTGGTGGATGAAAAGCTAGACATTAGCCAACAATGTGTACTCTCAGCCCAGAAAGCAAAACATATCCTGGGCTTCATCAAAAGAAGTGTGGCCAGCAGGTCAGGGGATGTGATTCTGCCACTCTGCTCTGCTCTGTTGAGACCCCACCTGGAGTAGTGTGTCCAGCTCTGGAGCCCTCAGCACAGGAAGGACATGGACTTGTTGGAGTGCGTCCAAAGGAGACCACAAAAATGATTAGAGGGATGGAACACCTCTCCTATGAAGAAAGGTTGAGACAGTCAGGTTTTTTCAGCCTGGATAAGAGAAGGCTCCTGGGAGACTTTATTGTGATCTTTCCGTACTCAAAGGGAGCCTACAGGACAGATGGGGACAAACTTTTTAGCAGGGCCCGTTGCCATCGGATAAGGTGTAATGGCTTCAAACTAAAAGAGGAAACATTAAGACTAGATATAAGGAAGAAATTGTTTACAATGAGGATGGTGAAACACTGGAAAAGGTTACCCAGAGAGGTGGTAGATGCCTCATCCCTGGAAACATTCAAGGTCAGGTTGGACAGGGCTCTGAGCAACCTGATCTAGTTGAAGATGTCCCTGCTCATTGCAGGGGAGTTGGACTAGATGACCTTTAAAGCTCCCTTCCAACACAAACTATTCTATGATTCTATGATATTTTCTACTGGGAAATGGTACGAATAGCTGGAGGGGAGAGGGGGAGGGAAGAGGAGGGGTGGCAAGGGAGGACAGGTTCTTCTGTCAACAAACAATGAAATAATTCAGTAAGATTCTGTGTTTTGAAAACAGAAGACATATTGCAACCCACAAGTGAAACGTAATATGGCAGGTAGGCTGCTTTTGTTCATGATTTAATTTCTTTTACCTTCTGCTACATTTAATAGCAATATTTATAAATAGTAACCTGAAACTGACAGACCATTATCCAGAAATATAATTTTTACAAGTCTACAACAATGAAGATTTTGTTCAACTAATAGATTCTACCCTGTAAGTTACCAAACACTTTCAGCCCTCACTAAATACACTCCACTGAAGATCAGGACGTTATGATAGCACTATACCACATAGTATATTTGAGCTCTGAACAAATTCAAAAATATCTCAGACATATACTATGATGAAAAAATGTGATAAATACCAGTGCAATAAACCTTGAAATAAGTTGCATGGAATATATCTCCATTTTTATCAAGTAAAATGGAATTGCTCGTAACAAATTAGTAGAAATAAGGTAAACCACATTTTGCTTTGTTTCTGATTTGTAAACATTTTCCACAATTAGTCCCAAAATACACAAGTAACACAGGAAAAGAATAGAGGAAAGGGAGAAAAGGGAAGAAAGCTGATCAAAAGCTGGATCAACTTTTTGCTCCCTCAATTCAAATGTAAGTGACATTTTGACGTCCCAAAAAAGGTGCCTGTAGATGACTTCAGAGATGGAAGACAACTTGTTGGCAGTGAACAGTGTTGATTCCCCCCAGATCAAGAAAAAAATTAAAAATTGGAGCACATCCAGCAGAGCTCCCCCAAGATGGTTAGAAGTTGGAGAACTTGATATATGGAAAAAGGTATAGCCTAGAGAAGATAAAGCTCAGGGGGATCTAATTACTGTCTTCTAGCACCTCAAAGATCATTACAGACAAGACAGCAATGCTCTCATCACAGCAATCCATGTGAAGGGACAAGATGCACAAGCTGCTTCAGGGGAAATTCTGTCTGTGCACAAGAAATATATTCTTCACCGTGAGATGAAATAAAGACTGGAATAGGTAGACCTGAAGAGAAGTGGTGGAATCTCCCTCACCGCAAATCTTGGCTTGACAGCTGCTTTTTATTTGCAAGTAAAAAGCCACCAATAACATTTTTTTAATATTGTCTTATTTAAAAAAAGACGGTTTTATGTTTTATGTTCTTAATTTCTGAAGTGGTTAAATGGAATATAATTATGTATCAATAATTTCCCCAATGATGTGTTTGCTTCTATTTGTTCCAGAAACAAAATAATCTTTTGGAGTTACAATCCTTTTTTTATTAACACATGTATGTTTTCTGAGATATGAAAAGCTACATAAATGCTTGTTGCCTTACTCTTGTGGATAATTTTACTGTATCTGATAACAAAATGTATGACTTGATGCAGAATTATGAACGCAAAGATTCGTCCTATAGGTACCTGGAGATGATATTAGGTTACCATAAAAATGAAACACAATTAAGGCTTAAAGGCTATACTGTTACCAAGTAAATTCAAATAGTGGAAGAGTTTAAGCCTGTTTTTCCTGTCTGAAGCACCACTTTCAACATGCATACCTTTGAAGTACAAAATGTCTTTTTTTTTTTTCTGAAAAGATACACGTTTTTGCTCTTTTTTTCTGTTCCTACAAGTCTTCCTAATACTTGTAGCTTGCCTTCTTCAAAAGACATAGTGTATTTGCCCATCCCTTTCTAATTACCTCTTGGCCAATTTCAGCCACATCGGGGGGGAGGGGAAGTGGAAGTCACAAAGATGTTAAGTGTTCCCAGAAATCTCATGAAACAAAAATCAGTGTCAGGGTAGAGGGGAGTTGCCCAAATCGTCACCTCTGCCTAGGGGAAGGGAAGCAGAGCTCAATCCTTTTCTGCTGTGTTCAGCAGCACCTGCTCATAATGCTCTGTGTGCTGCCTCTTGCCTGCATGGAGGAACCAGCTGACAATTGGTTGGGTACCAAACCAGGGCTAGTGAGATGGAAGAGCCAAGGGAGAAACAAAAGTCTGGAGAGGAAATCAGACCTTTTTATTTCCAGGGCTCACAAAGCAACTTTGATTACAATCTCAATGCTGCAAAGGAAAAACAACCAAATAAACAAACAAAAAAAAGTCTTTGATGACTCCACTTTGTCATGTGAAGGGTCCCCAGAGCCCTTGAATTCACCACTCCTATTTTCAAGCAGGAAGCAGGGAAAGTTTCACTGAGCCCAGCCTCCTCCTCAGGTTCACCATTCACCTCCACTGCTGCTAAATGCAGGCTTCACACAATCTAACCTGTGGAATGCTCACTATCTTAAGTCCTCCTGACTTTTGTATGTGCATACTTTCCTGAAGCCTTACACAAGTGTAGAGAAAACCTGAAAAACCTCCTATGTCATATTTATTATTTTAGACACCAGGGTCAAGAATTTCACAAGTTGAAGCTAAAGGCCGAATATCTGTACAGAGAAGCAACACTCAGAATGATGATACTGTACAGAAATATGAAGGTATTAAATAGTGATTCATCTGTTGAACCAACAGACAAAAAGGACTAGGGGGTCACCCAATTCTTCCAGGGCATGCTTCAGGACCTGAACCACTCTCTGCACCTTTCTACCCCTGTCTTTGCATGCATACTGTGGCTGAGTGCACCTTGGCATCAGATGATTTCTACCACTTAGAAACCAGAGGAAGACCAATAACGTTACAGATTATCCAACCACAGGATTCCCCTGAAACTTGAGCTGTGAGATGCGATCTGACATGACATCCTGGGACAAAAAGACCTTCATTCACATGTTGTGAGGCTATTCCTGTTTCTCTAGGCATCTCATTAGGACTGGTATTTTTTAACTGCTGTTGCTAAAAGTTGACCAATTTGCAGACTGCCTAATTCAATCTTAAAAAGGAGCAATATTTTACTCAATGCCTTTGAAATCATTAGTGAATTAAGCTGTTATGTGAGCACAGGCAGTAGAAGTCAGCCTTAGACTCTCCTCCCCCTCCAATTCACAAATTCCCTGGATGTCACATGTGTGAGTCAATATCAAACTCCTCGTCTCCATGGAGAGAAAGCAAGGAATTAGGTGGGATGAAGTTAAAAAGCATAATAAATGAAAACAGCTCCATGCCCTTCCCAGCACAGGATCCTGTAACCAGTATGCGGCTGGTTTTAAGGGCTTCTCTTCAGGCTGACAGTAGATGGTGTTTGAATGAGAGTAAATGCAAAGAATATTGGTTCTGAACATCTCTGTCACTAATCAATGCTATCTAGTGCATCCCAGGTTAGTAAAATTAGATTTTTAAAACAGTGATTAATTTTTTTATTATTTTAATATTTTAGCCAGGTTTCATCAAGAAGAAAAACATGTATAGCCATATATGATTGTTTTGGTCAAGCTTAGTCAGAGACAGTTATATGTCAAAGCTCCCAGATCCTGGATCACATAAAGTAACTGATTTGGGCTTGAACAGGGTATAAGTGTGGGTTTAGGAGCTACTGAAAATGAAAGAGAAGGCAGGAGCATGTCACAAACTGCTCTGAGTAATCTTTGGCTCAGAGTCCCATTTTAAAAGCTTAAGTAAGTAATGTAAAGAAATCACCTGCAGAAAATAAATAAATAAATAAAATAAAGGGGTCAGTCTCTATTTTCAGCAGGTTTCTCAAGCCATTAGTACTGACTGCTGAGTAATTGCTCCCTGGCATCACAGCATAATAAAATCAGGTTGGTATCAGTAAAAGGCAAGCATCTCTCTGAGAAAGATTAATGTCTTCTTCAATATGTCTTTTATGAAGGTGAAATCTATGATATTGGCAAGAACACCTCCCTCTTTGCAAGGCTGATAGCCAAGTTGAACAGAAATCAAAACTGGAAACCTTCACTAAGCTGGTTCCGGAGAAGCCGAATTGAAACACATTTTACAGACAAGGATTTCTTCTAGCTATAAAGAGCAGCACATTAACAGCAATAACTGGATTTTGATATCCCTCATACTCATGTAAATCTAAAGCACATTTTTTGCAATGATTAGAGGAGCTCTGTGTTTACACCAAGCTATCAGGACGCATCCATCAGTCGGGACGATTATCGCCTGAGATTAAGACAAACAATGTACAAAGAAAGACAATAAATAGAAACCTCTATGAAGAAAGAGGTCACGGTGCCCTATTCTTTCCATAGAAAAATGTCTCCATGGAGACAGACACATTGAGATTGGAAGCAAGACAACTTTTAACAGCAAGAGTAATTAACTGTTGCAACATAATTAAGGGATGTAGCTGATTAATCATCTCCTGGAGGCCTTACATTTAATCCAAATGTCTTTCAATAAGATATATACCGATTTAGTCACAAGTTCTTGGGCTTGATAACACTCGCATTAGAGGAAAGAATTATTTCTTCCACTGCTTGATTTACTGGATAAAATTCTGTGAACCGTGTTATGCAGAAGGTCTGAGTCTCTGAGCAGAAGGGTTTCTTCTGGCATTTAAATCTACAGAGCAATATGAAGACAATACACAAGCGTGCCTTAGGGTGAGCATGTAAAGAAACCACATGTCTTCGGCAATAAATAAAAAACAATCGTTAACACATTCTCTGTGTTGTTCATTTGAGCAGAGGGTCTGCTCATGGACAGGATGAAATTTGGCCTTATGCTTCCCTTCACACTGGTAATCGATACCCTAGGAAAGGAAACTATGCCCCCATGTTTATAAAACTGGACAGTGAAAGCAGATAAGGAGAATAAAAATAGAACAAAAATCATTACTTCCTCTACACTTCCTTTTCCGTATATACATTTATGTTCTTTTGTATATTTGCATTTGGATATAATAAATAATCTGTGCAACTTCTTTGAGCTTTGGAATAGACCCTAATAATTTCCCACAATAAATATGTGAATGTTTATTTATTTTTTAAAATAAATGTGAATATGTGGGACTCATGAAAAATATGTGTGCCACTTCTTACTCATAAAAGTCAATTAGTTTGCGGCTACTGGATTATTTAAATCTACTCATCATACATAAATCCGAATATATCTTTGCTTTTCTGTGAACAGCAGTTATTCAAGATAGAATCCACTTTAGATCTCTTGACACAGTGAAATATTGCTTGCTGTCTGACTGCATTTGTCAGAGGAAAAAAACCAAAATCAAATCACCAGCCCTGAATCGTTGCTACATACACAAAGGTGGCAGAAAACTTCACAGTACAGCTCTTGGTACAACCACTGATAACGTTGCCTTTCATCTAAAAATATGGATCTCGAGTGACCACACATAGTCATTCCACATAGCTAAAGAGTTAGATTGAACACACATATGAATGAGTAGACACTTATGCTGTACAGATTTCCAAATGGATATGCAGTAGTCCCAATATGAAAACCTTTTGTGTTGCTGCAATGTCCATAAAAGCACTAGTTTGTTTACCTGAGAGGGCAAGGGTGGAACAATACCTCTCTGCACCAGTTTGATCACAGTGTCTGTAAACAAACACGAGTCAGATTCTCATAACGGAATTCTATTTAAAATTAACAGTTAAAAGTACATTACTTTTTATTTCAACTTTAACTTCCAGTGTTACAGAAGATAATCAAAGGTTAATTTTTCAAAAACACTTAGGAACATCTTGTATCATCCCACAGCCAATATGCTTACCTCCCATCTTGAAATTCTTTTAGCATTTAAACCTATTGTTTGATACCTAGGAAAGCTACCATAGGCCTACAAAACTCAGCACTGCTTATATTCACATTCTCAGCTCTAAAGGAACATGTTTTCTTTCTTGACAAGAAACAGGGAAGCTAGACTCCATTTTCCTCCACTTACCTATCTAAAGTCCCCCAGACTTCACTGTGAGGAGAGCTTTCTATATCTCCTGCAGAAAGTTCGTACTCTGCCAAAATTGATTCAGACACAATTCAGTGGGAAAGGTAAGGGACTTGCAGCCTTACCCCTCTTCGGCATGATTTATAAATATCAGTGACCAGTGCCTCATCCTGTGTTCCCTCCATCCTGCAAAATGGGGGATCAGAGTCTCCCTGTCTCATAAGACTGTTGAGAGAATATTATGACAGCTGAAATACTACATCAGGAGAAGAGAGAAATAAGATTAAAATGGGTAAAAATGCACTTTGGCCTATCTCCTCGCTTTTCCCCATACAACAATTAATTCAGAGAAGAGAGTGAAGTTGGAAGAAGCTTCTGGAGGTCACCTAGTCCAACCCCTTGTTCCAAGGAGAGGCACTTTCGATCAGGTTTCTCAGGGGCTTTCCAGTCAAGTTTTGAATACCTCTAAGGACGAAGACTTTGCAACCTCTCTGGGGAACTTGTTGGAAGGTTAACCATCCTCTTGGTAAAAAATCTCAAATATATAAAGGTAGTTTCCCTCGGTAACACTTGTGATCCCATCTGGATAAGAATAAAAAACAAACAAAAAGGGATCCAGGTATCCAGCTATCCATTTACCCCAGTTTACAATTAGCCATCTAGAATTCTGCAGTACAAGGAAGAGCCTACCCAGAGCCTCCAAAATCAACATTCTGCTTTGACCTTTACCCCAACTATACAACATAAAATACTATAAAGGGACATAAGGATGAAGGTGTCTGTTTTAGCTAGATCAAAGTCCTTCCCTCTGCTTGAGAGCTGCACCCAAAATCTTGGCTTGGGATTGCTCACTTCAGCAGGGTCACTCCGTTCTCATGCATGATTCAGGCGTAATAATCCCTGTGTGGGAAGTGAGCTTCCATTTCCTTCTGTGCTTGATATGAAGCAGAGACTGCAGATCTCCTAACAATAAGCTGTAAGGTGTGATGTTGCAGATTTTCTTCAGTCTCTCCAGTCAAAGATTTTCATTTGGTACAAATTGCTCAAAGATTCAGTGAGCCCAGACAATAGCAAGAATACAGCTTTCAGGAAAGCACTCACCTTGGGCAATGAGATTCCTGTCTCTGATGCAGTCAATAGTGAAGATTTTATTAAAAGATAGTTGCACATCCAGTCTCTGGCCATTTAGGAGTACACTGAGATGTCTCTCAGGTGTGGGAGGGGTTGTTCTTTCTTTCTCTCATTGTGTAATCAGTCCTCCATCAGAATCTACACCTATACTGAGAAAACTTTAATACTAATTCATTTTTCCTCCAATTTGTAATTAGCACAATAAGCAACTCAGAAACTATTAAACGACTCCTTTACAATTTGCAGGTACAAAACTTCATACATTCAATCCTAATTTATTTTTTTATTGCACACTGGAGTTCCAAAAGAGAAGGGAACAGGAGAATGAAGAACAAGCCACAGGAATTACATCTGCTTAAGCTAACTTTATTCAATAACAGACCATTTTTCTTGCCTCCTTATCTAACTTGAACATGTCATAACCATTGGTTTATTTGAATGATGGCCTAGATTTTAACATCAGGCTGTATAGCTTCTATGCCGTTTATCAGAATGTATTGCATCGAATTTATAAATTGCTGTTCTTCCCCTACTTGCAGCCATGTAGCTCAGCTCATTTCAATGATCGTTAATGCCAATGTTTTTTTTCTGGGGAGTGAAATTAAGCTAACCAGAAAATTCATTATGTCTTGCTGTCTTTATCAAGATTAAACATGCCAATGTTCTTATAATAATTTTCTTTGTCTTGCTGTTATTTTCAAAGATTCTGGGGGTATGCTTTCAGACACACCTTAATTGATTTTTTTCTTCCAAAATACACACACACATACTGCTGAAGATCACGCATGTACTGTAACTCAAGACCAGCTGCAGTTGCAGTATGAATAAACTTCAACAAGAAGTTTATCCACTGTGAGGCTATTCTAAAGCCACATTCACCTGATAGCTGGAAATCCTTCTAATACTCAGCTTACATTTATTACCATTTTTTTCAGCTATCATTACCATTCAATATGCTGTATTTAAAAACACTAATGATATTACTCAGGCTTCATTTTGCTCCACTAAACAAAGACAAATCTTCTGGGATTCTGTTTCATGATAGGCTCTTCAGATTACACTAATAACCCTTCTCTGCAGCTGTCCCCACTTTGATTGTCTCTTCCCCAGACATCAATGACTACCAGTATATAACAATCTTATGATGATTTACAGAATCCTGTACAGCAGGACAAACACTCCTCTATTTTTCCTGAAAATACCTCTCCAAGATCCCATTTTCCTTTTTCATATCTTTATCACATTTGTTTCTCTTTTCTCCTGTACCCTCTCTTCCTAAGTGCTGAACTCTTGGGAAACCACAGAAATGAACATCAGTCAGTAAGGAAAAAGGAATATTTGTGGATGGCAAGACAGAAACTTCATCACTCTGAGCTTCACACTTAGTCAATAGAGGTCCTTATGCACTTCAAAACTACTCTGGAAGCCACTAGAAAACTTGAATCTCCCTTGGCAGGTGTCAGAATTTCTTACTGATTTACAGACAAAGCTTAGGATGATCATGCTCCTGGAATGGACTATTTAGGTTAGATACCTAAAGGCAGGAAACATTTTAAGTGCCTGGTACAATTTCCTTTAGCCTCCAAAACCACCTAATTCTTCTTGTACAATTGTTCTTTTTCTCCTTTCTACTGGTCATTAGAATATCTCAGGCTCAAACTAATTATACTTACATCACTTGCAAAAGCATTACATGAAACTAGCCAGTGCTGATCACTGAAGATTTCTGTGAAGAACGTTATTCAATATCATACCTTCTTTTTCCATATCACTCAGTTTCATGTTCACCTCAGTTTCCTGGCAGCATTCTTCAACTACTAGAAAACCCAAACTCTGACTCTAATTTCCTCTATAGCACTGTATCAGCACTTAACAAGCCTGAACAGAGGAAACCCAAACCACGTTTTCTCTCTTTAGGAAGAAAAAAATCAATAATCTCATGGGGAAAATATATATATATATATCTCCGAGATCTTACATTTACTTCAAAGTTTGTTTGAAAATGAACATACTACAGAGATGTGGTCTGTGGATAATGAGATCATTCGACCCACACAAACATGCATTAAAGCATATCCATTGTCTATGCTATTCTCCAGTATTACACTGCCACCCCTGAAACAATGTTTTCTTTAAGGAACTCCAAAAAGATGGTCTAAAAGTCCCCCTAAAAAAGACCTTGCTGCCAAGCTTACAATTTCATAGATAACTAGTCTTTGGGGACTAGAATTATCCAACAATCCTTTTAATTTTACTGAAGAGTTTTTCTTCCACTACAGTTGTGGTCCTTTCCACTTCCATGTCTTCCTTCCTGACAATCAACTTGCTTTTGCCTTCGCCTTCATATTCTACAGTCTTCATCTTTATGAAGACTGCTATTCAGCACATATAATTTTAAATACTTATCTAAAGTACCCGAGTTAGGAAAGCAGTGATGCAAGGTCACTAATGAAGAGGTTAGATAAAATGGAGAGCTTAATCACTCATTGCAAGTGACTCTCCCTTGAGTGGTATAGGGTCTGTGGGACATTGTAGTTAACAGCTTGAAAAGAAATGAAATAGACCCATCTTTTCCACCACTTCTATGCCAAGAAATGTTTGTTTTGACTTAGGGCCAAGATGGAATTACTTTTAAAATTGACTCAATCTGTTCTTCTTCTCCATAACTTTGCACACAGTAATGGTAGGCTTAAGCGATCTGTTTTTATTTACTTTGTGAGATTCAACTTATCTTGGCTTTTACAATTTTTACTTTAATACTGGTTTGGCTGTCCATGATATGTGATCTAAATAAAATTTTTGAGGGATTTTAGAGCTCTTCACTCCACTCTCAATGGGAAAATCCCAGTGAATCCCATTCCAATAGACACCATTAACTGGGATTAAAACTTTGTATAAGAAAGTCATCTTTGCCTTAGTGCCCATTCTGCTTTATATTTGGCTTTCGGATGCTAGTGGTTTAATTTATATAATTCATTATCTTACTTTATTTCTCAAATACCTCTTCTTTTGAAATTAACCCTCTTTCAATAAACAATAATGTTTACACAAAATATATTCATTTAATTATAACTGAGTGAGCTCCCAGCTAACATTTTTTAGTGTCTCATTATTAACTCCAGTAAAAAAAAGCACATTTAATAATAATGCATTTTCAGATATTAAATATCTCAAAAAGCTGTATAGAGCTACAAAGAAATTAAGAACCTTGGAAAACAAAGAAGACTATGCAAAGATTCGAGTGGAGTGAAAGTCTATGTGTTTGTTCTTATATTCATACCTGCTTTCTTTAAAGATGCCTGCAGGTTATGGAAGATATTTATCAGGAAACAAAGGTAACATTTATACTAGCATATTAAAGCAAAACCAGAGAACATTCCCTAGTACTGAAACATGAGTCTCTATGGCATTAAATTGCTATAACAGTCCCTGGAATCATTTTTGCCCAGACCAAATATGACCGTCCCAAATAATTCCTAGGCACAGTTGAAGACAGTATGAATCATGAAATATTCAAAATAGGCAGGTCTGGTATGATCAAACTGTACCAGCTTTTCAAGAGGATGCAAATTAAGATTATTCAGGTATAGCAACTGAAAATTCAGAGTTGCATGACATTTACTACTAGTAAAGCACACAAGGTGGATGCTGCCTCTTTATGTTCACACAAGGGCTTCTGCACAGTGGAAGACTGGACAAGGGACAGGACAAGGATGAGTAACACAGATTGGTCTGCATCCACTGCTTAGGTCCAGTTCTCATTAGAGAAGATTTGTCTTGTATAGTGATCATTGCAATGGTCCACAAGAGAATCAGGGTCTGAGCTAACAGAGAGTGCAGTGCTTAAGCTCAGCACTATTTCAAAAAGACTAGAATTATCTTAAAAATATTATAAATATAAAGTCTTGACACCAGAAGTGGACTAGAGTCCAAAGTTCCATGTGGGTGCTTGTAAGTTTCAGATACAATTTTGAGCTACCAGCATATTACAAGTACCATTTGTCTTATGAACAACACAAATACGTAGAACCAGCATTTTGCTAGCCATCACTGATCTCAAACAGCAAATTTATTCCAAGGTGCTTGTACAGAATTTACAATAATATTACTGTCTCTGCTTCAGTCAAGACCAAAAAATCAAGGGGCTTTGCTCAGAGAAAAGGAAGAAAATGAATAAACTGATTGCCACACACAGTAAGACACCGTGATGAAACATGTAATTAAGGCAAGCAGGCAATTCCTTCATCAGCATTGTTCTTGCTCTAGCAGATAATACTAAAAACTTGTCAAACATGCACTCTCAGAATTCTATTCTCTATCAGCAAAGGATATTTTTTGATTTTTTGCTTCTTAGCCAGTTGAACTGTATAGAGGAGAAATACCATAAGGGTTCAGAGCACTTGCTGAACCAGAACCCTGCAGAGTATGTGATGGATTGAAACTGCCATCTCTTTTTGTCCAAACCCATTGTACTCTCTGGACGAATGAAATAAAACAGCTGATGAAAGGAAAGGACTCAGGCTTTAACAGTAAAGTCAGGACTGCACGTGTTACTATTTGGGGAAGGAAATTATTTTCATAAATTGCTTATCATGACATATATGGGCCCCAGCCAAGGTGAGGGTACTTTGATGCTAGCTGCTATTCAAATGAGAAGAGGAAGCTTTCAGTGAAAATAAATAGACAACAGAATCACAGTGATGCACAAAGAAATACACAGTGGTAGAAAAAAAATTAGCTCTTGGCTTGTGAGAGAAATCCTCGTGTACTTGTTGAACAAACTGGCAATGTACATGTACACTTAATGGTGCCGTACCGAAGCACAGGACAGGATGCCAGGCAAACACAGCATTGAGTCAGGGCTATGTAGCTCAGAACAAGAACTGGTCTGAACATCTAAGTGGTGCTTTTTCTACAACGGGTTTATCCACAGGTAGGTCAGGTATCTCTTCTTGATACTGAATTCCTGAATAACTCAGGAGATCGTTCAACTGCAGGACTGGGTGCTTCAGTCATACTCACTTTCTATAACAAAGGTTGGGCACCTAACTAATATGTAGTTTGTAAGTAATCGGTAACCATTTATTAATTAGTTGTAAACTATGCATAACCTTAAAGTAATGTGTGATTGGAAGGAAGACAGTAAATATCATTACTTACTACAAAATCCTTCCTATCAGGAAGTGTCACTCAATAACTTCATGGAGACTTTTCAGTTGCAAAGATTATACTGAGTCAAAAACCTCCCTATGGACTTAGAACAGTACAATGTTTTATAGATTAAAACATTTTAGTCAAAGCCCATAAATAGACAATATTCACAATCTGACCAACTCCCTGAAATATGTAATTACTTGGTATGCTGCCTCAAATACTTTTTAGATTATATTTAAACCCAAAGCAATCAGTCTTATTATTTATTCAGTAAATTTTGCATGCCAGGCAAAATGCTGATCTTTGAAGTCAGAGCATCTTCTCACACACCCATGCAGATTAACAAAATAGTGTGACTCCAAATGTCACCATTACTAATTTTAAAGACTAGCAAAAATAGCCATTGGGCATATGAAATCTAACCCATGGCTCTCCACAGGTGTGATGTGTAGAGAATAAAACTATATCAAGTTCCACCAACAGAAAATTACAATGCACAAGCCTCCACTCATCCCATTTTGAAAAGCATTTTTCATTAACCCCCCCGCAACTCTTCCCCTTTTCTTATAAAATGTATATCTGTTTTTCACAGAGAAAACTGAAGGAAAATGCTATAAAAATATTTTTCACACTAGTGCAGAGAACAAACACACAAAAACCCTCTCAAATGTCATAATTCTTGTTAAGATTTTTTTTTACACTCCTCTACCAAATTGTGAAGTAATTACTCGTTTCTTGCTTATGTAATGAAGGTAGTAGCACCTCTACCATGATCATATCAAAATGACATATTTACAGCTAGAGAGAAACCATCATCTTATGAGAAGTTATTAACATGATTGATTTGAAGAGCCATTTTATAAAGCAAAATTCAGTCATTTCTACTTGACATATTTAGGGCAAATCAACTGCTTACAAATGCAAACAGAGTTTTCAGTTATTGCTGTATTCCATAGTTTGGTTTTGCTCAAAATTTAGCAATGTCTGCAGAAATATTTATTCCCTTGAGATCACTTTGCTGTGTTCTCATTTCTGATCTGAAGAACAACTTCAGGTGTCATGCTCCCCACTGAACTTACACAAATAACAAGGGAAGGTAACAGGTTATGACCATCAACCATGAAAGGTAGCCTAGTACAAGGGACACCAGGAGCCTGGAAACCAAGATAGGTGCCGTGGTTGACCTCCAGCACAGCATGCCAGCTTTCAGTCCTTTGGTTCTCTGGTAGTAAAATGACATTTAATTTGTGAAGCATTTCAGGCCCTGGGGGTGGCATGTTCTGAATAGGATTTAGGGTGTATAAAATACTCAGATCTAGAGATTATATCAGTGAAACAGTTCATCTTAAACACCATTGCTATTTCTGCACTTTGTTTCTGTTAATCCTGTACTCTCCTTCACCTAGGGCTTTGATATTCTGCTTCCTCCCCTCTTGCTAAGAGTCCTCTTGGCATTCCTGCTTAATCGTACAGAGCTCATTCCCACCCTTCCACAGCCTACCTGATAAAATAATCCATAATGAAACTGCTGCAAGTGGCATTATGTAGCCCTGATTTCTTTGAACCAACATCACAGCAAGACAGTCAGGGCAGGGTGTCAGAGCACTGCCAAATGTGGGCCACTTTGTTCCAGATTGTCTGGAGACAGAAAATGGCAATGCTCCACGGTTTTAAGGGCTTTGGCTACCTTTGGCCAGTTGGTTTTTTTTTTATGGACATGCCCTCAACATACTGAAATGCTACTTTCTGGGAAGACCCTGACAATTTTTTTTTGTTTATCAGTACGCACACACTGACATTGCCCCTTCTCCCCCAAAACCTTCCATCTTGTGAGTAAAAACTCACCTTTCATTTCAGTTATGTATTAAAGCTTAGGGTCTGCACATCTCAGTGAAGCCATGATGTTACAAATGTCAAATGAACTCCCTGATTTATATAGGCAAACATACTGTAAGGTTCTATAGGACCCATGAACATATAGCAAATGAATCCCTTAGGACTTGCACCTGTATTTTAGCTGGCAGCATAATTAGGTCCCATATGGTTAATGAAATGTAACGTGTCAGTATTTTGTAGGCTGAGATTTGTCACACGGAGGTGTTGGATGTAACACCCACTCTACCAACTGTTCAAGAGTAGAAAAAAACAAAATCAGTTAAAAGCTTGTGTGTAAAAGAGAAGTAGGAAGCAGCCTTCAAGCTTTCAGTTTTCCAGTCTTTCAGTGTCCTCTGTCTTTCTTCCTTCCTAGGGGAGGTATGTATGTCAATCAAGGTACTTTTTCTCAATAATATTTCAGAGTACCTTCTCTAAGGGCACAAACCTGTGCATGGTCAGTAACAGAACATGTACACAAACTACATGTCCATGAGCTTCACTGACCAACATTAACAGTAGTGCCTGAGCCTTCCTGACTTTCCAAATTATTGATCCTCACAACACTTCTACCACGCATTTGAAATGTGGGTGTCTGGAGCAAATGCTTCAAAGACAACCATGTGTGCCAATTCCCAGCCTACAAAATGCCAAATCATTATAAAATCATTAAGCAGGCCCCCTTGCAGATGGCTGGAGGCATGTCCACAGCAGGCTACAGAAGGGGCTGCAGACATGCCCAATGTAGCTCTGATCTAGCCGGTTGTGCTGAGCCACAAGCTGAGGTCATTAACTCCACAGAATCATATCCCATGCTGTACTTCCCAATGGACTGATCAGCTTGAGCACAACGCTGTAATGGTACAGTCGGATGCAACCTTGTTGTATCCTAAGATCTCTTCATCTAAAGACACTGGCACGATCTCTACAATTTTATCGGGGCCACATGAGTCCAGAAGAGTACAGAACTGGGTCCCTCACTTCCATGTAAACCATCCCAAATCCCCTGTTCCAGTAGCCACTGTATCGTCTTGCTTTCCACACTCAACCTTCTCAGGTCAAATTTTCTAGTTCAGGTGATTTAATTTAACTCCCACTCCTGGCTGGAGCAGTTGAATGGGGCTAGAAGAAGAGATAGTTCTACATTTCCAGCCCACAGACATAAGCTAACGAAACAGCAAAGGCAGACCCATAGCACAAGGCTGAGGACACAATAGTCTTTCCTGTGGCTTAGTGTGACACACACACCATCGCATGCAGATGGAGAGGCTTCAGCATTGGTCTGACATGGTCATAAGCAACCATGGGTGACAGAGAGGCTTCTCAGCATGTTACCTCCTGGGTCAGCACCATTTACGTGTCACTCCTCCCACAGGGTGGTGCCTAAAGGCACCGTCTAGCCCTGCTGGAACAGCCTGTGAACAGCTCAGCACACATAGCAGAATCTGTCTGCACAAAATGTTGGTTGAATACACATGAATAATGCATAGAGCTGAAATAAAATCAGCTTGGGAGCAGGGAAAGAAAAGGACAATGTTAGCCTGGATGATTCAGACAGTTCTAGCTAACAAGCGAGAGGCCAGAGAGAGGGAGGGACAGGAAGGTCACACAATTGAAGGAACAGCCAAATAAGGAATGGTGGAGGAAAAGATAAATTGGCAAGTCCACGGGTCAAGTAATACTGGCTTTTTCAATAAAACTCTATAGCTATATACTCAAAGCTTACACTCCTTGATTGAACCACACATAGCTTACCAGAAGAAATTACCTTCCTAGCCTGTGCCAGTCATTGCATAAGTCTGACTTTTGTACAGAATCCATAAGGTTGAGATCCCTGAATGCGTTCTGTACCAGATGATTCATTTTGATCTACTTAGGCATGCTGATATTTATGCTTTTGCATAAATGCCTTTCGATTTGGGGAAAAAAATTATAAAAATCCATAGAAATTCTGTCTGAGTGAACACAACCTTCATCTTCATATCTAGTAAGACATAGAGCATCTACATATCCCTTTTTTTTCAGTAGACATGGAGGTGCCAAGAAAGAAGTTGAGTATCAAAATACAGTAGGCTTTCAAGAGAGAGATGCAAGTCAGAGAAAGAGACCCTCTGATCCAATTTCAACATTTTTTAGACCCCTTAAATTTGAGCTAGTCTAATACTTTCCCTTTAGGGAAAGAAGTAGGTCAGACAAATTGCCTATGCATTTTGCATATGCATGAAAATGAGCAAGGTAACTTCACATCCCACAGTGCTGTTGGAAAGCCCTTTATATATATAACCGTGATTGAAGACACATGAGAGGCTTATATTGGAAAGATAATATACACTCACTTATATTATCATTTTGGGCACATATCCTAATCTTTTTGAAAGCTTCTGTTAATGTGAGAAGGATTTGAATCCTGTATTTTTGTGTGGTAAAGATGAAAGAAAAATGCAGAACTGCTTACCTATCAAATGCAACCATAAGTTCTGTCCTACTCATAAAGCCAAATGAGCATCATCTGCATTACTAATTTTCCTCCCCGGACTTTTTTGGAAGCCTAAAATAAAATTATTCTCTGAGCTGCAAAGCCAGCAGGCTTTGGGGAAAAAAGGGAAAGGAGATGAACCTCACTGCTCCTCCTCCATCAATAGAAGGATCAAGATCCCTTTCCAAACTTCTTGCTTTTGCTACTTTTCCAGGCCTAAATACAGTTTCACTCGCTGTCAGGAGGCATCTATACTGCCTGTTCAGCACAGCTCTGAGATGACAGCCATCTACAATACTTTCTGCAAGCCAGGAAACACCCTCGAGAACATGTCAGTGTGATCCCTGACTGCTCGCTGATCTTGCTTACAAAGACTGTGTTTGAGGCAGCCTGGTAGAGAGAAGGTAGATGGGACACGGTTTGGAGCTCTTTAAGTGCAACAGATATTTTGGCCAAGAACCTATTCCAATGTAATTGAGAACAAAGTTGGGTATGAAGATTGTTGAAACTTATGAAGGTGATATAGAAGAAGAATTCCAGCTTATTTTTCACCTTTAAGGCTTTGCTTGCAAATGAAAACATGTCCTGTTTTTCACTAAATCTCTAATCTGCAAACTGGACAACTGTGATTTAAGACAAAATAAATGTAAAACTGCTGAATAACATATCTAGTTACAATCAGATTTTTATAACGAGAATCTGGACTTTAAATTCTCACCTTTAGAAGACATTTAGACTAAGTCTGGTTTCTCCAGATGAAAGAACTTTAAAAATACTGTACAACTTTGATGGTCTTTATTTTAGTCTGCATTGGTTGATATGATCACGTGATCATCATCATGATCACATAAACCAAAAGTTTTAGGAATTTCCAAATCAGTGCATCCTATCTTATTCATACAATTATCTACCGGAAATTTTTTTATAATCTTATTTTGATCGGGAAGGGATAAGAAGAAAAAAAAAATTAAACCTAACGGAGGGGAGAAGAAAGGAGCTAATGTAACAAGAAAAAAAGATGGTAGGAAGATAAAAAAAAAAGCAGACATTGAGGGGAGAGAGTAAGCCAGATGGGCAAAAGATGAGTTATGAAAAGACGGAGACAGATAACTGTAAAAGGGTAAACTAAACTGTACATGTTTATAGGCCACCATTGTATTGGTTTGTTAATAAGGTAAGAAACAGCAGCTTGTATGCTGATCTATGGAAAACAATTTCCGGCCTGACTGCAAGTTGAAGAAGTAAATCCCCCTTAAAAGGAGAAAGAAATAAAGGTACATGCTCTTAAAAAAGGATTTGACAAAACTGGAAAGGATTATGCAAGATCTATAAGAATAATTTAACATCTGGAAAACTCACTTTACAGAAGTGAATGGAGAGCGAAAGCTCTTTGTTTTACCCAAAAGAAAGATTATAACAATGCCTGGAAAGAGAAGCTCTAAAAACATATCAAGATAAAGGTTGGAGCAACCCAGTCAGTCATTTCATTTGAAGAAAGGATAATTCATAATCTGAACAGACTACCCAAAGGTGAAATCAGCTCTGTCTACATGAAGACCTTAAGTGAAGGCACTCTGTGTGTATCTTCATAAACAATATGTTTTAGCCTAAGCAATAACAAGCAATGATTAGTTGTCATTTTATTACCTATATTACATCACCAGCAATAAGATATGGAGGATTGACTTCCATAATTTCAAATCAGGGAAAGGTGAACATGTTCTGTGACTGTGCCATGCTAGATCAACTGTAGTTTATATATAAACTTGTCTAAAGCTTTATGCTCTCCAAAACAGCAATGTCAGGCAACTGGTTCAGCCACTGTAACTATCTTGTTCACAAAACAACTTAGCACTGAGGTAACGTAATTTCATAGACCCCAGATCCTGATAATAGTACTTTCACTTCAATTTCTTACCTTTCTTTTGGCATTACTTCTATTTATCTTCCTCCAAATGCCTGTAGCATCATGTAGGAAGTTAGAAGAAATATATCTCAGGAGCAAAAGTTAAAAAAAAATAATAAATCAAACCCTAGGTAAGTCAAATAAGAAGTATTTGACTAGAACACCATAGACTGAGGAACAGACAATTTTCCTCATCTTTCCACTGTTCTCAGCAGTTAGGTTGAATTTTGACTGTGGGATTCATTCAGTGAATTGGTTTACCAGCCACCCCAGATTACTATCTTTCCAAGTTGTCTCATACATATTGCACTTCTAATAATAGCCATTCCTAATACATTGTTTGTCTGCCCTTTGACAATGTAATTGATTTTATATGGAGGTTTCAACATATATCACCTGGATGATCTATCTGGCCAGCAATAAATGCTGCCAGACACTTCCAGGAAAAAAAAGAATAATAAAACCAAACCCATCAATTAGAGAAAATCTTAACTGTGGTTTTTTCCAGTCAGCATATTTTGAAGGATGAGTTAAATTATGTTAGTTTAAAACAAGGCTGTGATTTATGAATGGGATTGTCTCAAAATTCGCTTGCCAAGGTAGATGGTAACTGTTCTGTTAATAACCTTCCCAATCACTTCTTTAATGTATACACATACAATATATTTTTGTATAATACTCTGCATTACATCATGGTATGCTTCCAGATCATCAGGAGCCTGAAATCAGATTTTAGTAAAATGGATACAATGTTTTTCTATGTCTGGTAGCTTCCAAATTAAATTAAAACAAAGTCTGTAATTTTTGATTCACCTCCCAGATCACTGTCTCCTGCATGATTGAAGAAGCATGCAGGTCTTTTGTTTTTTTTAGTTTTCATATAAATCACAAGTTAGCTTCCTTAAATACAGGAAGTGGTCTTTCACGAAGGGAAACAAGGGCCAAGTGCTAGGTCCTGCACTTGGGTCAGAACAAGCCCATGCAGCGCTACAGGCTTGGGGAAGAGTGAGTGGAGAGCTGCCTGGTGGAAAAGGACCTGGGGGTGGTGTTTGACTGCCAGCTGAATATGAGCCAGCAGAGTGCCCAGGTGGCAAAGAAGGCCGGCAGCATCCTGGCCTGTATCAGAAACGGTGTGTCCAGCAATACTAAGGAAGCAATCGTCTCCACCTCGAGTACTGTGTCCACTTTTGGCCCCTCACTACAAGAAAGACTTTGAGGTGCTGGAGAGAAGGGCAACAAATCTGGTGAAGGGTCTGGAGATCAAGTCTTATGAGGAGCGGCTGAGGGAGCTGGGGTTGTTCAGCCTGGAGAAAAGGAGGCTGAGGGGAGACCTTATTGCTGTCTACAACTACCTGAAAGGAGGGTGTAGTGAGGTCGGGGTCAGTCTCTTTTCCCAAGTAACAGGTGATAGGACAAGAAGAAATGGCCTCAAGTTCACCAGGGGTGGTTTAACTTAGATATTAGGAGAAATTTCTTCACAGAAAGGGCAAGCAGTGGAACAGGTTGCCCAGGGAAGTGGTGGAGTCACCATCCCTGGAGGTATTTAAAAGATGTGTAATGCTGAGGGACATGGTTTAGTGGTGGTTTTGTCGGTGGCAGGTTGATAGTTGGACCTTTGTCTTTTCCAACCTAAATAATTCCATGGTTCTATGACCAATGTAAAAATCTCTTTTGCTTCTTAACTATACAGGAACTTTCTGATTTGGAAACAATATTAATTTAATTCCTGCACTATTAAACTACCTACAATGTGGTCTTGATGCATAAAGACACTGACAAGTGCAGGACATCTTCATTTTCCTTGTTTAGATGGAAAATAAATTGTAGTGTTTGGTGAAGTCTTTTCATATCTGGGGTCTTAAACTAGCACTCTGGAAAAGTGGGTTCTCATCTTAGTCCTTTCAGTGATGTTAGGTAGCTTTCTTCTGTCTCTCTCTCCTTCCTCCTGGTTCCCATCACAACAGAGCCCTGATCTCCCTGAATTCTCTATAACGGGTTCTATATCAAGGAACATGAAATAACGTGTTGGTTTGTTTTCTTCTCATATCAAAGTGTACTAGCCACACTTTTGAGGATTAAATCTAGGAAAAATTATAATTTCACAAATTTATGTTTTAAGTTTCCTGTCACTAGGTAGCATGCATAGAAAACAAAAACTCCATGGTTTCAAGAACAAGAAAAAAGACTAATACCCTAATCTTCACAAATAATGAATAAATGGACCTGGTTCATAAGCCCCTGCTTAATTATTGGATTTATGAGATGCCAATGTATCCAAAAATGCTTAATTCGTATACAGGATTGGTGGTAGAGAAGACCTGCCAAAGAAATTGGGATGGGGGAGGACCATCCAGCTCTTCCCTGAGTAAAACACCTTTAATCAAAACTGTTAAAGAACATTAATTTTTGTGCAAAAATTTAAAAACTTGACAGCTTTTTGAGTGAAGTTTGCATTTGACTTAATGTTACCTTTTATCAACTATCTTAATGTAAACACAAGTAGTTTATTTTTACTGAATTCTGAATCTTATAGTAGCTTTAATTAACTAAATAATGTAATTATTTTGGCTTTCAATCCTGACTTGAGGTAAAAAAGTACCTCAGGAACCTTTTTTTTCGGTTGTATGGACTATCTGTTTTCCATCCTCATCTATAGTATGTCTTCTTTCATCTCAAAGACAAACTACCAATGGGGGATACTGAAAAGTGAACCACTGTCACTACTCATAGTTGTCTGATAACATATATTAGAAGGACCATCTTTCATAAAACTGATTTGACTCAGCAGGCACTGTGCAGTGAAACCTTGTTTCCTGAAAGATTTCCAAATCTCATCAACTTGATAGATTCCTCCCTGATTGAAGAGGTTCACCCTAGGGATGGGGACAAAGACCGTGCCATTTTCAGGCCTAAGGCAAAAGAAAAAAATAAGATGAGGCTGGACGATGCTGGACTCCCACTGTCTCTTCTCAATGAAGTCAAGTTTCATGACACTGCAACTTTCATTGAGTAGCTATAGAGTCTAAGTAAGGGAAAAAGTGTTGTTCAAATGCTTATCCCCTAAACAAAAGAAGCACAGTGACATTTTGAAGAACCAAATGTCCTGGTTTTAGCTAAGTCCACCTTATATCATTCCTTTCAATGTGATTTTTCAAAAAAACTTTAGAATCGTACACCTCCTTCCTCACCTAACATGGTATTTCCCCTAACCATCTTCATCTCCATTACACTCCAGAGTATACACCTCGTTTTGTATTTTTCTGTCAGTCAAGATACTTTGCAGTGGATACGTCTGGCCTGAGCCATCTGCCAGCAATGTTAAAGTGCTGTCCAGTTAATCAGCCACTGTGGAACAAAGTAAACATTAACTTGATGCTACTTCAGTTTTCTGTCTCAGTGCTCCCAGCTGATTGATTGCATTTGCTCACTTTTCACAACTGTGATGCTAGAATAAATATTTGAAATTGGGGGAAAAAAAGCCACCTCTCTTATAGATGTCAACATTCAATAAAAAGGAGCAAACTTGTCAATAAGGTAAGACTGGAACTGGGTTTTCTGTTTCAATTATATTTTTTCAGATGAGAATTTCTTTTTTTGTTTTTATTACAAGATTAATGTGATTGAGAGCATAGCAAAATGTGGTCATCCTGATCTCAACTTTTGTGTTTGAAACAGTTTAAAAGTCTCAAAAAATAAAACCCCAGTAATTTAAAAAATAAAAAAGACCCATATAATTATTTTTCCTAAAGGCAAAAGTGAAACTTTGTTGAAATAGAACATTCTCCAGTCTTTAGAAAGGACATTCTTCAATTTTCAGAAACAGATTTTTAGAAATAAGTTTTCTTTGAAATTGAAAATATTTTGGGGGACTAGCAATGACCTTTTGGTGTACATTATGTATTTATTTATTTTCTGCATATAAATAATGAAAAAGTATCACTTGTGATTAAAATAATCTCATTTTCAATTATATTATTTTGTGAAATGTATTTAATATTTCAAACCATGATATAGCTTTTCTATGTAGAGGAGAAATATCTAGAGTCTCAAAGGAAGTCTCCGCAATGTCATACAAGTACAATTTGTTCAAAGCAGCTGGTTTAAGGTCAACTTGTTGCAGCTCTTTCGTTCATTTCTTCATACTATTCTCACCGACTATGACTAATTTTGCAATTTACTTGGTAGCAAAGGATGTAGGTAAAAATAGTCTTGTAACCAAGCACACTTGAACAAATATGAAAAGAAATGTGTGAAATAACCCTTATCTGCAGGAAAGAAAAGTTTTTCTTTTATTATGCTTTCTTGGTACACTCTAAGAAAATGACCATGAACCACCTCTTTATATGCACTTATGATAATTTAAATGGAGGAAAGTGATATTAAACAGAGAAGACTTTGAGGATGAGTTTGATTCAATGTTTACCTGCAGAGATCTCTAAAGAAAGTGTTAACAAAGTGGTGTCTTTCTTAAGGCTGTGTTCAAAAGTAAATCACACCTTTTACATAATGGAGTGAAATTTATCCCTTGCCATTCCTAATAAATTTGGCCTACTGTGTTTCAATTGTACCTCTGTGCAGTTCTATTTTTCCAGCATACATCACCTCTGCACTCCATTCAGAGCGGTGAAATAAATGGTTTCCAATGGCAATGAAAATTGCCTTTCAAATTATTAATTCATTTGGCTCCAGGCAAATTTTAAGCACAGACTCTCAGGGATTGACCTTGTTTCTGACAAGGAAAGCCTGATCCAAATGTCAGTCTAGTCAACAGGGGAGTATTGACTTCAAATGGTCTTCCAATGAGGCCTTCAAACTGCGATGACAGGAGAAGACAAAATTGTATATATTTTTCTCTGATCTTTCAAAAAGACCAGGGAATGCTTTCATACGGGAAATGAGGTAAACAGACAGTTCTTTGTCTCTTGCAGCAGACAGCCAACTTCTCCTCAGTTTCCCGACCGTTTCCGATTAGTTGTGGTATCGAGTGGTTAAACAAGAAAAGGCCGAGACAAAAGGCCAAGGGTGCTTGAGCTGCACGGTCCGTCTGCGTGTGAACCATCACCACCCAAAATCCAGATAAAGGCACAAATTTTTCTCTCTACAGTCTTCTGTGTGCATTAGTATACTGAGGTGCATAACAGATACATGAGCTAAAAGGGATCCCTGATGTGCCCTGAGAAACTGGGGGACTAAACCAGGGGACTTTTTTCTGCTGAGCTGCTTTGCCTCAGAGAGTCACAGACTGAGTTCTTAACTCCATTATTGACCTGCTGTGTGTCTGCAAAGTTGTTTTAAGAAGTGAAAGCTAGTTTCAGTTTAAGGAATATTTGTTTAAGCTCAGCACCTATCACAGTGATGTAAAAAAAAATAAAATCTGTAAGCCAGTTGAAAGAATTAGATCAATAGACAAGCTTCAAATAAAATGGTCTCTAGCACCCTTTGTGCCAGTTGTAGCAATGCATAAAGTTGAAGGCACTTGCATCAGGCTGTCAGTTGATAGGCACTCAGTACCAGGAGTTTCCCATCACAGTTTCCCTCTTTGTCTGCTCATGACTACTTCCCTGTCTCACAGTGACTTGCACTTCAGAACTGCTGAGGCTTTTTTAAAAAGTGTCCTGATAGTGGGTGAAAAACGTTTATTTTAAAGCCAAGTAGGGTTAGAGTCGAGTCCCACAAATCATTAAATGCAAGAAAGATATGGAGATTGGGTGAAGATAATGACACCCATGGCACATATCATTCCTGACAGAGCTGAGCAAGGGGAGTTGCAACCTAAAACTATCTAAGACTTGCAAAGATTCTGATTGGCATATGTAAAATGTATTGCAGTAAGTGGAGATGACTGTTGCTTTATGAGAAATATTCTTCATTTTTTACTTATATTTCCTATTAATTGGATTGCAGAAACTTTCTCCTTAAAAGTACAAGAGGTCCACCGACAATAATGTTTGATAACTTCCAAGTCTTAGGAAAAAAAAAAATTACACTTAGTAAATTTTAGTACTATTTGTGCACCTGGAGGTATCACTTAGATTAAACTGTGATGCTAAATGTCAAAGGAGTAAAGCTTACAAAAACTTCTTAAAATTTTTGCTTATTTTATGTCTGTAAGTCTTCAATAAGGACATAACAACACAACTTCAGATCAATCTCCCAAAATGTTAATCCGCTGCAGACACGGACAATTAATAAGTGCAGAAGGAAAGGTTCAAACAAGCTTTTTATTGTGAAGCTATTTACTTATGCCAGCTTTTTATCATAGACCAAAAAGAAACCTATAAGTTTGTCTGCTGATGGAGCTACCAAAGCAATGAAATAACGAAGATTTTTCTGCCTCTCCTTTTTTTCCAGTCCAGCTTTCAAAGAGAGGAGCCTCCTTCTCCTTGGAAATCCTTCCCAGAAACCAAAGATGATATTTCAGAAGAGTCTGGCTAATGCATGAAGTTGAGCTAAAGATAGTGAATGTAGATGGCCAGAATTACTGGACGTGCCAAGAGTAGGACCAATGGGTGGGCAAGATCCTAAATTGATAAAATTTGCAAGGAACGGGATTAAATGACTTTTTTTTTTTTTTCTATTTTGAAATGTTGCCTATGAATGTAAGACAGCGAGTAGAGGGGCATATTCAGAATATTTAGAAGTAAACAAATACTATATTAAAATAAGAAATAATTACAAAAATAAAAATATCTCTTTTGCTTATTTACTCTTTTCCTTTCCTTTAGTATTCATCTATAGGGTTTTCTTAATGGTGTTCTGTTCAAAGTCTTTCTTTTACTGGAAGGGATAACATCTGCCATAATCTTTGGAAAGTGCCCAGAACATCAGACATTGTCACATTTCAAAGAAATACCTCAACCAGTTTGCATTTTTCTATCCCATTATAAATACCATCTGTTCTATTGTTAGAAAACATTTGTGTGACGTTTTTTAACTGGAGAGCATATTCATCATCATAACCAGACTATGAAAATAGATGATAGGGTAACAAGGTTCCTAGAAAGTTAATGTTTTTGTTCACTGATGTCCAGAGTTATATTGCTTTAAATATGCTATGAACGATACGAAGCCTCAGGTATTAACAACATACCACCTATCTTGTCTTCTTTAATGATGGCAGAAGTAAGCACATGTTGTACTAGATATATCATTCATCATTTATCCTTCTTCACACTCAGCTCCTCTCTCATTTACTACTTTTGTCTTGCCCATATCTCCGGCTTCAACCCTTGTGTCCCTATTCCCTTCTTTCCAATGCGCAGTGCAAAGTTCCTCTGTTATAAGATTAACATGCCATATGTTACCATCTGCTCCAAACAGAGCGTCCACGGGAAGTGGTAAAAGAAAGTATTCTCACTCTGTGCAGAATCAGACCTTGATATAAGCCTGACAGTTCCCACACTGAATATATAAACATCCATTCTCAATAAGCAGAGGCGTAAAAGTTGATCATAGCAAAAATTAGACGAGTTATCAAAAGTAGCCAGGATATAAAATCTTATGCTAATGTGATGCATCAATGGCATTATTTTTGACCACGATGTTATTCATACACATTTGTGAAGCGAAGGCTGCACAACAAGCCAAGCCAAAGGCATCAGCTGGCACAGAATACCTTCACTACATTATGTGACGTAAAGTGATTTATACACTGTTATATTAAACTGCTAATATATTCATGCATCCCCATACAAAAGAGGCTGTGGTTATTTACCAGCTTTCGGTACCATGATGGAAACATGATTGCAACAATATGCATGCAAGTTCTAACTTTTTTTTGGTTGTTTTTCATACTGCAGAATGAGCTCTCTACTTATCTGTAGGAGGGAAAAGATCTCTACATACTAGAATTGGACCAGCATCTCCCCAAAAAGGGCTTTGAATAGTATAAAGTCTGCCAGAGAAGCATACTCAGTGTGTGGGAAGGACAATCTGCTTTCTATTGGTTATAATAAAGCCAGCAGCATCTGCTGCTGTTCAGTAATGCCACCACCACTACTCAATCTCTTAATAACATTTTTCATTCCCAGATCATATTCTGAGCCTTCCATTCGGAATTTTTCTGTTTGAACAGAGGCGACCCCATGAGATCCTAAAATTCATCACAGAACCTAATTCCAGAAAACTCATTAAATGCTGGTGTCATCAGACAGAGGCTGGTGAAACCTCCTCTTAAGGCAGCATGAAGTTCTAGTCATTTATAGGAAGATGAATGCTCTCAACTCTGTCAATAATGAAATCAGGTAAGCTTTTCCACAGCATTTCCTTTTAATCATATACTCTTCTGAACACTGAGTAGAAAGATTAAGCTCTAACTCAAAGTACTAAAAATAAGAAAGCAATTTAGCACACAGTTCTGATTTTCTGGATGCTTGATGGGGCATAAATGTGTGAAGAAGATTTGAGGAGACTTCCTTTGCTCAATGGCCAGATGCAGAGCAAGAAGTGGGTGCAATACTCCATGAAGTACTATAAAAATAATAGAAACAATCCTGGTCTCGAGGAGCTGGAACAACTTGCATTCCAATATTAGCCAGAATTATATGGTTTTTAGTATTCGTGTGGCTCAGATGTTAAGCAGAAACACATTCTGACTCAGCTACAGTTTCAAATGATGATTTAGCTCTTCTGCACTAGGAAGACCAGACGCTTTCTCATTACCCATTGTTACTAATATAGTCAAAATGATCCTTCTACATAAATACACTAATTGGTAGATAAAGAAAAATAAATAAATGTCAACTAAATTAAATTAAGATCACTTAGGAGACTACAGAGTAAGCACTTGTAGCAACAAGTGGTCCTACAACACACACAGCCCTGTAGTTCAAACTGGTTTTAGCATTGTCAACGTGATGCTACTTCCACCCCATAGAGAATGTTAAGTTATTATTAAGTAAAGTAAAAGTCTATACTGTTGACAATTGACTGGAAAAGAAACAACAGCTTCAAACTATCACCATCTATCCATTTTACCCAACAAAGTGGTTTGAAGGAATTTTTATATGGAAAAAAAAATAACCTCTTACCTTCAGTATGTACAGCAGAAACATAGGTCCAGTTATAGCGCTTGACAATGTCCACCATGGCCCGTGCTTGCTGTGCATCAGATGGCACAACTCTCATAAAATACTTGAACAGAGTTTTGTCGCTTAAGTCCATGCTTGTGGCAGAATAAGCAATCTGAGGTATATTGAAAAGCTGCAACAAATTCTGGACCTGGATAGCAACTGAGCTAGAGCCAGGTCCGATGACACCAACAATGGGTTTCTTGGAGCGGAAAGATGATGAAGATCCATCCACACATCGCACCATCCCTTCCTCTTCTTCTGATGAAATAAGAGAGTCCCTTATAAACTCAATGCTCTGCTCCAGAGCCACAGCAGAATGCCAGCAGGAGTCCCTTATTTCACATCCTAGTGTGATATTTGGCAACAGTGTGGGGTCCAAGTTAATTCTGTCAAGGGTATGTAGCATTGCCTCCACTCTCTGAATGCCATATTGCTCTCTTACCTCTCCACATTTCCTCTCATGAACCTTGTCAACAGTTGGTTGATGGTGGACAGAGAATAGAGCTCCAATGATAATATCACCAGGCATGTGTGCAACCACCCTTCTTTCATTGGCCTGTGCAGAAACCAAAAGCCCAAAGTTCCCACGGACATCTTCCTTCAATAACAAGATTGCAAGGAACAGCAAAAGGACCATTTTAGGAAATGGTTTAGGCTGGTAGAGACAACATGACGGAATGAAACTGAAGAGCTGGTGAAAAGCAGTTATCAAATCTTTTGGATAAAAGGAGTACAATGCTGATGGTTAACCAGGAGTTTGCGTATATTCTCTAAGGAGTCACCATCATCTCCAAGTGGAAAGCTATGCAGAGCTGCACATGTGATCATAATCCTCATAACCTTAAAAAATAAATAAATAAAAAGAAAAAGCTTTAGAATTAGTTATAAACTCAGCTTTGTAATCTATTCTAAAATTGCACCTATTCCTACTGCTGTCAATGACTAATGCATTGTCTCCTATACCTACTTGCTTCTGTCATGTTTCAAGCTGGAAAACTTTGTTGTACTTCAGTGTTTCACAGTCTTAGGCTTGTACTTCTGCTGGTATAAATCGATGCCTTTCCCTTTGACACTCTTGTTGAAAAATTCTTTTGGAAAATGTTTTCAAAGGCACAAAAGACAGACAAGTATTTAATCCCAAAGAAGAAAGATGTGTGTCTTCAAAACCAAGTCCATTTACTTTCAGGCACTTTCTATATCACAAATGTGTATGTCACACTAATGTACCTTGGACTGTACTACGTTATCAATTACAGCACTAGGAAACTGCTGTTGATAAACAAAGCTGTTCTTGAAATATCCTAAGCAATGCAGAATATGGTTCTTCAAAACTGTAAATATGTTTTTTCTTCATAATCCACAACATGAAACAAATTAATTTTTAAAATAAGTTAGGATTAAGAAAACTGATTTTGTTACTCATATGTGTTTTAGGCAGTGAATATGTCAGCAGAGGAACAACAATTCTAAAACAGCAGAGCAGTGAAATTCTTTTCATCTTTTTATATCCTTAAATCAAACATCACCAATAAGCAGTACAAGGAATCCTGACACTGTGGACAACTATACAGACTTTACTGATTGAAAGAAGTCAACATAGAGACTATCCAGATGCGTTACTGCCTAAAATATTTGATCTGCTCTGTTTGCTAATAGTCTGCAATGCAATCTGCAGTCAGCTTTAGTGTTGAAGAAGGATTAAAAAAACANNNAAAAAGGATTAAAAAAAAAAAAAAAAAGAGAGAGAAAAAGAATCAACAAGGAATTCATATCTTGCGCGATGGCTAATGGAACTTGAAAATGTACTTGAAAATGTTCTGTACCTAGCAGTGTATTTGCAGCAGGATGACTCTGGTTTTAAATATAGTGCTTAAACAGTAGTTCATCCAGGTCTTGATCCCTGAGGACATTAAAATATCATCTATTGCTCTACACCTGTCAGTGAATCCATTCATAGTATAGTGTTCATAGTACAAGAAGTTAAGCACGCTCTTAAATCTAGGAGATACTGAGCTACTTAGTGAGCCACATGCCCAGTTTCATTATTGACAAAACAAATGCAAAATTTTGAGGCAGAGCCTGATCTCAGTTTTACTGACATAAATCTTTTGATGTGATATAAAAGAATATAGAAATTTCCATACATTTCAGACCCACCAATCATTTCTAATCCATTAACAACCATTAATAAAGCTCTGATGTTGTAAAGTGACAGAAACCCTTGCCAAAGGAAATCTACCTCTGTTTCTTCCAGGTTCAAAATCTAGCAGTATTTTGATCTTGAATTTACCCCTCACAGCTATGTCATTCAGTACAGTGTCACAGTGAAAATCCTCCTGATTCTGAAGATGAGGCAGTCAAAACTAAAAACACTTTTCTGCTTGAGATTCACCTTCTTTAATTACTATTTTATGTAGACATCTATAAATTGTCAACTATTTACACAGAGGAAATCATGCAATAGCTTTAGTGAATAATCCCAAATGAAATCCATATCTTTAAAAAGAGAAAACATTGAGTAGAAATGGGTTTATAATCTTAATTGCAATATTAATAAGTTCATGTAATATTAATTTCTAGTAATAAAAACTGTTAATAATGAAATGAGCTTCAGACAACTGTAGAACACTTCAAGAAGTTTTTTGCTAGTCTGTGAAGTGTTAGCTTATCAATACTGCAACCCTTTGCCACTAAGGAATAACAGCAGTTCAATTCAGGTTAATTAGTCTCTAATTACAGAATATCACTACTGCTTATGTCTTCCAATTGTTTGTTCCGTGACTCTGAAGACGGTACTGTATAATTTGCAAACAGTCTAAAGGATGAATGACAAGGGATATCTCTGTACAATATCACAGCTATTAAAGTCTCATACCTCCAATTAATATACCATATTATCACTTAAAAAAAATCTTTAATTATTTACTAACTTATTAACATTTGAAAAGAAATAGTACTTTGTTCTTTAAAACCGTGGATGCTTATTTTCTGAGCTTCTTAAATTAAGGTTACTTGAACAGAGCACAAGTATATCTAGACAAATGCCAGCTTTGCCGCAGACTGTAACTGGATATACAATTAGATGCCTTTTTATAACCTCACTGCCTGTGCAGCTGTCTATGTACAAATAGAGAGAGTTCAGAGGACTGGGTGAGCTTGGGAAACAAAAAAAAAATTTCCAATCCCCACCCACCATTTTAATTCTATAACACACATCAACCAAGTTTCTGGTCAAGTTCAGTAAATCTGTTCTTGGTCTTATGTCTATGGATTAAACAATTTCCATACATGATATATGAGAAAGAAAGGGCAGCAAGGCCATTTTTATCTTATTCACTCCAAAGAATATGTGTTTCCTTTTTTCTGTCTACAGTTGTATCTACCAGTATAAAACTACAATGTAAAGAATGAAGTAAAGCTGAGGGTCTCCTTTAAATCTCTGGTTCCATAATAATAACATATCTCATGACTAAGGGGTTCCTATGGTCCAAAAGCAAGTTCTGAAAGCAATCAAATCCTTCAAGGGGCCAGATGCAGAATGCAGTTGCTCCAGAATTCATGAACTCCCTTCATATACCCCACTATACTAAAGTGAAAGTCAGTTGGGATTTACAAAGCTGTTACTAATTACACCAAGAAAACTGCTTTTGTTTTATAGTATTAGGCTTAGGACCCATACCCAAGCATCTGAAGTCAATGCCTCCTGCAGGCTTTCATAACTCAGTGAAACAACCTGGAATTTATATTGACATGGCTAAGTAAGCCTGATAAATTTCAGTAGATTTATATTCGTATAATAGAGATCTGGTTCTATGGGGTTACTCTTGCTTTCATAAGCCTAAAAACCATGGAATGATTGAGGTAGGAAAAGACCTCGGGAAGTCGTCTGTTCCATCCACCCTGCTTAAAGCAAATTCTACTAAAGCAGGTTTCGCAGCTTCATGTCCAGTCAGATTTTGAATATCTCTTGAGGATGGAGACTCTACAATCTTTCTGGGCAACCTTTTGCAGTGTTTGACCACAATCACAGTAAAAATGGTTCTTTTTTATGTTTAAACAGAATTTCCTGTGTTTCAATTCGTGTTTATTGCCTGTCATATTTCCACTGGATATAGCTGGTTATACCATAGTAACACATCCCATTTTAGGCCAAAATGGCTGAGCAGAGAGCTGATAGACTAAGAACACTAATTAGATTTCCTGGAGAACATCTTCCTGAAGAGAAGATGGCCAAGGGAACAATTCAAATATACAATTTTACTGTTTTTCTGTCCTGAGAGAATCACATACAAGCCACTTCACATTTTGATTACCATTCTTTCCTACTACAGGAAGCTTATTATTACAAGCAGGATGAGTACTAAAATAAAATTAAGCAAAATTTCATAGGCCTAAATTTAACTCCCATTTAAATTGTTAGGAATAATCCTAAAGGAAGATTGACATGCTATAGCCTTCAGACTGAGAGCAGAGGTATCAGCAGCATCAAAGACAGTGAACTCTTGAATGTATGCATAAAGTAATGGGAGTTGTTCCCCAATTAATAATTTATCTGCATTTACTTGTTTTCATTGATGGACAAGCAAATCAACATGCACAGCACTTAGGGTGAAATTTACTTTTCACACTGTTCAATTTCTTCAGCATCAAGGGAGTTATTCCTAATTTACTGCAACATAGGCAAAATGGAATCAGGCACTTAATTACTGGTGTATCAAGTTCCTAGTTTATTGCAGCTATGGCTCTAACTATAAATTAATCTTGAAGTCACATGCTTTAACAACACATGACAGACACGTCAGTCTCAGTCTTCTGGTGGACTAGTTTCACCCTTGGAGCAACTGCAGAAGTAGTAAG
>VXAK01022410.1:0-80093 GCA_013399435.1 Arenaria interpres | reverse complement strand
GGCTGTCCCCAGTCTGCGCAGGCTCCCCGCTCCTCCCCACGGCAGGTGCCACCTGCAGCCAACCCTCCCACCCACCCCTTCCCTCTGACCTCCATCCCCTCTGCTCGCCCTGGTCTTCCTGGACCCACAGGCGCTGCAGTCCCCTGCCAGCCCCCTGGCTCCGCAGCCAGCATCCCTGGGCAGACCCATGGACAGGCTGCCCGTTTGCCTACCTTCTGCCCACGAGCTGGGTACCCTCTGGCCCTTATGCTTCCCCACTCTTCTACAAAGCCCACAGCACTTCTCTTCCCCACTCCCCACACATCTACCTTTCCTCAGTTGACCCTTCTCTCCCGAAGCCAGTCGAGGCTTTACCTTCTCCTCCGGCATCCCTGCATCATCCCAAAGCTTCACACCCCACCTCCCTCTCTCCTCCTCCCTCTCATGGCTCAGCCCTACACACCAGACTCTCATTCACACTCATCCCGTCCCGCTCCTCTCCTGCCAGGCTGCACCACGCCTCAGGGACCCCCGGCACAGGGCCAGCCACCACGGCTCCGAGTGTGGGGTGTGGGGGGCGTGGGTAAGGCGTGTGGGGGTGGCAAGGGCTCCTAGGTAGTCTGAGCCCTGACAAACTCAACACCTCCCAGAGCTCCTACTGCAGCAGCAGCAGCAGCAACAACAAACCATCGCAACACAACGCCAGACAGAGATCATCTCTTTATTCAAAGCTATTATTAGTAAATAAATAAATAAAGTAAAATAAAATAAATAAATAATAACGCAAAATGCCATTTAAGTAAGAGCTGATCTGGCATTTAAAAGGCTGCTGGGTCCAACCATTTACCAGGCTGTATTTGCAGGGGAGGATTAGCTCGTGCATCCATTTTCGAGAATTAAGAGCCATTCTCTGCTGCTGCTCCACAGCTTGGCACCGCCTGCTGATTCCCCCCTCTTTGAGTTGCTGCTTAAAATACTGTCCTTTTTTTTTTAAAAAAAAACCTAATGAATGACCCAAATCCTGGCCGTTACTTGATGTGGCTCCCCCAGGGTGATGACACTGCCACATCCATTCTGCATCGTGTTCTCCTCTGCACACCTGCCCATCTGAGGTAACTTTGGTGAAGTTGTTGGGGAACAGGGGAAGAAGGACAGTCTTGCTACGGCTCCATCTATGTTCCTAATTGCCCGTGATCCCTTTACTGCTGTCTCTCTTCCACCAGAGTACCAGTTGGACTGCTCCTTTCATCCAGGGGTGCAGGATAGGAATCTCATATATCCTCACTAGGTGTGGATCCTGGCCACTTTCTCCTTCACATCCTCCTTCAGTCCCAGCCTGGGACTGGCTGGGAGCCCATCAGCCAGCACCTGCTTCACATCCTCCTTCAGCTCTCACAGCTCCTCCAGTCGCTGAAGCCCTGGCAGAGGCTAGTCCTTAAAGCAGAGGGCACTGTGAATCTGTGTGTGTCCTGGTTTAAGGATCTGGTCTGAGCATTTGTTGTCCATTTTAGTGGCCAGCTCAGCCCAAACCATGACAGTGTGCATGTAGCTTTAACTGTCCATTCCCTCTACTTAGCTCCAAGAGCCTCCATCCTGGTGCTTGAAGGGATGGAGGTATGTTACATGAGAGGGGAGAACCCACTAGCTACCAGGAGTTTCCACATTCCTGCAGCTGCCTTGATGGGGTGATGGGTAAGGAACATCCTTCCTCTTCCTCCCCACACCCATGCTCCCCTCAGACACTGACTTTACAATTGACTGTGGGCTGTGAAATTACTAGCAAGCTCAGGAGGCTGGAGACAGAAAAAGAGAGGACAGATATCTGTAGAGAAAGCACAAATGAGAAGGAGGGGAGGGATGTATCTGTAGAAGGCAAAGATGAGATTGAAGGCAAAGTGGTGTCACTTCCTTCCCTGGAAGGAAACAACATCAAGGCATGTGGGGAGAGGAGAGGTGCCATTGCTTTGCTGTCACAGCCGTTCTCTGCCTCCCCAGCAGCAAGTGTGTGTGTGATGATGGAGTCAGAAAACAGCTACCTCTCATTGGACACAGAGACACCCACCTGGCTGGCAGGAGGGTGGGTAACCCACAGCAGATGAGGGAGGTCATCCCCACCCAAGCAGGACACACTGTGTGGATGCAGCTAGGCCGGATGCAAAGCAGCTCCTACACACACATCCCCAGGGACTCCCCAGGAATCCCAGAGCCAGAGTTCACTGTGCCAGCTGTTTGGAGCAGCTGGATCAAAGATTAAAGGAGGCAAATGGAATGGATGAGGGTGGCCATGGCACTCACATTCCTAATACCTCTCACTGACCTTTTAAACAGGGTCTCAATAAATACAGATACATAAAATGCTCTTTTTCTTTGCTCTCTTCCTCCTCCTTTCTCCCCTTCTCCCTTCCCATCATTCCCGACCATTTTACAGAACCCATAAAATTAGTCACTGTCTTCTCCACTGATGGCAGATTATTTTCCCCTGCCAAGAAATTTCCCCTCATATTCTGACACTATCTTTAAAGTAAATAAAATAAAAGCTTCCTGTGCTTGTTTGCAACAGAATCAGTATAAAATAAATCAACAAGTACCTGAATAGGGAGACATAATGACTACATTTTATAAGCCCACTATTGGTAACATTCATTACTTCTGTGGCAGTAGCACCTAAAGATACTAACACATTGGGCAAGGCTGAACATGCTCTGAATCTCTGCACTCTGAGGAGCCCATGAATACAGAAAATTGCAGGCATAAAAAGATTATGAATGTTTCCAGATATAATCAATAACTCCAAAGAGTACAGTAACAACTCTCCCACTTTAGGACTGAAAATAATGAAGCTAAGGGAACACTAATTTGGATTCCCCTCAGTTCTAGAATGAATAAAATCTGAGGGACACAGGCAGCACAAGCAAAGATAGAGTGTGGACAAGAAGATGATATTGTGTTGGCTAAGATGAGCCAGCTGTCTGCTCTCTTACAAAGACAAGCTCAAAGAACAAAAAAAAGAAAAAAAAAATATGATGTGCTTGTATTTATATTTATAGACATATATTCTAATCAATACAATAATATTTACTCCCTACTAGACAAGGTGGAGGAGATAGAGCAAGGTGGGAACAATCTAGCATACTTATAGTTCATGATATAATTAAAATCAAGACAATTATTCTTGCTTCCCAAGAAAGTATCCTAATGGCAAGTCTATTATGCAGGAGAGTAAAAAAGTGCAGTGTGCTATACAACACATTTTCAAAGAAAACAGCAGCCTGCCAGGGTATAAGAAGGTGCTACTCTCAGAATCTTTAGTTGATGTTGTCCTTCCAACCTTGAGGAATGCCAGGGCCTGATTTTATATGTCCATTTTGTAGCGATTTATATATAAACTTCATGTTCTCTTCAGGGTAAATACAGGGAAAATATCTTTTGTAGGGTGCAATTCATACGACCTACCTTAAAAATTTCATTTAGGATGACAAAAAAAGAGACATTAAGATGTACCCACCTCTCTTCATAGATTCCAAAGTGTACCTATTCCTCATAGGGATATCTATAGTATACCAATGTGCTTTTAGGGAATCTATGACTAATTTTTGACTCTTGGTTGTGCATAGATGTAAAGGAGGCACTGAAATGCCCAACGCTTCCAAGACTCTTTTAGTTCTGTGCAAGGAGGTGACCCAGCTCTTAGTAGCTAGCAAAATTCAGAAATCCCAAACTGAACCTAGCTATGAAACTCCTTCAACATTATTCAATTCCTGGGTAAGGATTCTTACCTTAGATTTAAATTTAGAATCTATGACTGGAGGTGTCTATAAACTTTTGTTTGGTCTGGCCCTTATGCTTATCAGTGGAAAACAGGACATGAGAGAGCAAGACAGAATACAGACCTCTGAGGAGGATGCCTGCAAGAAGAGTATAAAAGGGGAACACAAACTTATGCGTATCTATGGAGATTCCTGTGAGTACCGGGGTGCAGCAGTCATAGATAAAAGATTGTAGAATACAGATGGCTTCAGACTTACCCACAAAAAAAATATTTTGGGAGAATGAAAACAGTTTGCAGGGCATCAGAATAAAAAACAAACACAAAGTGGTTGAGTTTCCTCTAGGGAATTATTCTAGGCGTCCTCCCTGTAATTCCTTCTTTGCTTTTTCCAGAGAGTGAATTTCAGGTTAGAAGTGGTTATACTTGCCAAAATGGGTAAGTAGAACTTCAGCAGAACTAGAGTTCTGAATCATATTAGTAGGAGTATTCAGGGTCAGTAACTCCAACTGAGGAAATTTGACGTACATTTTACCTTTATGCAGAAAGCTATTATTTCTATTATTCAAGGTCACAATGATGTTAGTTCAATTGTTATAAACATTTTCAATTTTGTAAAATTAATAAAAACAAATGACATTTATGTGATTTCTTCTTGTTCCCTCTTTTATTTCCAGTACACTTGAGCTACATATGTATGCATTTTATGTCCAGCTACCTTCTCCTACGCAGTTCTCATCACTGTTTTCCACCAAAGAATTCCAGCGCACTCCACAAAAGACTCAAAACTGATGTGTGAGGATTTACTTAAATGTAATCAGTATGCACGCATTGAAAGGAGATTTTGGGGTATAGACAGACGTCCCTATTGAAATTTGTAGAAATTGTGACAAATTTGTACAAATCGTGACACAGTCCAAAAGTGAGTACCTAAACCATGAAAAAAATTAAAAACTCAATATCGCTAAACTTCTCAGGAATCTCCATACCTTCCTAAGACTTTTTTTTATGTGCTGGGGAAAGTGGTTTAGTGCTCTCATATCCTTCAAAATCTGACGCTGGTACTCACATTTCTATTCAGTGAGTTCTGATCTGAGTGGGAGAGTGCTTCTAATCAAGGATGAAAGAATGAAACCTCCAATTATGCTGCTGTGTGATATACTTTCTCTCTGCAGTGAGAGTATTGACTAGGTGAAACTCAACTGGTAGGTTCCTTTTGGGATGTGAACTGACCCCTCCACACATCTGCACCCCAGACTGGCACCTTCTGTTGATGGGGAAAGCATTGTTTATGTTGTGAAGCCCTCAAACGTACCCAAAGTCAGACCAGATCACTGTGATTGATTCATGTGAATACAAGGCAGAAAAATTCCTGGGTCTGAAATGGATTCTTCCATGGGAACTTCACTCATTCCAGGCTCCACACCTTGCTCTAATGAGAAATATTAATATCAGAGGTATAAAAAATTCTTACAAATCCATTTCATTCTCATTTAGGAGAACTGTCATTTGGTTGGAGAACCAGTCTCAGGACTACCCCACATAGAAACAAACAGAACAGCATATAAACATGATAAATTTCACCTGAACAAAACCCTGTCCTCCAAAAGGAAGTGGCAAAATGTCACTACAATGCTATACACTAGTCACTCTACTGGTATATTTTAGCTGAAACACTGTTATTTCAAGCTATTCTTGGCCAGCTGATTCCTCCTGCTGACACTGTGATCTGATTCCCGTTCCCTCCATGAACAAAGGAGGTTGGCAAAAGACTGGGAAATACATAGCACAGAACAACCTTGCTCCAGCAGTATCACAGACTTGGATCAGCACGTGGCTGGTTGGCAGTCGCCTACCACAGAAGGTGACTTGGAGCCAGTTCTGTCTCCTTGCTTGTAGCTCTTTCTGTGCAAAACGTCAGCTGGGAAGGAGAACCTGTAAAAATGGTGAGGGTTATAGAAACAGAACAATTTCAGTCCCCGCCCTTCCTGTAGGACATGAAAAAGAGAGAAAAAGAGAACTAAGGCCAGCAGTAACCAAAAGGTGCTATGTTTGGTACATAGCTTTAAATTATATATCCCTGCCATTGCTCAGCAATTACTCTAGCTACCATAGAAACACTGAGTGGAAAAATATTTCTTTGTATTTTGAAGATGATTACTTTTTTGAGACCCAACAATGAGAATGGCAATTGTTCACAAATTTACAGTTTCTGTCAAATTAAGTTTTCGCATGGGCTGTTGAAGAACCAGGTGCACCTCAATTTTTATTGGCATGACTTCATGCACTCAGCAAGCTCTTGATTTTGTGAAGTGTTTGGGTTTTTTTTGTTTGTTTGTTTTCATACCAGAAATGGAAGAGGTCGGTGAAGAAAATGAATAGATAAATTACTTTGAACTATAGCTAAATACCAAACACAGTTCCCTTCACTTACACATTGCTCCCTTTTCCCCTCAGGTAAACCTATCTACAAAAAAAACCCAACCCAAAACGTGCTCTGTCAAACTGCATGTTTCTCACAACAGCCAACTTTCCTTATAGAAAAAGATTTTTTTCATTTGACTACCAATGCCCACTAAAAGAAAATACAAGTAAAAGAAAAGCAGCTTGTTTGTTGGATGTTATGTGACACTTGATGTTTAAATGAAGTTTAAATGTTCACTTCTCGACTTTTTCTGTGTTTAAACATTAAGCTGTGCATTAAAGCAGCTCAGAGACATGGTGTGCTCAAGAACACTCTGCGCTATTCATTTGTCAAACCTTCCCTATTGTACATATTTCTAATGCAGCTACTCCCACAGCATTGAGCTGACAGAAATGGTTATCACACCGTGGCCCCACTGAGATTCCCTATATGAATTTTGACCTTAAGAAGCCATGTGAAAAACCCCATTGTGGCCTCAAGAAGTTCTGAAAGATAATTTAAGACTTAAATAGGATTAAAAAAAAAAAAACATAAGAAAAAATTTGGTTAGAATTCTGTCTCTGAAGAATGCCTGATGGATGGGCCCTTGGATCGTCTCTCAGGACAGTAGAAGTGAAAAAATATAAAGAATGAGTAAGGGAACAATGAAACCCTTCATGCTCAACCTGTGTTTTGGTAGAAAAAAATCAGTCTTTTTGTAGCTAAGGGTACTAGTACTGATATTAGAAAACTGCAGTAACTTCTCCATGCCTCTAGTAGTCCTATGAAGAATGCCAAATTCTTGCCTTCCTTGCTTCCCACACTTTTCTTAAACTTGGTGGTTTCTTGCTAAAAAATTTCCAAAAAAAAATTAGAAAGGAAGTACTCAAAAATCTACCATTCCCTACATACCTGATGTGAAGCTGAAGTGAGAGGAAAACAGGCCTGGTTAAAACCTGGTTAAAATCCAATACCTGCGTTAAGAAAAAACATCCTTATTCTTATATAGGTGGATGGTTTCATGGTTGGTACTGAGCCAGTACCTGCTGAATAAAGAGCATGCATGGAAACAACATGAAATAGAAGGCCAGAGAAGAAGAGAAGCAGCTTAATCTCTCCAGTGGCTGGAGGATATGACACGCAGAAGACCAGTGGTTATATGTAATGCCAAAACTGCAGTAATGTCTATGCATATGTTACTGTAAGAAAGGCAAAGAGGTATTGTTTTAAGCAGAGATAAAACCTTGTGCTGCAGAGAAAAAAGAAACAACTCTCATTCACTAAGTCAAAGTTCATACATAAACTGGCCCCAAAACATTGCTTTGTCTGCTGGTCTGTTAACCACAATGGAGCGAGAGAAACAGAACTCTCATAATATGTTCAATTAGTTTGTCAGGAATGTGTATGAGCAGACAATTCCCTTCTGAGGTGATGAAAATATTTTCCCAGTAAAGGGTTTCAGTTTGCTAGGCCTTTTAGAAATACCAGTACTACTTAAGATTTCTCGAGACTGTTCTTTTGTATACAAATAAGGCAACAGGATTTTGCTTACATGGAGTTTAACATTTTTGAGACCAAGGATGTAAAAACCTTGCTGATACAACAAGGGAACCAATTGTTCAACGCATATCAGCCTAGATTTCTTTTTTTCAGTTTCGGACACAAAACATTTGTAGCCTGCCTTTGAGACAGACGCTACTGACAATATTTCGACAGCAAAAGGACACCTGGGGATTCTCCAGAAATACCTTTAATAATTTCAGTCAAGAAATTAATCTGAAAAGCAGGAGTTAAGTATGGAGGATGTATATGAGGCAACTGTTGAGAGTATGATCAATTTGGTAATGATTTGCTAATTTAAAGAAGATTTAGAGAATGTGCATTGCCGTATTCTCTTTGTGATCATATTCAAGAAATTCTTTCCAAAGATGACAAGTTCGTTGCTTCTGTTGACTGAAAACAAATTAATCCTGTAGCCAGAAGCATATTATTCAAAGATTGTTTCAGGAACAGATAAGAGTTTTAAAATAACGTTAGGAAAATCGCACACAAAAAAATCACCTTAACCATCAAAATATTCAAGGCTTTCTTCTTACAATTCAGCATAGTACCTAAGCATGCTATGGGATCAATTGTTGTGATAGGCTTTGGGCTTTTGTGATATAGATTCATTACTTTTTTCTACAGTTCCATTCATACCAAAACGCAATATCAAAATGTAATTTAACAATCCACGTTCTCTTTTCAAAAATAAGACCTCAAATAATAACCCTCTAAGACAAAGAACTTTGCTCTGTTGCAGTCCTGTAAACTGCAGTCCTCCAGGGTTTTAATATCACAACTGTCCATGTAAATTAAGTTTTATGGGTTCGCTACCATTTGAAAGCTCTGCAGATTATCATCTTGCTGTGTGACCTTCTCCTGAACCTGTTAAAATAATCAGGATTTTGATTCTTGTAAAAAAACAAGATAAGAAGTAACTAGCTTCACATATTTTAGAGCTTGCCTTTGTCTCAGTTTCATGTGAGTTCTCTGATTTTCATAGGGGAGAAATTGAGCAGTCAATCTTTCAATTTTTTTTTGTTTGTTTTTTGGTTATATTTTTTTTCTTCGGGGTGGGGTGGAGAGCGTGCTGAAATCAGTTTACAAAGAAACTATAAAATGCAAGACTTTCAAATGAGCCCTCAAAGAAACTCCCTCCCATAAACACACACAGGTGCATGTCAGATGTGGCAAGTGAGATAACAGTCTCCATGGACATCAGGAGGAAGAAACAGTGAGCACATCTTCAATTTGTCAGTCAATGGCATAGCACAGAGGTTGCTCCAACCTTTGTCTAAGCCAAGACACCAGCCAGACAAGAGAGCATGAAGCTTTGGAATTAGACTCTTGCTTACAATCAGGATGAAATTATCCATAAATTAAATCAGCAAACTTCATGTTTCCAAATTAAGGCTATAGAAATGTCCATATATTGAAATCTCCTCAGTTTGTCTACGACGCTTAGGATTACTCAGGGGAAAAAAAAAAAAAAAAAAGAGATTTTTAATTTTGTTTAAAATTTTGCCGTAATATGAGTAGAATACACATCCGGGATCATCACTGATTGACTCTTCAGTGGACGTGATGTGAAGGAAGTCAAGAATTTCTGACAACAACATGGTTTTAATACATTTTCCAATAAAATACTACTTTTGAAATAAAAGCCTATACAGATAGCAATAGTGAACAAAAATAAAATGTATGTTACTAAATAAAATACAAGATAATAAATGAAAAGTTAATAAGAAAATTCAAGATTTAAGACACTCTTTGCATATTTTCAAAACTTGTAGACATTTGGAATATTGGAAATAAAAGACTGAACTAAAAGGAAAACATAGCAGAATAGTAAAATTCTGTTTATACTGATCATAGAATCATAGAACGGTTTGGGTTGGAAGGGACCTTAGAGATTATCGAGTTCCAACCCCTGCCACGGGCAGGGACATCTCCACTGGAGCAGGTTGCTCAAAGTCCCATCCAGCCTGGCCTTGAACACTTCCAGGGATGGGGCATCCACAACTTCCCTGGGCAACCTGTTCCAGTGCTTCACCACCCTCACAGTAAAGAATTTCTTTCTGGTATCTAATCTAAATCTCCCCTCCTCCAATTTAAAACCATTACCTCTTGTTCTGTCACTACACTTCCTGACAAGGCGTCCGTCTCCAGCCCTCCTGTAGGCTCCCTTCAGATATTGAAAGGCCACTATAAGGTCTCCCTGCAGCCTTCTCTTCTCCAGGCTGAACAACCCCAGCTCTCTCAGCCTGTCCTCATAGCAGAGATGCTCTATCCCTCTGATCATCTTCATGGCCCTCCACTGGACCTGTTCCACCAGATCCATGTCCTTCCTGTGTTGAGGACTCCAAAGCTGGATACAGTACTCCAGGTGAGGTCTCACAAGCACAGAGTAGAGGGGCAGAATCAGCTCCCACGACCTGCTGGCCACACTTCTCTTATATATACATATATATATACTTATATTACCGTCTACTATCTCCTTAAAAGAACAGTAGTGTACAGCAAATATCTTGATGGACTTTTGGCTTTCAGTACTGCAGGGAGAGGACACACACTTCATTGATACTCTGCTTTGACAAGCTTTCAATGTCTCCATGAAAACGCAAGTTTGGAACTAGAATTTCTGCACCTTCATATAGATACAGATTTAGACAGACTATCAAGAAAGAACATCTAAAAGGTCTTCTAGTATTTAGAAACCTAGGAACTGACATTTCTTACTCCCTTTTCCCATCACTTACCACAGAAAATGCAAATAAACAGAATAAAATTACTTTTGCCCAGAATGCGTACTGAGATGCAAGCCTCAAAACATTTTTCCCCCATGTGTACATAATCAACAAGCCATTTGTTCTGCGGTAAAAGCTGTTTGAAACGTTGCCTCAAAAACACTACAAGAAAGGCTGATAACATACTTCACCATTTTAGAGGCAAGAAGGACTGCGCATGCTCAGTGCAGTTATCACCTAGGAAACAAATGATTGCATCTTATTTTTGGCATAGGGCTGTAGGTGTACGAAAGATCTGAAATACGCTCCCACACAGTGCTGAACTCATTCCTCATGATGCCAGCAAGAGTAATGAGCGGAGCTGCTGGGAAGCACCTCCTAGCGGTACCCAGAGAACCACCCACGGGCACTAGACGTGATGTCAGGGCTCCTCACTGCATGAATTCCCTAGGAACACTCTGTTACGGCTGGCATAATGCACAAGTCAGGCCAGGCAATCATAATAGGTTCTTTCAGGGCTGAAGATCTCCTAATAAAATCTGTGAGGCACCCAGAAACAGCGTGCATCAAGATGTAAAAGCATTCAAATGGATTTTAATGAAACAATTAATTTAAGTGCTCTTCAGATCTTGATGTAAATTGCCTCTACATCACAGCATTACAGCAAGTTGCTTAATAAATTGATAGATTTTAAGGCCAGAAGGGACCATTATGATCATCTAACCTGACTGCTTGCACAGTACAGGTCAGAGACTCTCACCCAGAAATTCTGTAAGTAAAGCCCGTAACTTTGGACTAAGCAAGAGCATCTCTTCCTGAAAGCCTTCCAAACTTGATTTAAAGAATTTAAATAATAAAGAATCCACCGGAGCCCTAGACAAATAGCTTAATGGGGTGTTATCATAACTCTTAAGGTTTTGCATCTTATTTTTAATCTTCAATTTCCAGATTTTTACCCTGTGTTGTTTTCATGCAAGCAGCTTGCAATGCAATTGTGACCCACTTGGAAACAGCTTGATTGTGAAATCTTGTGCAGCTTTGCCAATCACAAAGTATGTATGTACAATTGCTTTTCTCTCTTTTTTCCCTCTCCCTGAAGAGCCACCTCTATAACATTCCTAAGACAGACAAGCATGTCCTTTTTTCTGTGGATCAGCATCATTCTTCCCATTCATTACATGAAAATATTTGCTAGGAAAATGTAGCTTTTGGAAAAGAAACTTTTGGTTTGATTCTGGTGTCATTACACAAGATTTTCCTGAAAGGGGAATGTCTGCAAAGCAATATTGAACATGCTTTTATACGGAAATGGATATTTTACACTGCCTCTCCACATGGACGTGTTTACTGCATATTAACAAAAGGTGATTAACTCTAACTTCAAAAAGAAAGAGTTCCTGCAACATTATTATTACACTACAAGTTAACTTTATGCCTTATTTCACAGTTGCGTCCCTCTGTACACAAGCCCAGAGTGCAAAATGATGTCTCATTCTAATCTTAACACACATATGTGCAACCTCATAGGCAGCAGGAAAGATCACTTGTGATTTATACTCAGAAAGGAAATGAGAATGACCTCTTCTGGAGGGCTGCACATTAAATGGAATCACAAAAATATGATGGTTTCATTAAATCTGATATGTACCATTTAACAATCTAGTCTCCCACCATTATGGTTTGTAGCGTTCATCCTGTCTGTACTGTGATGGTCCCTCTGCTAGCACTAAGATTAACTTTTTTCTTTTTGTGTGTACAGTGCCTAGCACAACAGGGCCCATGGTTAGGGACACATGCATAGCAGGGGCAGGGATACTATAGCAGAAATAAGAAATTCTAACCATAGTTTATTTCAATGGGACTCAGTGTGCACATATGGTCTGTCCATATGGAGTTGATTTCAGGATCGGTTCCTTTATGAGCAGAACCGTATGGGTTCATCGATAAAAAGATGAACCTTTCAATAAGGACAATAAGTAGAGAAATAAAAAAATAAAGCTGATGGCCAGAGGCCATAATATTCTTTTTTCCTTTCAAATTTCACAAATTGAAACCAAAGACAAAATCGGCCACCCAGAAATTAAAATCCTGACTGCCTGGATTTGAGTTGCTCATTAATTCTGGATACCACTTTGTGTCACACGATGTTAACACTATAACCTAGATGTATGCTAATAGAATTAATAGCTAAAAGAAATGATCGTACGTGGGGAGGGTGGCTTCTGTTTTTGAGCAAAATAATAGATAGCTCTATTTCAGCCTGACAGTGTTTCACAGCTTATAAACTACTGCTTGGTAGACTGAGGTTAAAACGATCATCTAAAAATTCCATGTCCTGAGACATCTGCAAAATGATTTCATCTTTGCAAAGGAGAATGCACACAAATCGATGTTAATTGCCACATTCATATTTCTGACAGTCAAATGCCTTTAAAGCTTGATGATAACAACAAAGCTGAAATCAGCGAAGAGAACATAGCAAGATGGAGCTGAAACAAGAATTGAGTCATAAGAAAGCAGAACATTTCTGGCATCTAAGCCACCACTTTGGAAGGCTCTGTCCATTGAAAACAGCTTGACCTCCCTCCAAAACATCTATTTTTGCAAATACCTCTTCAGACAGGCTGTGCAGCATGGTTGCTTCAGTGCTAGGTCTGTAATGGAAGACACCGCTAAGTGAAGATCAAAGATGGTATTTTTACTTGGACAGTAATGACTTCTGATGACATAAAAGCTACAGGATGAATAACCGGAGCTCTGTAGGTAAATTTGAAGAGGTGTAGATGTATGCAATGGATTACAGCTAAACTGTCTCCTTTATTACCATTTCTGTGAATTTCTGTACCTGCTGAAGTAAGGAGCAGACCCAAGAAGTCCCATGCTAGGACTGCATTTACTCCTATAGTTACCAGTATTTGCTCATTTTGACATTCTGAAGTCAGTGTTTACAGCAAACTGTCCTATCCCTCCTGCTTTTTTTTTTTTTTCAATTGTAATTATGTTAAGACTGTGTTAGACTGAAAACAAGTCACACATTCTTTACTCCTGACTCAGATTTTTTTCCTAGTCCCTTGTCTACAAATTGCTCAGCGAGGTTATTCTAGACCTTCTGTCCTTTACATGTAGCTCTCAGAAACTTTTTGACTACAATGGCTCCAGAACTGGCCACCTGCTTCGCTCCCCCAGAGTGTTCAGCCCATATCTGTATTCCACAGAAAAGCTTGCATGGGACACTGGGAAGGTGAAAGGTTGTAGAACACCCTATATATTTTGCATGCATGTGTGTTTTAATAAATTCAGGACTACCCCAATTTCGTGTTGATTTTTATTGTTATAAAATTTAATCGCTTGTTTCCTTTCTGCCTGTGTAAAGGAGATGGATTGTAAAATGATGCCTCTACAGTAGCCAGACTCATAACATGTGCTAAGTGAAGTGATCTATTGCAGAGGCCACAATACTTTAAGACTGAAAGTGCCACTTTGTAATTAAAGTGTCAGAACAGCTGGGAAGATTTATAAGGGTGATACAATTAAATTATTATTCTGGGGTTTGTCTGTTTCTTGTAAATTTTGTCTGCCACTGGCACGTGAGTTAGCCATGTGGTATTTATAGCATGGGCTTTCCAAGCATAGTTTCAGGGATTAATGTATGAAAAATTAATGTATAAATCTTTGAAAATCTGATTAGCAGGATAAAATATTAAGAACGTTGTCAAAATAAGAATAACAGCCTGGCTTCCCAATGCGTTAATTCTACCTTCCAGGGCTCCGACGACATAGCACAGGTTTAAATGTGCTATGCCTTACACATAACACTGTTGGATCTAGCTGTGTGCAGATTCATCTCACCCAAGGGAGTCCTCCTGTGAAGCACAAGCTAAAAGCATTGAGGACATGGCCAAGTAGAGGGAAATGTGAGTTCACAAATGGTGATGCTTATTGCTCACAATGGTGTTTCAAACTCACACAGGTAAATAAATTCAGCCTGCATCATTTCCTTCATGGTTTTCAAACTCTACTCTGAACCATTCTCATGCAGCTAAACTTCAGTTCCATGTACATATAAACATGACATTCGACCTATGTTGGTATCACAATATACTTCCAAATGCCTTTTGAGTGCAAAGTTTATTTGTCACTATTTAGAAACACAATTTGGTTTTGTGATTAATTAAATAAAAACAACCACGAATTTATTCATTAAGATTCTGTTTCAGTTCAGGACTCCATCATTCAGGTATCACTGGAGACGTACTAACACAGGACCTGGATGTGTAAACTTCTTCCACTTCCACTGTAGAGATGTAGGGCAGAATATGTTTGTCTCATTATAGATACCTGCTGACATTTGGGCTGCAATGGGACATCTGAGACTGCACCAGGCTGGCAAAACAATATGAGAGGTGAGGGAGTCTTTCTCTTTTTTGGTTTCTGAGGTGGGACTCTATTGGGCTATTGTCAAGACTCAAAAATCACCAGGTGCCTACACTTCAGTGGCTGAATCCTAATAGACATGTCTGGTGGCACCCGGAGAGATGAAATCTATGGGTAGATTCCTACAGTCCTATTCAGTTGCTCAAATAAATGGCATTTAGAGCCATTTGAGATGCCTAAAGCTCTTTCATCAGATTTCCAGCCGCTTTTTCCAGAAAGTGCCAGTCTGTCTGATGGTGTATCGTCTGCCACTCTCCATCTAAAATGGCTCAAACGTCTTTGTTCAGAGACCTGAACAAAGTCCCCATCTCATCTGTGACACCGGCTCAGAGATACTTGCATGCAGGCATCTAAACTTATGCTTCTGAACTCCCAAAATAAATTCTATCTGTCAGATAGAATTTTAATTTTGAATTAGTTTCACCTTTTGCTTTTCATGAGGCCACACAAAGCTTTTATGTTCTAAAAACAAACGTTGCAAGAAAATGTCAAAATAAAGCTGTTTGAAATTTAGCAATTTACAAAATTTTGCACATTTGAGTTTTCCTCTGTGTGTGTACGCCAGTTCTGAAGCCAGATTATGTGTTTTCAGATCTTTGAACAGATATTTAAAAGAAAGAAAACTTTTTTTTATTAATAAATATAGGTTTGATCACTCCCAACCAGAAGCAAATTCAGCTTGAATTCAGCTAAAAGCATAAGAAGAAATTAAAATAGATGAAGACTTACTTGGAGTAATTTTAATAAAATACATGGACTTTTCATTTTAAAATGGTATCTCAGGCTAATTTTCAATAAACTAAAATAAAACAAAAATATTAAAACCTTTAGATAAATAATGTGCTAAACTCAAAAAATAATGAAGGGTTTGGATTTTTTTGGTGAGAAAATATTCGGTTTCTTTTTCTTTTGTGAGGATCCTCAGTCTTCTCTAGATTGCTGTATTTTCAGATGACACTGTTCCTCCTTCCCCTGTTTTAATTATACTCAAACCCCTGCAATATGTGCAGTAGTACTAAGCAAACTCTGAAAATTTAATGGCATCTTTTTTTACACGCTATTTAATGAAAATTACCTATTTTCATTTAAACAATTGTTATGACAATCAGTATAACATATTCTATAGATTTCAAGGTTTAATACTTTCTTGAAATACCATCTTTCACAATATAATTGTTACTGTTTTAAAATTTGAAATTTCTGTGACATATTTTTATTTCCGCAAAAAATACATTTTTAAACATGGATTTCCAGTAATTGGAAAAACATTTTCATTAATGAAAGGCTTCAAAAACACCATCAATTTGATCAATAAACAAAACAAGCTCTTGGGAAGATAACATTGTCATGATTTATCAAAATATTAATTTTGACATATTTGATAATTTCCAAGTTTCTCAGGATTTTTTCTTTCACAATTCTCTTTAAAGGGGGCTGTTTGTCTTTGGGAAATAGTATGGGAAGTACAGGTTATTCTGTATATGTACCTACGATATATATACATGATACTATGGTTATGTTTAGCAATATATTTATATGTACAAATGTAAATGTGCTGTGGACTCCCTTTACAGTAAATAGAAATAAATAGTTGCTCATAGCATGCCATTCAGATCATTATGAGGCAAATGTCTGAAAACATCATATGGATTGCAAATAAAATTGTCCATTTCTCTCCCTTGATTATAAAAACCTGGAGTGACATACTCAGATGCATACTTCCGCAGTGCTATTTTTACTTGATAATTTTTGAAAGTGAAAAAGGTTTTAACAAGTAGATACCCCAACATTTTGGACATTCAGAATTACTAGCCTTTAAGAAAATATTTGTGTTATTCATGTCTTGCTGTCAAAAGGAGAGGGGAGAAGTTGAGGAAGGAAAATAACATGCTGGAAGACTTTTCCTATAGAATTGAGCCTGAAAACCTTCAGCTGTAATTCTCAGCAAAGAAAAGACTTGAAATCAGTCCAGGCATGAATTTCAGCTTGGCACGCTCTGAGATACCCTCTTTGTTTGTTGTTTCCATAGTAATTGCATTTTGAAGTCAACATATGCATAGGCTCCTTTAGTCAAAACTGGATATTTTATTTTAAACCATTCTGCTTTACATCTTCATTAATATTTGTCTAGAAAGGGAGAAACACTCCATGTCATGCATTTGCTTATGTATCTGTTAATATTGAACTATTCTTTCCATTCGTAGAAAATATACTGTTCACTGTTAGAAGGAAAGGCTATTTATCTTTAAATATTTTTTCTATTTCAGAAAATTGTACAGAAATACAATAATGATTACAAAACAACTGATACTGAAAGAATCTGTCTCCTCTGCTTTGTCAGTACTCAGAATTATATAGGTGACACAGCTCACGTTTAAAAATTAGAGCATTTATCTAGCCTATTTCTTTGTAAGAATGCTTTGTATAGAATTAATGTAAAGTTATCGATTCAGCTGAAAAAAACGCATAGGCAAGTTCATTTTTGCGATAGATGTTTTTGGCAACTCAATCAGCAACTCATTCAGGGCTGTTTTTATTTCTGTTGCTTTTTAAGAAATAGGAAAATGTTTCAGTGAAGCTGAATACAAAACAGTGCTCTACTGGTGGGCAGCACATGGCATCTCTGCTGGGTTCAAGGACTGCTCAGGCTTACTCTGGTGAAGCAATGCATGGTTAAATGCAAGGATGAAATCACCTTTCTTATATCTCACCCCACTTCAGATGTCTGCACTTTGTCTTTTCTTTGTAATAATAGAGAGAAATTGGCACCTGCTAAAAGTGATTAAACTGCACTATTTTGGTCATCTATTTTAGGGTGAAATGACTGCACTCATGAGCTGCTGGCATTTCCTCTGAAGGAAGTCCACTGTTACTAGGTCAGGTCTGAACAATTGAAGTTAGGGAAGACGAGTTCCACTTGGAGTTTCATTCATTCATTTCATTCATTTATCACATCTGCTATATAAAGCTCTGCATATGACATGCACTGTTTATTGGCAGGAAGCAGAGCAGCAAGTATCCCACAATTTTTCAGCCATTAGTCAATATCAGTATATTTATATTATACACAAAAGAATAAATAAAGATGTAATTCATCAACTGTCAAACATAAAATACTTGAATAATTAAGATAAAACATCCAGCGTTGACATCTCACCAAATTTTAGATTTCTGCAATAGATATTGTACAGCTGAGTACCTAAGCTCCCATAATAATAAATAAAAAGGGATAAGTATTTAATTTAGACTATTTTAGGTATTTGCTTTGCTTTAGGATGAAGCAAGTTACATCCTAAAATTTTCTACTTCACAGAATCACAGAACGAGAATGGTTGGGGTCAGAAGGGACCTCCGGAGGTCACGTGCTCCATCCCACCTGCTCAAGCAGGGTCACCTAAAGCCAGTTGCCCAGGATGGTGTCCAGATGGCTTTTGAATGTTTCCAAAGACAGAAACTCCACATCCCCGCCCTGGGCAACCTGTTCCAGTGCTCAGACACCTTCACAATAAAAAAGCGTTTCCTGATGTTCAAAAGGAGCTTTCTTTTTTTTCAGTTCAGTTCAGGTCAGGTCAGACCATTGCTTCTCATCCTGCCACTGGGCACTGCTGAAAAGAGCTTGGGTCCATTTTCTTTGTACTGTCCCTGCAGGTATTTATATACATTGATGAGACAAGGACCCTGAGCCTTCTCTTCTCCAGGCTGAATAGTCCAAGCTGTCTCAGCCTTTCCTCATAGGGGAGATGCTCCAGTCCCTTAAACAACTTCTTGGCCCTTTGCCTAACTGTCTCTACTGTGTCAGAGGTCCCTTATAGTGAGGAGCCCAGAATTGCACACAGAACTTCAGGTGAGGCCTGACCAGTGCTGTGTAGAAGGGGAGGATCCTCCAGCAACTTCTCTCCAGTAACTTCTCTCCAGTAACTCTAAGCTTCAGTAACTGTAAGATTCTCTTCAGTAACTGTAAATCAGTCCAGATGAGTAGCCCAGATTCAGGTAGTTAGATTTGATTAGAAGAATTCAACATGTAGGGTGGGCTCTCCATTGACAACAATGAGGTTTATTTATATCCTTTTCCTTGGAAGAATTTTTTCTTCATGATAGTTTAGTCCATCAATGAAAACAAACAGTTCTGCATATAGGAGAAAGAATAACATAGTGACTGAACAAAGAGTGAGACAGATATGTGCTGGAAATGTGGCAAATTCATGTGTGACATGAACTTGTTTTAACTCTCAAGCTAAACTAAATGAGGAGATGAAGAAACTGGCAATGGTACTGCAATCAGCTATCTTCTGCTTCAAGTTCATGGAAATTTGATTTTGTTATTGTTATTAGTTTTGCTACAAAATCTCAAACTCATTAAAAATAGGCTTTGTGTGGCCTCAGCACAGGCTGCTTTATCTCTCTCAACCTCCCTTTTTTTACCTGTGAATGAAGGCAAAATGCCTAACTATATGTCATACCAATACATTAGCCATTGCAGTTCTCTGGGTGATATAAAGTAGCCCTAGATGTTCCACACAGGAACATACTGATCACACCAAAATAAAATACACGCAAGGACAGTTTAAAAATGTGGCATGCCTACAGATTGTTTTGGTGGTTATTAGTTTTCCTTGTCCTGCCATGTAAATAAGTCTATTAATAATTTTGCTAGTACAAACTTTGAAAAAAAAAAGTCATTCATAAAAGTAACAACCCTGCAAAACACCAGTCACCCAAATAGTAAGGCTGAAGTCCAATGTATTTCAAGCACTGAAATAGAAAACAGGAGATTTGCCCCTGTGAAATGAAGACACTTCCAAAAGTAGGGCAGAACTGACACGTACTTCTAGTTCTGGGAGATCCCAAAATATCAGACCTAGAAAACTTGAGACATCATTCTACATAGAAAAGCTACACGCAAATGTTTTTGGGAATGTCTGAGCTTTATATCTTCTCCATAGGAGAATCTGATATCAACTCATGGCATTGAGGCAGTGTTTGCTTTTAAGCATGGCGTGCAAAATAATCATAAAATACTGAAAAAAATAGACTCCTCAAGAAAGAATTCATACAAGGGGGGTTGAAGTCCAACTTTCTCTTCATCGCTACTTGCTTATTTTTGGTGTAAGGGAAAATTAAGATTAACCATATGCACATTGCCAGTAATTTTCACACTATGACCCACTTTCAGTACTCCTCTCCTGCTGTCGTTACCACTTGTTAGTGATGAAGCCATCTTTGGTATGTGCTGGTAGGCACATGCTATCAGGATGCATGATATTGCCCTGCAGTTTCCACATCTTTAAAAGCATTTTACCTAACATAGCATTAAATGTGCCTTTGTTTTTTTGTGAGGGGATGACCAAGTTCAAAATAAACTTGGCTGTAGTTAATGCTAGATCACATTACTAACATGCACAAAGCTTCTTCTAGCAAAACCCTTTTTGTGTCTGACACTGAATTTATTTTAAAAGTGTAGCAATACATTGTTGTTGGTATGTCAGTCCAAATCTCTCCAAATGCCCAGCTTTGCATCAATGCAAACCACTAAAATTTCACTGTCACTGAAACAATATCCTTTAACCATACAGCACCATTGTGTACCAGCTTGTTTTCCCTAACCAGCCAGCACACACACACGAAATAGCGCCTGTGCACTTATAATATAGATAAATATTTCTTGAAGGAAGATTCTTCTTCTTCTGGAGAAGAAAAGGCTCTGGGGAGACCTTATAGCAGCCTTCCAGTACATGAAGAGGGCCTACAGGAGAGACGGGGAGGGACTCTTTATCAGGGAATGAATTGATAAGACGAGGGGTAACAGTTTTAAACTGAAAAAGGGGAGATTTAGATTAGATACTAGAAAGAAGTTCTTTAGTGTGAGGGTGAGACACTGGCACACATTGCCCAGAGAAGCTGTGGATGTCCCTTCCCTGGAGGTGTTCAAGACCAGGCTGGACAGGGCTTTGAGCAGCCTGGTCTAGTGGGAGGTGTCCCTGCCCATGGCAGGGGGGCTGGAACTCGATGACCTTTAAGGTCCCTTCCAACTCTAAACATTCTATGATTCTATAGGTACATTGTGCCTATTGTACCCGAAGACAAGCAAGTGGCTGACAAAAAGATCCTGGCATAAACTTTAAGCCTTTTAGTATTCTTATGTGTTATGAAAATGTAAAGAATGGTGCAAAGTTCCCTTTGGTAACTCACTCTTAAGTCTTTACTTCTCCCACCTCCCAAGTGATCTGCCAAATCATAGCTCTCAGAACGCAGTCAGTCCTTCACGCTTTCTGAATTAGCTTTTCCTGTCAAGACTTTTTACGTTTTTACTGGATTTGGTTTTTTGACAAAAAAACTCTAATGATAAAATTGCTTAGGCCAAGTCCATCTCATGTGACTAAGAATAATTTAAAGTTAATAAATTAATTTAAATAATTTAAAGTTAATTTAAACATTCTAGTCACAGAATCTATTAACATTTATGTCAGAAATACTAAACACATTTCTGCTTAAATAAACCTCTATAATTTGTCTTTGTTAATAGCTTAGTAGTCTGCTCAACTGATGCCTCATTTTCCAAAATATTTATTTTTGGTATATTCTACATGTATGTTCTCTGGCTTAGAGAGAAGAAAGGACTTCTACTACTTGACCATTCATTTCTTTCAAGCATCTTTCTAGCCACGTGAACTCTCCCAGGACTTATAAGTGGTGCACAAATAATATTTACAGTATCAATGTGAATAACCTCAAAGAAATCTGGTTTGTTGGCCACAAAATCTATTTTCTTTCATCCAGCTTTTTGCTTTTTCTTCTGAAAAGTTAAAAACAGGCCTACTTTTTATTTTGTAAAATAAACCTCAAATCTTTGTGCATTCTCCTTTCTAACTACTCTGGGAACCTTGCTGTTGAATATCAAGGAGACGTTATATTTGCACTGCTCTGAAGCAGAGACCAGGAACTGCCTGGTGACATCTGTGCTAAACATGCACCTGGCTGCAATGGAGTAATTGCTTTTGTTATAGAAATGGTCAAATGAAAGGATCAACTTGTCCATTATTCTCCCCCCACAACGGACCATGGCAGATGCTCTTTGGGTCTGGGAACAGAACAAGTTTGTAGAGACATTTCCCTGGAGTGATCCCCCTTTCTCAAGCAATTTAAGGTACTGGACTCCCTCCAGAAGTCAGGCTTCTGGAGCCAGAGATGGTGTGTTTGTACTTAACAGGCCTTGATAATTTTTTCTTACTGAATTGGTCTGCTCAGTTTTTGAACCTATGAAAATCTTCAGCTACAACGGATCTATTAGCTTAACTATGATTTGTAGGAAGAAAATTATCTTTTTGCTTGTTTCAAACATATTGCATCCTAATGGCAAAAAATAAGGAGAAAAATTAGAAAAATAATTCGTAATTCACCTTCTCCGTGTTACTCAAAAATGTCAGCTATTATCAGAATCAATGTACATTACTTTGGAAGGACTTTTTTTCCCCATTTTCCCAAGTGCTTAATGTCTTACCAAGACATTTTTTTCTTTATTCAGAGTTTGCATCATGAGAAACTGAGTTTCTTATCCGCTATTTGCACTGAAGTGAAATTGAATGTCAAGGTCTTATTTATATATTTATTTAGCTGTGGATTAATTATTCAAGTTCTACAGCGAAAGTCAAATTCAGTACAATTTGATTCTTCATTACAGTCATTATTTGGAAGGGGGGGGAATCAGAGACTACATCTAATATTTGAGTCTTTTGTGGAGCTGGGCCTTTGAGTATTGTCAGACAGTTATGGAAGGTTAATAAGATTTTTTGAATTTTAAACAATGTATGTCTTTTCCCCTTATCTTTCATATGCTGTAGAGAGGTTTAAATTAATAGAAATGTGAGTGGAGCTATTATAATTGCCTGCTTTATTATCTGCATTCTCTCCCTGCAATGATCTGGGACTGGAGAACTGCATGATCTTCTCTGCTCTGCAGAGCAGGGAAAGCAAAAGGAAGACGTGTGTCATTCTCCTGTGGGCATGTTGGACTTGTAGGTCATTTCTTCCTTACCCATTGCAGCATGGGAGACCTCTGCTTGGAAATCTTGCAATAATAAGCATCGATGCAGGTCACAGTCTGGGAGATTAGCGAACATTCACTTTCCACAGTTTTCCTTCTCCCATTGTGTCTCATGGAAAATGCCTGTATATTATGATCTCCAACAGCCCGATTTGCTCCTTCTACCAGAGTTACCAAGATAAGGGGGTTTCAGGCAAAGCAAAAGCTGCAGACTTTAAGAATCAATTAGCAATAAAAAGTCATGATGTTTAAGGAGTTTTCTGAGATATCCGTAAGTCTAGCAAGCCAAACTGCTTTTCAAACCCAAAAGAGGTAAAGTTTTTTTCAATTGTTTTTATTATTTTTTATTTTTCACTCTGAAGGTGGTGAGATGCTGGAACAGGTTGCCCAGGGAAGTTGTGGATGCCCCATCCCTGGAGGTGTTCAAGGCCAGGCTGGATGGGGCTTTGAGCAACTTGCTGTAGTGGGAGGTGTCCCTGACCATGGCAGGAGGGTTGGAACTAGATGATCGTTAAGGTCCCTTCCAACCCAAACCATTCTATGATTCTTACTGCAGAAGAGTATTCAAAGGAAAGAGTCTGAGTGCAACATATGAGATTAATTTCTGCTGTGCATATTTTTTTCCACTAGAACTAACCACATTTAATCACTTTTTTGATACTTTTTTTCATTTTAAAGGTTATTCTATAGATATGAAAAAGTCATCATCTTTTCCTATCCACAAAGTTTTTATTTACTTCACCAAATCTCTGGGATTCTCTTTAGAACAACTGTAGCATTATCCTCACCATTTTTGAGTATTCAAAGGATTTTTTGGTAGTATGTTAAAAGGACCAATTTATGACTAAAATAATGTGTGTTTAAAATTAAGAGAAAAATATGCACATGAACTGCTTATCTGATGCATGAATCCACCTTCTATCTGCAAGCAAAGGCAAGGTTTCATGGAAGCCCAGCTGCTTGTGTCTTAGAAGAGGTTGTATGAGGTGACCTCAGCCTCAGAGGGTCCCAGCTGGTCAATATACACGCACCGATTTCAACTAATTCTCTCATTCCTTTTCCAAATTTAGTTTTTGACACTCCAAAACCATGTTTGCCTTACCACCAGGAGCTGCTGAGACCTGCTCTCTTCTAAATGTCACTCTCATGTTTTTTAATATGCTATCTGATTATCTGTTTTGCAAAGCATGCACACACACAAAACCAACAGGCAGCTACTAGGAGTTTTTTATTATTCTTCTGCGTCTCTGCAGAGCTAGCTAAATGGAGCAGGACAAGTCTGTGAGAAGGGCCCAGAGGCACTTATTAGACACAGCTGTTTCTGAGGAGGATCTCGGCACAATAGGCAGCCCAGGAGGTAGGTTCCCCTCAGTCAACCTGCAGAGAGTTAAGTTTATCAGAGGACACTGGAGAAGAGGAGAAAGATTTAAGGTTAACTGCAAGAATAAGACTCTGCAGTTGATTGAGACACAGCTGTGGGGTACCTGCCACAAGGGCAAAGGAAGTGGCTCTGCAAAGTGGGTGAGCCCATCCAAGAGACCTCCGACAGAGCAAAGACTGGCCTTGCCTCTCCCCTGGTTCTTCCCGCCACTAGTTTTGCATGTGTTGGAGTGCTTGTCTAACCCCTCAGCAGGCCAGTTCCCCTTGGAAAATAAGCAGAATGTTAACCCATCAAAAAATATGAATAGTTTCCATGTAGGTTGCTGAAAAACTTTCTGTGCTTTCAGCCTCAGTGAGCTGTTAGAAGAGACAGGGATTTCCTGAACCAGCATGCTATTATCCACCTAGTTAAACCCAGGCCTTAGCCTGCTATCAAGGCCAGATTCACGTACCAACCACACAGTAGTAAAAAATTGTATGATACTTTTCCTCTGAAAGCTGGCAGGGAAGCATTCAGACCCACTTACCAAAATTTCCGCTCGGCCCAGCATGCTCCCAAAAGCCAGAAGCCAGGCTGCCTTTAGCAAAGAGCTGAAAGCACAGGTGAAATGTAACAGAGCTATAGAAAATATTACTTCACCATCCCCTTTGGATGCCCTTCTGTCATCAGAGTGATAGATATCAGATCCGTTTTGGGTCACCTGCAGCAACCTCAGCAAACAAAATCTTGTAGATTATAGGTTGGAAGGTTAGTACCTACTTTCATACTATCTTCAGTCTATACCAGGGGAAAACTGCCTTTTGTCTTTGTCTGGTTTTTCTATACTTTTGTTGCTCTGATTGCATCAGTGCCTCTTCTCTGTTGCTTTGGACTACAGATCAATGTCTTTTCTTCATACTCCTAGATGTTGCCTGTAATATTTAGCCTATGCTTTCAGACCACTTTGAACACCTATTTTCTGGTGCACTAAGTATGTCTCTCCAGGGCTCCCAGTATCAGATCAAAAATAACATGGCCACGTAATGAAAGTACTGATCCAATAAAACTCATTGGTTCAATGCTGTTTAAATGGATAGATTAACATTGTGCCAGCAGGCTTTGTGATTGATCAAATATCATCTGTCCACATTTTCATTATTTTGCTAGAACAGGTAGCTCTCCTCTTTACATGCAGTATAAACTCCATAAAACTGTCTGCTGGCCTTGTCTTCTCTGACTGATTCAATAGTGCTGAGCCTGGGGATTCGTGCAGGGACCAGGTTACATGAGGATTAGGAAGGGGGTTGATCTGCTAATGCAAAGATTGCTTTTCATAACCATGATATCAAAGCTTTGGCCTGGGAAACCAACCGCATCTGTGACTTCTTTCTGCAAGAGTTCAGGGATGAAGCTGGCTGGGTGACAGGAGTGTTTTGAATTGCTGCACATGCCAAACTTAATTGAACCTTGCACTGAATTTCATATTAGGGGCCCAACACCCTACTCAGGGTTGAAAATGCCCATGGTTACCTCTATCATATCATCAGCTGTGCGGACTGCATATTGGGTATGCTGCTCTTCAGTTAAAAGTTGGTTACCTACAGCATTCAGAATAATTTTTCAGCCTAGGGTTGTGCTACTTTCATACACTCAGACAGGTCTTTAAGCTTAATCTTCAAATATCGTACTAAAAGGTGTGGAGGTCTTCGTTTTAGGCTAGAAATTTTGTAAAAGTTTCTAGTCTACTTCTTAGTAAACAGCTTTGATTAACAGGAGTAAACTTAGTGAAATTCTTACTTTCTAATCAGAAACTTGGGGGTTTTTCCACCTATGGATAAAAAGCTGATGAATAGAAATATTTTCCTCTTCCTTGTGTAAACTTTAAATTCTCAGCTGCTTCATGGCAGAACTCTTCTTAAACTTCCCCTTCTCATTTATCAGTAACTAGGAGATGGATTTTTCATTGTGGTTTTCACCACAAGGTAGTATCTATGATATGTGTCATCATCCTACATCCATTCCTGCTTTCTTTCTCCTGGGGGCCAGAAGCTAGATTTGGCTCAGTGGCAAATCACTGAGGTGTCTGATAGCTCCATCTGGCACACGGGTCATGGAGCAAGGGAAAAAAACGGTGCTTTGTCCTTCAGCTACATGAAATGTGAGCTCAGCAGGAGCTCAGGAAAACATCTGAAACCAGGTGCCTTGTGCAGTGCATGAGGATGCTGATGGTGAACAGCAAGGTAAGGATCAGAAAGCACAGTCTGAGACTACTGGTTTGTCAGACTGAATTTCCTGGCTGGTTAACAGGCTATCTTTCCTTCTATTTGTCAGTGCTCTGTCATTGTCAAAAGGTCCTTGTACTCATCTATCTCAAATAACCTTTTTTGTTTTTGTTTTTCTCTTGACTGTTTTTGTCTCCACTGGAACTGAACAGCACCAACTTTTTCTATCCAACCTTTCTTTCTTCACATTTTTATACTTGACTTTTAAAATAATTACAATTAAAAATTATTCTCCATTTTCCCATCCCAAGTCTCACTTTTTCCCCATACAACATAGACATTTGGACCTTAAAATCCCCACAGAATTCCTAAAAAGTGTTAACAAACATTATTGAGAGATGCTTCCTTTGAAGTGTCATCCAGCTGTCAGAATTTTTTAAAACTCACTAAAATTACTTGAAACTTTGATTGCAGCCCAGAATTGAAATTTCTTCTGACATCTTCCAAAAGGAAGAAATTATCTTTCAAAAGTCAGCCAAGTCAGATCTGAGGAGACTAAAAGTTATTTTTATGAGGCAATATGAACCCCCTTTCAGTGCTATTGACTTTTATTCGGATTGTTCCTTTTCTTTGTCCATAACCACATCAGAAAGCTAAAGGCCATGTCTACATCAACAGTTTGGTTTATCATTGCAGAATGGTGCTGAAAATCTGATCCTAATGCCACAAGCAAGCCAACATAGGAACCTCAGGAAGATATCTCACTACTCTATGTCTGGGTTTTTTCCTTTCAGTAACTACATCTCTATGAAGTGCCTAAAGACCTTGTAATAAAAACACCAGTCAGCTATGAAGTACTAGAATTACTGGTCTACTCTTCTAGACTGAAACCAATACTTTAACTGATCCAGTTGCTAAATTTAGGGTGGAGTTAAGATTTGGTGACATGAGGCAGAGCCCCATGCTAGTCTGTGGTTGAAGGTTGCCTCTATGAGACCCAACTGTGAAGTGATTCCTGATCATTTATGTTTTGGAATCAAGTAAAGTTGGGCATTGCCACCAAACCCTTGTCTTTCTTCTCTTGGATAGAGAAAGAGGTGTGCCTTAGCCAGGCTGATCTTATGGTCCACGCAGCATTTGTGGACCTTAAATGGGTAAGTTTTGACCCATGCTCAAATGTTGTGACCCAGAAGTGAGAAATGGGTCCCTCAAAACATACAGTAAGATGATGCCAACCCATTGGCAGAACATGAAGGAAAGAGTTTTCAGTCAAAAAGACTAAATTCACTTATGGACAAATTTAAGGCAGATTTAATGTTGGAGTTTTTTAGATGAACAATGAAATAAAGAGTTCTGTGTTGAAGCACAAAAAAAAATGAAAAGTCCCGTGAGGCATCTCTTAATAAAGAGAATTTTGCCCAGAGGCAGCATGTAAGGTGTGACTGTCTCATGTTTTGGTGACTCTACAGTCACACAAGGGAATAGGAGCACATATTTTCTTATTTGTTTAATATTTATGGCAGTTGATATTTAGAAATTTTGATTTTTTTCGACCATTATATGAATCACTGACAGTTACTCAACACCGGACTCTGCTCAATAGTAGGTCAAGAAGGGCGTGTGCTGCTCAGCCATCACATTCTTCATTCAGAGTTTCTCATTCATATTGTTTCACAGGGGATTGCTCTGTTAACCAGCTGCTTCAGAAACTTGTCATATGACAACTGTCAAGACTCAAATTCTTATTTTTTTAACATTGAACATAAAATCTTATTTGAATATAAAAATAGGATATTGAATGTATTTGTATTTGTTTATGAATGTCTGCCTAAATATATATATGAGGGTTTTTCCGGTTCGCTCTAAGGCTCTACCTCAGGCCTTCCTCAATCCTGGTAGCTTTTCAGTGAAAATTAAAAAAAAAAAAAGAAAAGAAAATAATTATCCTCAGAGATGAATCTCTTCTCACATATACTAGTTTTGTACTAGCCTCCATGGGAGGAACTGTAAATGAAATAAATTGCAAAGGTTTCCCAAACAGCCAGGCACAGAGAAAATAAAATAAATCAAACAAGTAACATTTCTGTGATGAAATCTGTTTTACAAGCCTAGCTTGGAAACCAGGGGAATCAGTCAAAAAATAGTAAACAACAGCCTGTGGTTAGAAATATTTTTTGAAAAAGCAGCTCCTTTTCCTTTGCACTTCTTGCTCCAAGCTCCCCCATCACGGGCTTGCTGGCAGTGGGACTCAGGGATAATCTCCTGGAATACCTGAGGCGTAGAAGCCAACAGGATTAAAGCACCTCGTGCTCCTCAGCATGGTCATGTGATGACCTGCTGATCCCAGCAAAAGGCATCGTTTCCCAGCAAAGTTCTCACTTCGTTTGCTAATATATTATTCCTGCCCTGTTGGGATTCTCCCAAAGCATAAGGAAATAATTCACAATGTTTTTTATAAAAAAATGAAACCAACAAAACAGCTCCTACTAATAACAGTGATAGCTGAAGAAAACTGTGGATAACTCATGTGCAAATTGCCCAACAGCAAAACAACTTCTCTCCCTTTGTTTCAAGGGACAACTTCACAGAATTTATAACTTCTAATGCCACACATACAGTTCTCATAAGTCTAATGTATAAGAAGAAAGAGGTGGGTGGTCTGGAGGCTGCCCAGTAACATATTAAGTAAGGAATGTAGATACAATGTTTTTAAATTGCCTGATTGGAGAAAAACAGGAGTCAAGATTTGTTTTCCAGCTCCGGAGACAAGTGCTTTAAGTGATTTCTCCAAATCTATTGGTAGATTGCCTGTATTCCCCACAAAACTGCAGAGAAGATTTGGGTGCAGATTTCTCATTAACTGTCGAAGTGCTATGGATTCTAAGGTAAAAAAACTTATATTTTTCTGAAGAGTTTATTGCTTCCCCTGTAAAGTTATTTTGCTGTGTGCTGGCCCGGGAAAGGCAGCTTACACTGAAATATAAAACTGCCAAGCCAAACCATTTATTCTTGTTCTGACCTACGTTCACACTTAATCTGACCACATATTATGTTTACTTTCTCTTAAAAAAATAGATAGCTTACTCCCACATTGTTGGTTTTTTTTTTTCTCATACTTAGGTTTACTGTGCTTATTTAAGTGATCAGATTCTTTTGAGTCTTTTTTAAAACAACCGTTTACTATAAAGCATACAATCAAACAAGGAATCCAAAGTGCTGACAATTGTTGCTCTGTCCAAATTTTAATTTTTACTTCCTCTCCAATTGCCAGAGGAAAGCAATCATGTGCTAGGCAGAAGATGAAAGTTTATAATAAATGTCTGTATTTTCAAACCTGTAGGGGGTGGGGAAAAAAGTCACTTGGCTTTCACCCAGAACATGTGATAATCAGATTAAGCCTGAAATGTATTTTGTGTGTAAATGCATCCAGGCTAGGAATGGGGAAGGACATTGGAGGGTGCACTGTAGCAGAAGTCAGCAGTGAAGCATTCCTGGTGGAAGGGAGGAATTTCTTTCACAGCCAGGACTTTGGAAGGGTCAGAGAGAGCACTCCATGCACTGAAGCGTAACGCCTATGCTCTCCTGCTGCTCTGTGAGGATGTCGCTGTTTGCCATGGGTTTTCTGCTAGTCATCCTTCAGCCGTCCACCGGCCAGTTTCCCAGAGCCTGTGCAAACACACAGAGCTTGCTGAGGAAGGAGTGCTGTCCCCCCTGGGATGGAGATGGGTCCCCTTGTGGGGAGCTTTCCAGGAGAGGGTCCTGCCAGGACATCCTGCTCTCTCAGGCTCCGCTGGGACCACAGTTCCCTTTCTCAGGAGTGGATGACAGAGAGGACTGGCCCTCTATATTTTACAACCGGACATGTAAATGCGAAGGCAACTTCATGGGATTCAACTGTGGGGAGTGCAAGTTTGGTTTCTCAGGACCCAACTGCACCGAAAGGAGACTGAGAACAAGAAGAAACATCTTCCAGCTCACCACCAGTGAGAAGGACAAGTTTCTTGCATACCTTAACTTGGCAAAGAACACCCCTAGCCAGGAGTATGTTATTGCTACTGGCACGTATACTCAGATGAACAACGGCTCCAACCCCATGTTCAGAAACATCAACGTGTATGATCTCTTTGTGTGGATGCATTACTATGCCTCCCGAGACACACTCCTAGGTGGATCCAATGTGTGGAGGGACATTGATTTTGCTCATGAAGCTCCTGGTTTTCTGCCTTGGCATCGGGTCTTTCTGCTGATGTGGGAACGTGAGATCCAGAAGATAACAGGTGATGAGAACTTCACCATCCCCTACTGGGACTGGAGAGATGCTGAGGACTGTGTGGTCTGCACTGATGAATACATGGGTGGCAGACATCCCACCAACCCCAATTTACTCAGCCCAGCATCATTTTTCTCCTCATGGCAGGTAAGGACAGGCCAAGGGGAAAGGGAAGGGAAAGGCTGATTTTGCCAGAATTATCCTGCCAAGTGAGGTGCATGAGCTGGGAGCTTAGCCATGCTGCATTCCCTTAGACATTCCTGGAGAGAAAGTAAGCACTACCAGAGAGCAAACCAAATTTTATGTGGACTTAATCTTCATTTAGATCTGTTTGTTTGTCTCTCTGGCTCTTTCTGACTATAGGATTTAGGCTGCTTAATTAAGAAACTAAAGTTAAGGTGGAACTTATGTCTTTGTGTCCAGACATGGCCTTTAGCAGACTAAACAGGCTTAGGTCTGTTGGAACAATCAGGTGAGAAAAAGTAGGATTTATGTACACAAATTGCTAGCACACAACCAAATTGTAAGACAATTGGTGACTGAATGATGGAAATAGAGACAAAGAGTTTTCAGAGGTTCTACCCCTCTCCCAGTGCCTTCCTCTCTCCAAGAGTCAAAAACTATCTAATGAAGCTTTTCTGCTTTCAAATGAAAAAAAAACAACAAACCAAACAAACAAATAAAATAAATCTTTAGATTTCAGAAGAAGCAGCTGTGTAATTCACATCAGTAGTTCAAAAGATATATAAGAAGTAATCTCTGTTGGTCAAAGGAACTAAGAAGTGAAGTCAACACCTATTCCCGTCACTTAAAAGCACTGCAAATTAAACCAAGGTAAATTTTCATATTTATGTAGCTGATGTGTTCTCATATAGCTGAACTATTCTGTGTTGTTCTAACACTGAGAGTCTCTAGGTTTTTTTGTCTCTTGTTCATTACTGCCACATTGCCTAAAATACAGTGACAAAGGTCTATTGGCTTCCATAGACACATTCCATCATGACAATAGCAAGAGTCCCTTCTGGCACTGAAGTCTATGATTATGTTGGTGTAAATCTATCTTTGTTCTATTTATTTCTGTAGCAAGAGCCCGAATGAAGGTTGGGCATTTTTAGTGATTTAATGGAAAGTGAAAGAGCTACAAGCTCCGTCAGCTCTCTGATATTCTGGTGTTACAAAACAGCAACTAACTGGGCTGTTTATACTGTATTTACTCTTGATTTGTGTTCTCTGAACAATATAAACTTTGTTAGGACTGTAAATTCAAACATTCCCATGTACTCTAACGGGCCTATTTGAAGACATTCTCCCTGAAACAGGTACCTTTCAGGGATCATTTCCAGGAGAATGTCTGCATACAGCCACCTTGTTTGGGAGGCTAAGGTGGTTTTAGTGGCATAGGCATCGACATAGACTGTTTCACACTGTTTGGCCTCACTGCCATAAAATAGATATAGCTACAAGCATGTGTGTTCATCCCGTTTCCCAAGATTCTGCTCATTTCCAGTAGCATGAATCTGGATGAACTCTCCTAACTTAATTAGATTGCATTACCAGAATGAAGTCAATCTGATGCTGTTCTGCACTGCACTGAATAAAGACTTCTGTGAAAATGGTACAAGTGTTAAAGTGCATTAAGTGAAACTAAAATTGCACTGGTTACATGTGTCAAGTGGAGCTACCAATACAGTGCACTGGGTGAGGTAACCAAGGCAGTAGGAGGCAGGTAGCATGAAGGAATCGGCACGTTGCTAGCAGAATTTTCTAAAAGACCTGGAGGGGTCAGATAGTTATATTTAACTCATTTTTCTAAGGTACTGTCAATCATATCCAAATTCTTAGACTTGATCCATCCCAGTCAGTTTTATAACTTTTAATTTAAGGTCAGCTCCCACAAATACATTCTGAAAATATAGACAATTCTTTAAGAAACAAATTGCTTTAACAGATACTTTTCGTATAACTTTAACAGGTGCAACAGTAACAATTGTGCTATGTTTAAAATACATTCAGTGTCAGCATATTTATGTAAAAGCAACTCTAAGTCCTTTGCTGAAATTTTCCAAGTAATTTGTGAAAATGAGTGCTTATCACTTATATTTTTCAGCCACTTCTGGAAATGCTACACTGTTATTAAAATTTCCAAAACAGGGCTACAATAACTTGACCTTCAAAGGGAATTATTCCCCTTTAACATCTTCTATCTATGTATATCTCTGCTGCCTTATCTAGAGAAGGAATGAAAGAGATTGAACAGATCTACATTTTCAGTCAGTGAGTTTGGGTTAAAGATACAACACAAACTGGTATTTCTTTATTAGTTTTGAATCCAAATTGAAACAATTGCTTATGATGGAATAACTTGGTGAATGCAATTACTTCAAGTAGCAGAAAGTAAGAGATCAGAATCTCACTCCAGAAAATCAAAAATAGCCTTAGTTTGAACCGGAAAACAGCTATAGATCTGCTGCAGAATATGCTGATTATCCAAGCTCAGTAGCTAAACAGCAAGAGAAAAAATAAAAAAATTAAAAAAAAAAAAAAAAAAGAAGAGGATTCAGAAATGTGATGGAATTTTTAGGCTTTTAATAAGCATTCAAAATAAAAAGAATGCAAGAGAAACCTTTTGAATAACACATCTATAATATGGTGTCCTTTTTAGAATTTTAAGTCTGTTCCCAAAGCATAACAAAACAATGTCTGCTATGTTAGGAAATAGTTATAGATTTATTGAAAAAAAGGAAAGTGCCTATTTGCAGAACAGCATCTCTCCCTTTTTTTTAATCCCTAAAGAAAGGAGAAAATACTTTATTCCATTGAGAAGTTGCCATGGCAACATGGATACTCATGAATACATGCTGAAATTCTTGCTTTCGCCTTACTTTTTCTTCAACATGCTGCTGTTACCACTGAGCTGAGTAAATTATCTGTCCACATTTTTCTCATGTTTATCATCTAAGTGAAACTTTTGATTCCTGCCTCTGTTTTTACCAGCAAGACTATCGGGAATTTTTAGTGTTTTTATTTGTTTGCTTGGCTCGTGTTTTACCATAGGTAGAAAGGATTTTCTCATGTTTTCAGTTACTTGTTTGTGATGATTCAAGTGTTGCATTCAGAATTAGGACTGCATGACACCTACTAATGCTTTACCAAATTTCACAATTCCATGCCGACTTAATGGAAGGTTATGTTGAAATGGAGATCTTCCGTGACATTCTGAGAATTTTTTGTTTTAGTGCCCATTTCTATAATTATTCCAGATAATGGTTTTGCTAAAAAGATAATTATTATGTTTCACTTAAATAGTAGTGGGTGAAATTCTGCTTTCCTCTGCACCGGGTCTAATTTGGAGAAATAACTGAAGTCAGTGGAGGCCCAAATGCATAAAAAGTCTTCTGCAAATAAAAGCAGAATCTTTCTGCTGGTAGTTAACGTTAGAGTTTGGGGATCCTCACAGTGTGCTAGGCAGACAATGAAGAAATAAAGCAGGAGAATTTAAGTGCTGGTTTAGGTTTGCTATTGCGGCAAGCAGGGTTTACCACCAACTTCAGCCCCCTGTATCTTGTCCTTCCTACAAGAAAATTTGCTTGAGAGAAGTAATTGCATAACGTGGAGAGTTGTCTGTTCTCAGATGTGCTGGTGTAAGCCTGCAGCCAATTCTTTGTTGCAAGCACCGAGAATTTCCCTTAGCACTTCATTCTGTATCACCCTGCAGAACCACTTACACAAATGCAAAGCTACTACAAAAGGGAAAGAAGTTACACAAATAGAAAATGGACATAATGCTCCTGAACTAATAATGACAGCACTTTAGAGCCATTACCTGAAAATATGACTTCATAAGAAATACAAAATTCAGCTATTCAGACACAGTTATTTAATTCTAAGCACAGTTTATCAGGGAGCTGTATTGCTAGATGAATAGTCTGAGAGGAAAATTTGAAGCACTATTTTATGTCCATCTTAAAGAACTGCAGGAGATTTTCAAAAATACAAACATCAGAAGCCAACAATTATTGATTCTTAAATCAGCGAAAGTCTTATATTCATCTGCTGGTGGACTGTGGACACCCAAGTATCTCATGAATTCAATGACTTCATTTTTTATTGCAACTTAATAGGTTTTGGTGCCAGCTACAGGCTGGTAAATTAAAAAACCAACAGCTTCTGCAAAAGAAGAGTTTATCAAGATTGGTCTCCTGATGATATGCTTACATGGATCACAAATTTGAAACATTTCCTATTACAAAGAGATAAGTGTTCGTATGTCACACCTCTGTACCCCAGCCTGAGGGAATCGGGATCCGTGCACAGCAGGAACAGCCACTTGAGTATCCTCAGCCTCTTTATGTCACTGTAATCTTATAGTAATTTCCCTTCTTCCATGAGATCATGTGCGGCAGAGAGCAGAGCTTGGCCTGAGGTTGCTTGTCTGTTCTCTAGCATGTAGCCATGCTTGCTCAGGAGTTGTGTAGTGTAAAAGATAAACATCTTCAGAGGTGTATAAATTAATAGATAATGAATTTCCTAAAAAATTGGTTTTGTTAATAATTCACCAGAAAAAGAAACCTACCCGTGGAGAGTTGCGTCTTCATGAATTTGGGGTAGACATGGAGACAGCAACACTAACATTACAGCTTGAAGACAGCCAGAGAGCAGGGAATCGCAGTCTGCCAAACCAGAAAGTGTTAAAGATTACTTCAGCAGAAATGAATAACCGAGTTTCCTACTCCACCCCAGCACCATTTTGAGGTGCTGAGAGGGGTGTAAGTTACCCCTCAGTTCTGGGCTGCCTGTGAGCAAAGAGATGGAACTCAGCCAGTTTTTACTGAAGGCTGAGAAAATACCTTGAAGGCTCTGGGTTTGTTTCAGTGCTGTCAATTCATGTTTGTCTCATCTCCTTTTAGCCTGAGTTTCACAGCTCCTCCAGTTAATGCATGTGCTGTGGGGGTCAGAAAGATGATTAATGACCTTATCCTTGTACAAAGATGTTTCTTAGAATTTCTTTGAAGCTTTGTTTTCCAATTTTTTTTTTTCATTCAGTCCTCTGCCTGTTTTACCTTTCCATTCCTGCTAATATTCAGGAGTACATGAAGAACCAAATATAAATATACTCAGCCTTTTAAAAATTTTTAGATACAGCACCTTTTAAAGTTCTGCCTATAAAAAACAAGCTCCCAAAGTACACTTTGTTCTGTTGTGGGTTATTTGGGGATTACTTGCATTTTCCCAGTTCGGTGAGTAAATGGCTTCTGGATGCCACTTATTAGGATTAGATTATGCCAAGCCCTAATGCAGCCAAAAAAGGAAAAATTAAACCTCTTTACAATTGCCAAATATTTTAAATCCAGCATGAGGGCTACACTTTAATGCTATTCCCAAGGAAGAATGTGAGAATAAGTGGAGAAGGACAGAGAAAGACAGAGAAAGGCAATGAATCAATGCAAGATCTCTTTTGGCCACATAGTGGGAACCAAGGCTCCGGTTCAGGAGTCTAGACTTCATGTAGGACAAACGGAGTTAATGAGAATGCATCAAGGAGGGCCATGAAGTGCCCACATCACACCCTTGGAGAGATGGGATGGGCGCCTCAGATAAGCAAGTTTGTGGTTGCTCTGGCTCTAATCTGAAGTGGTTCTTTTAGGCTATATTCATCTGGACCACTATGAAAAACATGCTGATATAGTTTCTGAGCAGGGACAGAAGTCCTGCTTGGTGGGCTCAGAAAAAAAGCAGAGCAAGGGACCCGCTCTAAAAGAAGCAGAGGTGTGGATTAACCCTTTGAGTGGTTGTACTTCCCCAGCAAACTAAGGAACTTCAGGTCACTTTGTAAGTGAGCGGCTATTTCAATACCATAGAAAATTACCTTTTTCCAAATGTTCAGGTATATATTACCTGGATTGCATGTCCCTGTAAGTACAGATCTGATAAATCCAAAGCAATTAAAAAGAATTTGTCACTAAAACTCCTAAAGCTTTTAATTTAAAAATAACAAAGGACTGAACACTGCTGAAGACTCCTGGAATGTAATTTACTTTATTTAGGCACAGGGGCTAGTCTGTGCAAGCAGTTGCATGCTAAAAGACAAAAGGGTTTCCCATTTCTGAAAAAGTGTGAGACAGCAGCAACGCTTCCACACATTTACAGTCTGTTCTCTTAGAAACGATACAGAGATTTGTGCTAAAGATCTCAACTGCAGTACATGGAGGAATTTTTTTGCTGGGTGCTACAAGACCCAGGAGCAATGCTGCATATTCTGGACTGCCATCTACTGGCATTTGCTCTTCTAACTACTTACATAAGCTTTTCCTCTGAATATCTTCCTAGCAATTTCACTGGAGCCGGTGAATTTATGCGTGCAGGAAAGTAGGCATCGGGTGCAGTTTGAGCATGAAGCTTTGTCCAGGGTGAACTGAGAAATTTGCTCAGGACTGTCCTGAAATGCAAAAAAAAAATAAATCCTGTGTTAAAACAGCATGTTTCTAGTAGAAATTCCTCCTGCTGAATGAAAAGAAGGCAATGACGTGACCCAGTTTGTGTGTGCTTTATGCAGATTACATCCAGAAAGAACCATTTAACCGGCCTACGTTCTGTTACCACTTACATATCACATGACTGATAAAACAGCAATTATAGCTTCAGGACAGACCTGTAATTTATACTGCCTAAGTTACACCTTTCTGGAAAAGCAGCCTATGGCCTAAACCATCTTATGGCCAGACTTTCATTTTTAGTTCAGAACAAATAGCAGAAGGTCACAGAGAAGTATTTTCATTCTTGGCCCTTATGTTGACATTTCTTGACCATGAGTTACCAGGTGCCTTATAGCATCTGGCTTTTGTTTACAATGAATTTAGTTATTCAGACAGGGCTACACTGAAACATAAATGGGAAAAAAAAATAACACTCTAAGCATCATACCATTAACAGCTGCATGAAATCTCACTGAAATGGGTAAACAGAACTAAAGGGAAATGTTCCTTTGTTAGATAATTTTGAGCACTCCTTTGAAGATTCCTTGTCTGAATATCTGAAAAGTTGGTCTTGAAGGCAACATATTATTCCTCTTTAGGACTCAACAGGGATATATTCCCAGGGCAGTAGGGAGAGGACAAAAAGATAGAAGATCGCAGGGCAGAGAAGGTAGGAGAAGACATGGACCTAGTTAAGAACCATAAGAAGCAGAGCCAAACAGAAAATCCACATGTATGTAGTTTCTGAGCCAGGTATCAACTGGGAAATAGGTTGAGCTCCATCAGCCAAGATGCACTTGTTTTTTTCACTAATGCACTAGGAACATAGGGCTGTGCATTTCTATAAACAAAGAAATTACTAGAGCATCTCCCTCAGCCTGAATCACCCCCCTATTTTCCTTCTGACAGGGATAAACTCTCTCAGTAACACAAAACAATCATAGAAACAGCACAGTAGCTACGTTTTGTTTATATAACTATAGGTTGCTCCCTGTCATTACCTCTTCCTTCTTGGTGGGAATTCTTAATAAAAGACTTCTTAGAGGCAGAGTCCTGACCCCAACCCCTCTTAGAGGCACCATCTTGACCCACTTGGTGAGCTTCTGGGGGGAATGTGTACATGGAACTCTCTGCTGGACTACCACCTTCAGCACCCAAGGGCATCTTAGTAATTTCAATAGACTGGAGTAGTTTTCAGATAATAGAGAAGTCTCTAAGGACAAATTTCTCTGATAAGCGTTCCTATCACTTTAAAAAAAAAAAAAAAAAAGATGATAATAATTTATTCATGATATTCATATTCATAGGAAACTTACCATTTAAGAAATCAAAATTTTTTAAAAATCTAGGTTATATCAGCAGCTCTGTCATACATTTTCTGTGAATTTGTGGTCAAATCACTTAGAAAAGGATTCATCTCATCTCATTCCACTCTTTCAGAAGTTAGGCAGCAAAGCAACTTGCCTTTGGCTCTGTCTTTAGTCACTTCAGAGGCACATTCATGCCTTCAGGGTGTGATTCACCCCATCCTAACGAAGAAGCAGAGCATTAAGTTGAACACTCTTAATTTTTCTTCCCTTGCTAACTGCAGTCCAGAGACAGCTTCTGCATTGATTTTTTACAAATTTTATTTCATTGCCTTAGTCAATGAAGAGAGTCAGGCACCTCTAGAGATAAGTACATCTCACCTACCAGACATCTGGCTTAGAAGGGCTGAATCACACTCTGGAGATGCCTCTCTCTATTGACTACGGAGATTGTCCTATAAAGTGTTGCTTCAGTCTGGCAATTTGTACACAGCTAGTGCTGGCGAAATGAATCTCCCACTCATTTCCTTCACTAACAGAGAATCTCATGTTTCTCCATCCCATTCACAGTGGTTATGACTGCTTTCACTCACCTTCCCGTTCCTTATTTCGGTCCATGAAATGGAAGTACAACTCCAGGGTGAAAGAAGTCTGAAGGTTTCAATGTTATGTGTTTTCTCCCCTATGATGTCTCACTCAGTAATGAGACCTGGTTTTTTTCCTCTTTTCTCCACACAAAGTTTTCATTAACCACATTGATTACCTGCTAACCACAGAGTCCTATATTTTGAAGAAATCTCTGTGCTTTGGAGTTTTATTTGTTTTGGTGGGTTTTTTAGGAAAAAAAAAGAAGAAAGCAAAACAATAGAGAGCAGCTTTGGTTCAGAGCATCAGCCTTACCTGTAAGGGATAAAAAACAGCTTTTGAGCCATTGTTCCTCTGTTTGATTTTCATAGACCCATCAGCATGTCACTATGCATACCCACCAAACCCTCTTGCCTGATCTGCCTGTCCTTGTGTCATTTTATTTTTCTCCATCCTGGCTCTATGTCAGGCAGGTTTCTGAATATAAAGTAGAAATATGATTTCCTACTCGTACTAAGTCCCTGTAGGTTTATTGTACCAGAATATGAAAAAAATCCTCCTTCTTATTCCAATCACTGGCCAAGCAGGGGATGCAGTGAGAACTACTATAAAAGGTCATAGTCATCAGAGGACCCACATTCTTATGTAACAAATAAGTTTATTGTGGCTTTAAAAGATACTGAACAGCACCTTAGTGACACTGACAGTGTGTGTGGGCACTTCCAATCCATGGAAAACGTGGAGGACTTTGACTTGGCCAAATCAGCTATGATTTGAAGTTGCATTGAGCTACTTTGCTCTTCCAGAAGTCTCAAATTAGACTGGTATCTTTCACAGATCATCTGACAAATAATGACTTGTTCTGTCATAGTAACTGGGCTTTGCTTGTGAACACAGAACATTTATATAAATGATGCTGGATTTTGACAGTATTTAATATCTGTCTTCATCTCTCTATTTAAGGTCCTTTCCCAATACCCATCGCTATGGTATCTCAGCTGGTGATATATGTTCATCCCCACAGCAATGTCTTTTCTCATTTTGTACATATAGGACCATCAACACATAGTGAAACTAAATGTCCATTTGGTCTGACAAAGCACAGACAGATATTTTCAGAATAAAAGACATATTTTTTTCATATTCTAAGGCAAAAATTCCCCCTCTTACTGTGTGGGGAGGAAAATCTACGATTATGGCTTTGTTCAGTAGCCTGCTGCAGCCAAAAAGCCTCCATTTAGTGACTGCAGCAGCAGATTTAACTCCATTTGTGTCCTGCTGCATTGGTAGGTAACACTGATTTTAGCCTCAGTGACTTTTCAAGGACATAAATGAGAATTGATGCCTTACTCTAAATGAGTAGTTTCAGATACAGACTAGTGTATTATTTCCAAAAATGCACTGTAGTAGAGGGGTGTCTTCCATGAAATAAACCAGTTTATACTAAAATCATAAACAGAAAATTTAAAAATTAATATATATTCTTGCAACATACTTTTAACATTGTACATTTTCTTTGCTTCTTTAAAAATATTAATCAAAGCACCTCTTTTGTTTGCTTTTATTATTTACAATTGCAACTCTGCTAACAGAAAGTGTTTTATACAGGTAATTTGTACTCGGTCTGAAGAATACAACAGCCAACAGGCTTTATGCAACGCCACAAGTGAGGGGCCTATACTGCGCAATCCTGGCAACAACGATAAGTCAAGGACCCCAAGGCTCCCATCCTCAGCTGAAGTTGAATTTTGTTTATCACTGACACAGTATGAATCTGGATCCATGGACAAAATGGCCAATTACAGTTTCCGAAACACTTTGGAAGGTAACATGTTTTATTTTATTATGCCATTGCCATCTGTAAATTGATTTTCTCTGGGGTTAAAGTCTTTAAGCTCTGGGCAGTTTGAGATGATTCCATGAAGCACTACTCAAAAAGGAAGGAAAAAAAAAAAAGAGAAAGAGAAAGAGAAAGAGAAAGAGAAAAAAAAAAGAAAAAAAAGAAAAAGAAAAAGAAAAAAAAGAAAAAGAAAAAGAAAAAGAAAAAGAAAAAGAAAAAGAAAAAGAAAAAGAAAAAGAAAAAGAAAAAGAAAAAGTTTTCTCCCGGAATAGCAAGAGATAGAAAGAATCACGTTAAAGGCATTGGATAAGAAAACAGAAACTATAGACTAGATCAGATCCTAAATCCGTTAGGAGATACTGTCTCCTGCTATTGTCAACACCAGACAGAGCAAAGGCATGTAGCACTGCATGAAAGGAAATAATCTAATAAGCTGCTTAAACATGACCATAACAGTGTCCATGTGGGTTACAAGTTTGCCCTTGAATCCACTGTCTTCCAGAGGCAAGGCTGGACAACAAGAGTGAGAAAGGATGCTGCCAGTTGGCATGTTATGTCTACCCCCTGCCACCATGAACTCCATAGCAGACTTCTCACCAAAATCTAAGGATGAAGGATTAAGTTATACCTCAAAAATGACCCTTAATATCATTTCCAAAAGAATTTAGTTATTTATCTTCTTTTTCTAACTATCCAACATGTTCTGAATGTTCCTAATTCACTAGTAAACAAGGGTTCTTTGCTAAAGGGAATTGCTCTTAATTATTTGTCCATGCAATCTCTTCTGAATCTTACTAAATTGCTAATAAACAAAGATAGCACATTAAATATTTATCAATAAAAATTGTTACAGTATCATATATCAGCTGAATCAAATATGACCTACTTTTCACGTCTCAGAGATTTTTGCTTGCAAGGAACTGTGCAAGGGCCAAAACCATGTGATATAGGAACATTTATATAAATGTTAGTGTGAGGATAAGAAAGCAAAGCTTTTAATATGTTCTACTCTTAATGTAGCGTGGAATGCCATAAAGCTTTCTCGGTGGGGGGGGGAAGTGAACTTCTGCTCTAAAACCAATCAAAAATGTGGAATTCATCTACTGAAGCCAACGGAGAATTCAGACATTAATTGACTCCAGCTTTGGACATAGCTGGGCTTTCTACCTTTGATAAAGGGAACCACGTGAAGCTTGGGAGAGAAAAAGGTGGACATTATTGAGTAGAGGTTTGTTCACATTTTTCTCCATGAAATATGTGGATAGATGCAAAGGGTGGAATAGGAGGAGTAGAGAAAAAGGAATTAAAGTAAACAAACCATGAAATAATGAGGGTCTACCGTCATGCTGCTAGTATTGTCAATAAAAGCAAAGGCACAGTCTATGGAAGTTATGCAGAGTCACAAAGAGTCAAAACAGACCACTCACAAAGCCTCCAATTCAGTATCGTGACTGCTCATTAAATAACAATAATTCATGAGTACTTACAGAAAAAGGACAAAACCTGTTTTTTGTTAATGTTAAGTCTAAGCTGACAGCTAAACAGTCATAGATCAAGTATACCCCTTTGATACAAATGGAGACATTTTCCTATTGAAAATGACAGTAGCTATTTGAAAAAAGGCGATAACATAGATGTTCAACAGAATTGTACAATAATCAGGAAAGCACCTACAGTTCCCAAAGAGCCTGGAAGAATTTATTTTAACTCTAGAATCAGAATCAGTGTTTTGTCTGATTACTGTATCAAACCCTTTCTCTACTGCTGTCTCTTTGTCACATTAATATCATGGCTAGCAAGCATAGTCACAGCTGGTCTTTGTTAATATCATAGTGTCATCTGCCAATCTCCCTGAAGAGAGCCATGCTTAATCTGAATAATGGCAATGTCACTGCACCTGAAAAGGGCTCTTCTGGATCAAATTTTCCTCTAACTGAGTTCTTTTGTTCTGTCTAACAACTCTTCAGAAGCTGAAGAGTGTTCATCATTCTCCTAATTGAAGTTATGAAGCTCCAGGTCACCACTGTGGTCATTTGGAGCCCTCCAAATGCCACATAGGTCATGCCATGGTTGCCACCAATAGACTCCAGTGGATTTCACGTGATTTAGATGAATCTTCCAATAAACTGGGGGAAAATCTACATGTTCTTGAAGATGTACGCAAGTTAGGTATGATACAGAAGCCATACAGCTTAGGTAGTTACAGAAGCAACATACATTATCTTGATCATAGTCCTGCATGGCTTCTGGATGCTTCCAGTTAGCTTAACACAGGGGCAGAGTGTGCCTATTTTATCAGCACCCTCCTTGACACACACTGTAGCTCTTTCAGAGCATCCTAGGATGTTCTCATATGTTATTCAAGAAAGGAAGACAAGAGATTGAGTATCTCCTTTTCTCCTAGCAGTGAAGGTGGACCTTTGCAAGTCCTATGATCCATGTGGAGGGAGCCTGGGAAGCTGAAGCACAGTGAAGAAAAGCTCAGTAGGCTAAAACTGAGGAAATGAATGTCCCCTCCTTAGAAGCTCCGTAGATGTGAAACCATTAAAGCAAACAAGAAATCTAACATTAGATCCTTTCTATACTAGGGGAAATCCTGTTAAGAAAGTGACTGTGTTTGTTCATAATCCAACTCGCAGTGCAATTACCAGAGCCCACATTGTTGTCTAACTTTCATAGCCTTGCTAAAGGAAACCTACAGTGCCCAAGCGCTGGTATGTAAGAGACTAAAGGTCAATAGAGTGATGTTACCTTTCTTTCTACAAGAATATGTCATTAGAGCCCAAGATCACTGAAGTGAAACTGCGTCCACAGTGTTCAACGATAAGGGGCTCTTTTAGTGATGAGTTTCTCTGAATGTGAGCCAGATGTGGTTCAGCAGGCATTTATCTATACTACTACAGAGCTGGAGCTAATTCCATCAGACACAGTCTTATTCTGAGACAGCTTTTTCTTTTTTTTTTTTGATGATATTTTATTTTTTAACCTGAATTATTTCAACACTCAGCTTTACACCACAGGACCACAAATGGTCCTGTCAACCAACCAAATGGTTGATCTCTTCCAACCCAAACCATTCTATCAATCTACGATTCTATGCTCCCTCCTCAGAATAAGGGATGGCTGAAAGACTTAGAATTTCTTTCTCTTTATGAGCAAATTCCCCATTTGAAATTATTTTATTCATGGCAACTTCAAATGGAAATCAATGTCTTCTAAGTTTCACAGAAAGTGACAAAAGGCATTTTAAAAAAATATCTAAAACTCTATACCACTTTCATTACCCATGTATTAACTCATGACACATGTTATCAAGTCAAGCCATGTCATAGCATTCCACTGTCTGTCAGAATTCTGTATTGTTACTGCTGTTCTGTCATGAAATAATGGAATAAAACATCAAACACTTCAAAATGTAATTTCAATTTGATAGGACATTTTCCTTTTTTTTTTTTTTCCTGAGAGATTTCAATTTGGAAAACTTTTCACAGTATTTTCACTGTGATCCATATAGCTAATGAAAAATGGTTTCTCAAAATGAGATTTGCCAACAGAAAACTTCTAATTAAAAAAGTTTTAGCCTACAGCCCACATTCCTCAACCAGCTCAAACTCTCAGTCTCTAAGTAAATTTATGCTGCACATTGAGAAAGTGTTATCAAGATGCAGAGGATCATTACCAGAGAACTAGAAAGACTATTGAGCCCAGACCACAGTGAAGCTCTACAAGAGTTGTTTTAAGAAAAAGGAAAAAAAGATGGTGACATGGTCTAAATTAGATAATCACAAACTTTCATTTGCTACAACCCTCTGGGCCAAATTCTACAGATCTTGTAGCTACCTCACTCTAGAGAGATTACAGTAATAACATTGCTTGTGAAAATATGTAAAATTTAACCCCGAAAAAAATCCAGTGAGATTGCCAATGGCAGAAATACTCCACAAACATAAGCCAGAAGAACATCACTAACTTCAAAGACCAACAAGGTTATGGCCTTAAAATTCTTATATCTTATACCTTTCTTCCTATTTTAGAGTAAATGCACCTATCTTACTTGAAGTACTCTAAAATGTGAAATCCTTATTAAAAAAACTCATCCTCAGGCAGAGTGGAACTAAGTATATCAGTCATTTGGACTCAGACATAGAATCATAGACTTTTTTAGGTTGGAAAAAGCCTTATGATCATCAAGTCCAACCATCAGCCTAACCCTGCCAAGTCCACCACTAAGCCATGACCCTCAGCACCACGTTTACATGTCTTTTGAATACCTCCAACGATGGTGACTCCGTCACTTCCCTGGGCAGCCTGTTACAATGCTTGATAACCCTTTCAGTGAAGAAATTTTTCCCAATAACCATTCTAAACCTCCCCTGGAGCAACTTGAGGCTGTTTCCTCTTGTCCTATCGCTTGTTACTTGGGAGAAGACTGATCCCCCACCTCTCTACAACTTCCATTCAGGTAGTTGTAGAGAGTGATAAGGTCTCCCCTCAGCCTCCTTTTCTCCAGGCTGAACAACCCCAGCTCCCTCAGCTGCTCCTCATAAGACATGTTCTCCAGACCCCTCACCAGCTTCATTGCCCTTCTGTGGACATGTTCCAGCACCTCAGTGTCTTTCTTGTAGTGAGGGACCCAAAACTGGACACAGTACTCGAGGTACGTTCTCATCAGTGCCGAGTACAGGGGGATGATCACTTCCCTAGTCCTGCTGTTGTTGTGACCTAAGTGCGGGACCCAGAACTTGGCCTTGTTGAACCCCATACTATTGGCTTCAGCCCATTGGTCAGTCCTGTCCAGATCTCTCTGTAGAGCCATCCTACCCTCAAGCAGATCAACACTCCTGCCTAACTTGGTGTCGTCTGTAAACTTACTGAGGGTGCACTCAATCCCCTTGTCCAGGTTGTTGATAAAGATATTAAAGAGAACTGGCCCCAGTACTGAGCCCTGGGGAACACCACTTGTGACCAACTGGATTTAACTACATTCACTACAACTCTTTGGGCTTGGCAATCCAGCTGTGCTACAGCTTCCTATACTGGCCAGATAATTTAACAGCCCACTGCCGTCAGGGACAGCCCTGCTTCTCCATGCATCCTCCTCTGTCCAGTGGTCAGTTGCTCTCCCTCTTTTTTTGGTGCCAACACTGGTTCTCGTCATATCCTTGCATGAGATACTGTATCTCAGTTGCCTGGGAAAAAATTGAGATCCTAAACTCCAGTGTAGTTTTCTGACAGATTAGTGAGTTAAATCAGCTCACAGAAGGACTGACAAGAGCTGCAGTTAACACACGGGAAGGCACAGCATGGGGCAAGGCAGGTGGGGAAAGTGGTCTTCCTCTAGCTTGAGTCAGGGAGTTCTTATTTCAGCTCAGTGCACTCATAGATCTGCAGCCTCACCTGTAGAGGTGATTTTACGGCAGCCACTGCAACAAAGTTTTCTGTACTCTCAAAAAATTCTCATGTTTTCACATATTCTTTTTAACTGACTCTACCCCATTTCATAGCATGTCTTCTTGAACAGATGATTTTGCTGAAGTCTTTTAAATAAAAGTCTGAGTGTAAAGAATAAGACCTATGCTAATAAAATGAAGTGAGACCACCCAATGTTTTTTTTTCCCCTTCTAACTTTACAATTTATATGGAGTTTTAATAACAAGAAATCAGATATTAGAGCTTGTCATGTGCATGGTTAAACATGATGTCAGTTTTGACACTGACGGAATGTACCCAAATTAAGTTGGAACTGGAGGGTGAGGCTTCTAAAGCTCTCTCACTTACAGAGTTTTTGATTATTAAGATAAATGGCTTGTATACAGATGTTCCATGAAAAGGTGTCCAGAGCCAAAATAAGCATTCTGTATATTTTTTTATAATGACTAGATCAAATGTTCACAATACATTTAGAAATATTAACTATCCCAAGTCTGATATAAAGCATTTAGCCTTCTGTCTAAACTCTGCATAAAGTCTATCTTCCCCTAAACATATTTATAATGCAGCTGAATATAAGTGGGACTGTTGCTTCAGAATGATATACAGATAGATTATTTTCAGTTAATATTCACAGAAATATCCTAGTATTGCTGCGTCAACTGATACCAATGATCACCCACCGTGGTCATCAGCAAAGAAGGCCAAAATTGTTGCCATCAGTTCCTATGAGTTCTAGCCAAACTGTTAATGTATGTCATTCTTCATAGCACATTTGGTAATATTTTATTCTGCTGTTTCTCCTAGTAAAATATAGGTAACACAGTATTTGACATTAGGCAATTTTTTTCCCTTGGAGAACTTCTGCCCATTGCTGTTTATGTTGCCATGCAATGTTTTCAATAGTCCTGGTCCACGTCTGATGTACTTAAAACCTGAAGTTATCTACAGGCATCAACATGTTTCTTTTTCTCTCCTAAATCCAGACGCACTCCACCTCGAAGTCCTAAAATTTTCATCATAAGTCAACTGTACCTCCTCCATCCATCCTGATTATGTTTTCTTCTCTGACTTCCCTTCAATTTCTCAAAATCTTTGTTACAGTCAGAAAGATGGATGGTTATTACAGTATATTGGTTCCTAGGTGCCACAGCTATGATTTGATCCTTATAATTATCAATGTTTTTATGCCAGAAGCTTTTCCCTTGGTTGAAATGGTTAGCAGGCAAGGCAAAGCCCAATGAGGGAATTCAAAGCCACAGAGAGATGCAATCATTTCACACAAAAGATTAGAGTACCACCAGGGTATTCATGCTGGGGATCCAACATCCATGTTATACCTGAGGATTTTGACAGGGAAGAGTTTCTTTTAGACTGGCTGTAGTTCAGTCACATGAATTGAACACCCACTGAATGAGGCACATTTTAGATTTCCTCCAAAAGGAATCCAGCTTGCAAAGTCAGAAATTGCCCTGTGATGTGTGTCACAGCATGAAACAGAAGGATTATTGGGAGATTCCCTCCCAAAGTATATTGCTGATCCTCATTCAAATGCTGGTTCTTGGTCCAAATAAGTAACTAAAGGAAGTGATCAAAGTGTGTGAGGCATTTCCCAAAGAGCTAAGATCTCTCTTTTCCCCACCTTACAGACTTGATAAACTGCAACAATTTTGGGAAAACACCGAGGATCAGCAGAACAAGCTTGTGTTCACAGCTCTTTTCATTTGGTTAATAATTTGTAAAGATGCTTTAGTATGTCTTCACTATGCTTCATTATGCTCATCACTATCCTACAGCTTACAGAAATTGTGAGAACAAGATGTCTTCAGGAACCAAATCAAAGAGAAACAGCAGAGAGATTTGGTAGCGTGGGTTAAATAGTATGACTAACATCAGGTTAAGAAACAGATTGGGAAGACCACATATATTTCTGGTTTTAGTCTCCTGGAAAATCCCAGAGAAGCATCAGATGGTTGAGTTGACTTTTATTAAGAGCCCTTACAAGTAGGGAGGGAGCTTAGCTGTCAGGATGCTGAGAAGAGCTCAGAGTTGAGGTATGGACAAGCTACCAAAATAAAAACTAATGTAGAAACTCACCTTCTGGTATTTCTTATTTGAAAGTTGGTCTGTGTGACGTCTGCTCAAAGCCCGTGCTTTAAGTGCCCTCCAAAATAACAGCGATCCACAGACCCGTCCTTCAACTCTGACTGTGAGAGATTATTGATTATTTACCCAATACTTTTATAAATATTATACCTTGTATTGTGTTGTCTCCTATCAATAAAAGAATGTGTTCTATTGAGACAAACAATATTAAATGACTGAGTATATGATGAGATACAATAGCTTGTTTTATCTTAGGAACCTATAAGTATGGAGATCAAAAATGAAAATAAAATTAATACATTTTCTCAATATGTATAAAAGTACACGCATAAATGTCTGCAGGGATGATGTTGCCTTTTAAGAGCCAGAAACAATGGACAAAGAAATGTAAAAATATAAAGCAATTAAGCATTACATTTGCTGACATGCTGCATTAGCGACATGGCAGGAGTTTTAATTTAGCTTATTCTAATTTCATCTTTGCTACGTCTTGGAAATATATTAGCACTCCTTTACATGTTTTCGTAAGCCCTTGTCTAAAAAGCTGCACGTAAACGTAGTGAAAGTAGGTACTTCAATCTTCAGTCTTATTGGAAAAAGAATTATATGCATTGTCATATCAGCATACGATTTCTTCTTGCACATACAGGCTTTGCTGATCCACGGACTGCAATATCAAATATATCTCAAAGTGGTTTACATAATGCACTTCACATCTACATGAATGGCTCCATGTCCCAAGTACAAGGCTCTGCAAATGATCCTATCTTTGTGCTACACCATGCATTTGTTGACAGGTGAGTTTAATTCTTCTTGGTAAACTTAATTTATGTTATGTTTTTACTATGTGCTTTTCACCCACAATTCAAAACTGCAAATACTTTATATGCCATTGCATGCACAGCATTTTCAGACATGTAAAATTGAGCTCTGCTATTTTTTGAGACGAAGTGTCTTTCCTACCCTGTCTATGTGTTCACTGGATTAAATATAATTTGAAAAGTTGACAAATGCATTCAATTCTTATTACCAAGGTAAAAATAGTTCTTCAATGATGTCATAATGATTAATATATATGGATGTGTATGTCAGGAAGTTTGGACCAAAAGTGCCAAAAGTGACTCATTTTAACACAACTATAGTCAGTTGGAGCAATTCCTTTACATTCTAAATGTCAGTGCTGTTTTAATTTCTATTCCATAAGGAAAAATCCAAGTGTGTTATTCATAAACAAAGAGCAAAAAAATCCGTATTTCAGTGTGACAAACAAAACTGTGACTGTCTCTTGATGAAAGAGAAGAGTACAGCTGTGGAGAATGAAAGGAAAGCAAACAGAAGGATATCATGTTTCTTAGTAAGAAAGGGTAGGGGAGCACAGTTTTCCAAGAGAATAGTGAAATTGCTACATTAAGGACAGCATTCCAAGATGTAATGGTGACCTTAAAAATTTCTCTGTCATTATAACATATGCGAATGGCTATAAACAATTTACTGTGGACTACATTACACCAAACTGTGAGGTCTGAAGAGCTATAAAAAAAAAAGTTAGCTAAGCAAAGAACTGTAAAAGCCACACAGACAACACTTGTTCTGGAGCAGTTTATATTTTCTTCCTTATCTTCTTCTACTTTCCCACCATGCAGTGACTGTGATTTGGCTACTCCAATACTTAAAACAAAGGAACTACTACCCTGCACAAACATTTAGGACTCTTTCACAAATTTGCATGCTCAGATACCTACTGACTGAGGCCCTGCCTGCACACAGCAAGGCACTTATTCAGATGAAAATCAAAATGGTTCCTTTATTCGGGTCACTGAGGAATAGAGCACAAGAGGGATGCAGATTGCATCTTGCAGACATCATCTTGCAGTGAAGTTCTTAAGTTTCAGGTAGTTTGTACCAAAGCTCTTACATAAAACTTTATCGTATTCAACCAAAAAGCTAGTCAGTGTAAAAGAAAAATTTGAAGTTGGGCTTTTCCTCCTTAGTTTATATATTTAATGAGCCTAATGGCTGTGTTCTTCATACTTTACCCATCCAGAAATGGGGTTTCAGGTCTAAGTGGGTCACCCAGGCATCAGGGGAATAGTTCTTTCAAAGGGTCACCCACCTATCTTCTGATCTTAATACCGTAGGGTATAATTAGCCTTCTGGAGGTGTCAGTTTTGAAACTCTTTTCTGTGAAAAGCTTTTCTTCAGAACATTTTAAAAGTTAAATGATGTAGCTTAGCTGTGGTTTAGCGTATCCACCCATTGACTCCTTGACAGGATGGATGCACAAAGGTTTCAGGTGTGGATACAAATTTAGAGTTTGGCACCTGGAAATTAACTTTCCAACATCTAGGTTATTAAAAAATGGATCAATTGAATATTCAGAGAAAAGGAACGCAGAAGGGAAAGCATTATGTTCTGCAATATCAAAAGAATTATTTTTCTTAGACATTCATACTTGTATAAGACCTACGCATCTCTTAGCTCCCACTCACTGCAGGGCTTAAGTAGCACCTTGGTCTTCATGCCGACCCCTCCCACAGAGGAATTTCAGCTGTAGTCAATATAAGCCCCTGGAAATACTTTTCATAACTGTAGTTGTTATCCATTTCAGAAGGCAAAATTATCTGCAAGAGATAACATCATTAAATCCTGCTAGTGCTGAGGAAATAAATCATTCCACAGTCACTGTGGGAGCAATACAGATATCCATGATGCAACCTCATTCCATCTGTGGCAGAAAGAACTTACCAGTGCTCTGCAGCTGCTGTGTGTATGGGCTTTAGTACACACGGATGTAAAAACTGATAATAATGCTGCCTTTTGTATAAGTGACAGAAATGCATTAGCATGATTAGAGTTACTTAGCAGCCTTATCCATGACAGATTAATCATGCTTTTAGTTATAATTAATAAGTAGGTGACTGATAGGTACATACAGTACATTTAAAAAAACCCTGTTACTCTCCTACATAGACTTTAAATCTGAAGGGCTGTGAAGAAGTTCTTTTCTGAGAAGCAAGCAAGAATACAAAGAAAGAAGGAAATGGGAAAAACAGTCTCCACAGCAGCAGAAGTATTTTTTGGGGTCCATATTAACTTTTCTCATTCAGACAGAACACTTTTGAGCTGATTGCTATAACTACATCAGGCCAATGGACTTTTAACTAACTTTTTAACTAAATCTTCTGCTGAGGACAGTCTCCCTTCCAGGCCCAGATAGTTGTGAGATGGGGTTTACTGGCAAAGGGTGTAAAAAGAGTGGACACCAGCAGCTACAGGTCTGCTGGGTCTTGTTAAGGCAGGGAATAGCTCTGTGTCAAGAAATCAAAAGTGGTCCAGCACTTTGAGCATCCCTGTCAGACCCAGAAGAGGGATTCCTCACTCCGCTGCAAGCTCCTTGGGTGAATGTACTTTGTAGCATGTAGTTTGCTCTCCCAAACTCATGTCTCCTGGAGATGTGTTTTGTTTCCATTGATTTCAACAAGACTTTTGGGGAGCTGTTGATCTGAGCTTCAGCTAACCCATCTGTAAAGTGGGTGATATTAGATGCCTACGCAACAGGGACGCTGTCAGGGTAAATGCATTAACGACTGTGAAATGCTCAGTTACGACCATAATAGGAGTGATAGAAGTAAGGCAATAGATCATTGGAACTGATTTTACATAGAAACATATGGTACAGAGGAGGATAAACAAGTGTATACGGAGTCTGCTGACAGGTGTGAGCCAAATGTTAGAAGCTGCTTTCCAAACTGAGCAACAGTCAGCCTCCCATCTGCTACCCCCCCAGCTTTTCCTATCCGGGCCTGATGCACAAAATGAGGGAAGGATGGACAGAGCAGAGTTGTAGTTCAGAAGATCTCTCAGGTGAAAACCAAATTGTTTCCTTACAAACACTGTCTTTTTTTTTTTAGGTCATTTTTTTTCAACAATGCAGAAGTATGAAGGTACCCAGGCAACAGCTTTCTTATCAATGACAAATCAGTCTCCTTACCACCTTATTTGCTAGCTAGAAGACCTAGGGGTCAGACCTCAGTGCTTGGTAAAAACAGGTGACCACCCTGAAAATTATTAATTGTTAATTGAATGTCTGTAAAAAAAAAAAAAAAGAAAAAAGATGCAACAAAATATAAATTCAGCAAGAGAGAGAGCTTTGAGCTCTGTGAAGCATTTCTCTTAATTGCAAATCTCTTTGCTATTCAGATACGCTCTACAGTCAGCACAAGGGAATAACAAGGGAGGAGTCAACCCACTCAAGCTGGAAAGAGCAGCTGCACAAGCAGGGAAAGCAGGGTCCCACAGTCCCATTGGAGCTCACTAGGGTGTTTTCTTTGCTCTGAAAAGGAACTCTTTCCTCTTTGTCAAATTTTCAGCCCCTCCATCCCTATAACGACATAGTATCTTCATCTGTTCTCCCTGCTCTTCTTCCCATTGAGTGTTTCTTCAAACTTTCTTCTCATTTGTCATGTACTTGTCCCTTCCTTGACTTCCACATCTCACCGCAACAGTTCCCATCACAAACTGCAAGGCAAACTAAATTGCAACGGGGAAAATAAGTTGCCATTGAAGATTTCCATTCTACTTTATATCTGTACAGCAGCTAATGCAACAGGGCCCCAGTTCTCATTTCATCTAAGTTGTGCAGTAATGGACAGGGTTTATTACAATAGTATGGATGACTTTCAAAGGCCTTAATTTTAGAACAAGAAACTTAGACCTGATTTTCTGGAGAAACACAGTAGGGTGTAGACTTTCAGTCTCTGGCATCTCTAAAATCTAGATTTTTAAGATTAGCCAGACCCAGATTGTCAGTTCTAGTGGTCACACTATTACAGCACCTTTTTCTCCAGCTGTCATGACTAACCAAGCAGCTCAGAATACTGCTGCAACTGTCTCTGCATGAACCCAATGCTCTGACCAGTTGTTTTTCTCTGTTCATACCCTTTTGCCATTTCTTTGCTCCCTGTCACATCAGGTGAACTGCTGATGTCCATTTTCAAGGCTCTTCACTGCTCATCCCCAAATCATCTCATACTTATTGATAAGGAATTCACCCACTCCTTCAATAAGCTCATGATATCAATCTCTATCTTACATATGGTCGGTGTTCAGACAAGTCCTTCCACACGCGAATCCTCTGGTTGGGGATTGTTCACCCTACATACCCACAGATTTAATCACTGTACTTCCTTCAGCTTTCTACTTGCAGAAAAGTACATTCACACATTAGGAAGCTGAAACCTTCACTTAGTGGGTGGGCCGTTGTGGTCCCACTGCAAGGTTGCCTTGTCTTCCTCCCATCTGTTGTCCCTTGTCCTATGTGTATATTAGCTGTGCCACTGAGGGACTGTTTAATTGTGCTGGTCTGTGCAGCACCTGGCATATTTGTAACCTCTGACTATGGCTCTCAAGTATCAAAGCAACAGGAGCAACAAGAATTAGCAATTGCTTCATTTATGTTCATATGAAATGGAAATGGCAAGCAATAACTGGATATCCTTACGCTGACCTTGTTGCTTTAGTTACTCTTTTGCTTGCTGTCACACGGGGCTAAATCGTTGCATAAGAGACAAACCTTTAGGTATATGTGTATGTGTATTTTTGTATGTGCAAATACACTCTGCTAAAAGTAATCCAAGTCAAGCATAAGTTCACATCAGAAACGGAAGGGATGCCATCCAGAGGGACCTGGACAGACTTGAGAAGTAGGCCCTGTGTGAACTTCATGAAATTCAACAAGGCCAAGTGCAAGGTCCTGCATGTGGGTCACAGCAATCCCAAGCACAAATACAGGCTGGGCAGAGAATGGATTGAGAGCATCCCACTCAGAAGGGGAGATTTAGATGAGTTATTAGGAAGAAATTTTTTACTGTGAAGTTGGTGAGACAGTGGAACGGGTTGCCCAGAAATGTGTGGATGCCTCATCTCTGGAGGTGTTCAAGTTGAGGCTGGATAGGGCTTTGAGCAACCTGCACTAGTGGGAGGTGTCCCTGCCCATGCCAGGGGGTTGGAGCTAGATCATCTTTAAGGTCCCTTCTAACCCGAACCACTCCATGAAACGGGGACACCCCCATTTGCAGCTACTTACATACATGCACAGTTCCAAGCAAGTGCAGGAGAAACTCTCCTACGCATCAGCGCCCAATGAAAATGCCACTAATTCTGCCTGATCGAGGCAAATGTCTCCATGCTGCTCAGCTACGTCAGCTGCCATAGACTTCTCTGCAGGATGCTAAAATAACCCCTTCTGCTTCAGTGGCAGGCTGGAGCTGGGAGCTTCAGGAAATGTCAGAGTCTGGCTTGTCTGAGGATCTAACAATAAAATGTTTCTTATCACATTGCTTATCAGGATAGCGTTAAAATGAAAAGCATGTATGGAGCAATCTGTTCAAAACTATATTAGGACCCAAAATCTACACATCTTGTTTTGCATGCCAGCAATCCCTTTACCAGCTCTACGGACACTTTCAGTCCCAGTGGATTCAATATACTTACATTCATGCCAGTCCCTTCTCTTTCCACTGCTAAAAAAAGTTAGCATAGTATCAAAAGTGATTTTGTTGGAAAATACTTTAACAAGAGTAAATTTGATTTTCACTCCCAGGAGATGTCAAAATAAAAGCTTCTTATTTTTACTCTGTTTTTGAAACAGAACATTTTCATTTTCTCTTAAATGTCATCTCAGGTTTTTTAAACCCAAAAAATGGCATGAGAAAACCAAGTTGCTCTCTTGTTTTGAAATGTTGACAGGAAACAAGAACTTTTTTTAGCATTTGAAAACTATTTGCTTCAAGAATTTGGAACACTTGGAGTGAAAGCTTTTAAAAAGAATCATTAGAAACGATGTTGTAAGGCAACACTAGGTTTCCAGACTTGTTTAATACATGAAGTAAGATTCATTCCTTACCTTGAACTGTCTCCAGTGGGAGACAACATGGACAAACATGAGGCCTAGGAAGTATTATCCCCATTCGGTATATGGAAACTTAGAGACACCAAAACAAATTACTTAAGCACAGCTGAGATGGATATTGTAATACAACGATATATCAGCTAATAATAAAGCAGTGTAAAAATGGAGAAGTCACTGCATAAACACTAAGCGTATGATTAATTTCCTCCCCTGATATGGGCACAGCAAGACTACAATTGCTTTCTGAGGTATGTTTGCAAAAAATGGTGACACAGCCTAAAAGTCATATTTTTCTGGAGCTGAACGAACTATGGCTTAGAGCCACATGAAACCTGTTAGACAAAGGCAGGTCAAGAGGCTGATATTACCAATATACCTCCTCCCACAGCAACAGTAAACCCACAGTGCTGCTTCTGCATCGTGTCAGCTCAGGGTCTTACTGTCTGTGCCAAGGACCGTATCCACCCAAACGCCTGCACAAAGGTGAAGTCATCTCCATAATTATCCCTGGCATAAAGGTGAAATGTGGCTGAAGTCCTTCCACTCAGTGAAAGCATGAATATCGCTGAGCTACTGCTATGCCCAGGGGTAAGCAAGTACAGCTTTTATGAGTGAAACCCCTGGGGTTTGCTCCTGACCTAGGGATGTTTTGCACCATTTCCAGAACAGAGCTGAGATGATGGTGTGAAGCAGGACAGCCCCTAATGCTCCCAAATACTCTTTACCTTAAAAAAGCTTTTGCATTTTGCTAATATGTCTTTTGATATCTGGCAGCCAAGTGAAATATTGTGGAAGCTGGTAAATGCAACAGTCATGTCTTACTCAGGATGTATGTCCATAACCTTTAGGTTGTCTTTTACAATTAAATATCCAGATTATTAAGTGCGTTTGCACAAAAAAATTTGAACTGTGTTCAGCATGCAGTAGAGATGGGAGGGGTGGGAAAGGATTGGTGGGGGCTGTATGGTTTCAGTGGGACTGCATACAAATGTCGAATGCATGCAAGAAGAATAAAGAAAGGGAAAAAAAAAACACTTCAGAAGCAGACAGGGAAGGCAGCAGGAAGTCAAAGACAGCTGGAGAAGCACTTAGATGTGGTGATGATGGAGTAGTAGCACAACATACAAAGAAGCCACCATAACCAATTTTATCTGTAGGGCTATAAATAGTAAGGAGCTTTGTGTAGATTACCTTAGACCTTAGTCCCTTGTCCCCTTGGCTAGCAAGAGCATCAGCATCGGAGCTGATGACCTGTTGTCATGTGAGAGAGAGGTTAAAGAGAGCATCTGTTGTTCATTTGGTGGCCAGCATGGCCCAAACCACGACACCTTAACTACCTATTAACATGTAGGCCTGAATCAGCTGTAATCTTCTGGAGCTACAATGCAGACATCTCCTTTTGAGTCTTACTTATAGTCAGGAAGCTTATAGTCAGTCACTCACTAGTGACCAGCTCAGCTGCAAACATCTCTGCTGAGGCACCTTTTTCTCTTTTGATTGGATAATTCCACTCAAAATATTTCCTTTTTATCTCTGTACAACACCTAGCACAAAGGTTTCATTTAAACTTAAGTTCAGAAATTGCTATAATACAAACACCCACAACACATGTAATGTAACTTGTGTATGTAATAAGACTGAGCCTGAGAAAGATACCTCCCTGCCTCCAAAGCTCTTGGGGAAAATAAGTACATTCTTGCAATGCATCCTGAGTGGCAGTTGGCTATCAGACCTCTTCTCTGTGTCTTGTGTGTGTATTACAAGGGTCTCACTGGGAAGAGAGCCCTGATCAGCATGCACAGCTATGTCCCACCAGTAGGCTCGGCAGCAAGATAGCCCAGCTCTCACCCTTCTCTGATGCTTAACAAAATCACCTCATTAACAGCAGCTGCTCTGCTGGAAGCCACCAGCCACAGAAAACAGCTCTATTTTACCAGGAGGAACATCGGAGGATGAAAACTGCTCTCCAGCAGAGTGTTTTCTATGAGGGTGGGCCAGGAGTGATTTTGGTCACAAGCTTTATTGGCACACAAGTATGAGATACAGAGCATATCAGTACTGAAGGAGTGAGAAACTCAATCATGGAAATTTTTAGAAATGAAAGCAAGGAAGGATTTGTCTTAATTTTGTTACCCCTTGGGGACGTCTACAAATATGCAGGAGGACACATGCTTCCTCTGTTACCACAAGCCCTTGGCTGGCACTGAAGCTGCTAACCTTCCCCTCTTAACCTCTTAGGCTAAGTAGCATGTTAACAAGAGCTACTCAGCTTGTTTGACGGAGCTGACTCACTCAAAGTGGGCTCAGTATGTGGGTAGAGTGAGTTCACATGTACTGCAAAATACCATATAAATATATCCATGGAAAACAGAGTGTAAGTGGGAAGGTTGGGGTGTTGCTGAGAAACACAGCTCCCCAGTATCTCTCCTTTCATATCCCTGTGTCTGGGGCTGAAAGGCAAATCGTACACAAGATACTGAAGCTGGACTCTATCATCTGTTTCAATAAGGCTAGGCAGTTCCTGCTACTGCAGTCGCAAAGCACCCAAAGGGATGCAGGAACAGCCTTGGAGGGTCACACCACAGGTCCATCTAACCTGTACCATGGTTAGAGTGATGGCCAGAAGCAAAACCAACCCTCCTCCAGAAGACCTCCCTGCTTTGCCCATTGGACAGACAGGGGCTGAGTCTACATAGCACACTTGAGGTTGCATCTGTGTCTAAAGTAACCCACGCTCTTAAATAAGTCTTCGGGCAATTCACAGATAGACCATACAGAGTCAGAGACAGAAAAATAAGTACAAGGAGCAGGCTCTGGAGACAAATGTTCTTTTTATCGATTAAGCATATACAAAACCTATAGTGCTGCTGATCCACCTTGCTTTTGGGGAATGGCAAGAGGAAGGTTAAACAGGCATCTTCTGGATGATATGCGAAACACAGTAGCTGGCAATCTCACCTGCCATGTCATTATTCAGGATAGATGTTTATAATGACCCATTCTGCTCTTAAAAATCAATAATATAGGAGGTTCTGTTCAAATAGTCCCATTTAAAGTGCATGTTTCATATCACTCTTATGGCAAGATTTTAGTTCAGCCAACGCAGTTATAGAATGGATCGCTTTGTACTCTACATATTATGCAAGTGATTAGTGGTTTTTAAAAGGAAAGGTTACTTTGCCCTGCAACTTGGCAAGAGCCGCATGGTTAGTCTTCACCTATTCTCTTAATGCTGGAGGAGGAGAAAGCTCTCCCTGTGACACAGCGATCAAGACAAGCTCTGATGCAGACAGCTAGCATAGCGTTGAATTTCCTTCCTGCAGCACTTCTGCAATAATAGCTGCTGTAATTGTTCAAATTGTAAAAAATCACAAGAAAACATGGTACTTTTCTCACCCACGTGTAGCTACCTTCTATTCATCAGAAAGAAATTATCACTTTGCTGCTGTAGATGTGATTTATATATTACATGCCCTTCTGAACCTCAATAATGACAATCTCTCAGTCTCAAAAGAATTGAATTACAGAGCACAGGAGTGGGTTACAGAGAGAGTCCAGCTACCTCCACAGCAGTCCATTTTAATCGGCTTGTTATCTTTCTCTTCAGGGGAAACTAGTTATTAAACTTTGGAGCAGCTGGCATTTGTACTATCTCTTACTTGAAGTGATGTTTTTCTGTCAGCTGCAAATGGTGGAAAGGGTGAACCTGAGAAAGTTAACACAGGGTACACACTCCAACAAATGTTAACTCTTTTTTTCCATGCAACACATGACTGTATTTATATTTCCTTATTTACAAAGCACACAGGACACACCATCACGGGTTTTGCAGTGTTGGACAGCACTGGAGATGTATATCTGAATGAGAAACAAGTATTTCTAGCCAAAATTTGCCCTGCTTTGACAGCAAGGTGTGAAATACACACATGATGACAGCTATTTTAAGAAACAAGAACGTCTCTTCCACACCTCAGAAGAGTCATTGCCAGCTTTCATTGGTGTAAAACAGAGGCTGGCTTGACTAAGAAAAGTGATAGAGTTTAGATCAGGTATCTGACCGAATCTCAGCCTTGTGAAGCCACACCTAAACTCACCATTTCTTTCCAGCAGAGGTGGAGAATAAGCTTCCGCAGCTTACTTAACAAAGCTTGCTTTGTTAATAACTGGGTTACGATGAGGCCGTACCTAGTCCTACGCTACAGAATACTGACATTCCTCTGCACAGATTCCTACACAATTTCCAACACTCAGCTCCAGCCTTTAGTGTCATGAGGGATGTGTCATGCTCAGCTTACCCATTATCTCCTTCTCCAGCAGCAATAAAATTCTTTATGTTGTAATCCATCAGCAACTGATCAAACATAAACTGGGCTCAGCACTTGTTGGTTCATCCTACCCAATTTTCCAAGAAGGCAGAAAACAAGAAGATTTCTGTGAGGTTCATTGACTGGGAAGGTGCGTTACAGGGCTGCCCAGCAGGTCAGGCTTTGTGCTACTGGAAGTGTACCCTGGACTTTTATGCAGTGAAGTCAAAGCCCCAAGCAGCTGTATGGGTTTCCTGGGAAAAGTTAGGCATTTTGCAGTGTGACTCATGGAAATCGGCATAACAAAGGGGAACAGAAATGTAGGATTTCAGCAGCTCGCTCCAAGAGAGGAGTGGCACTTGGCCCTACACAACCAGCAGCAGTTTCTGCTCAGGATAGTTTTGTCTGAATTCTCTGCAGGACTCAGGTTCCTGAGGACCTTTTTTTCACAACAGAGGTCTGAGAATCTGCTGCTTTTTTATTCTAGAAGAGAAATTCTTGGAGCACTACATGATTATTGGAGCAATGACTGGAAGCTGTGTAACCCTTTGCACCCAAACGAGCATGCCAAGTAGCAATGAGAGATCCAACCATATCTTCGCCAAGTAGCTCTGGATATTTAAATTGTTTGACATAAAGAGGAACATTTTCAGCTACAAAATCTGAAGAACCTTTCTCTTCCCCTATCCTACAGAGATGTTGAGGGCATTTTGAAGATAAGGGAGGGAAAACTGCTCTAAATCACATTGGTGGAGGGAATATTAAAAATATCTTATAACCCCAGCATCTGCAGTAAGCTTGAAGCTTTCAACAAAGTAGGATATGGGAAAAAAAAGTGTTATCGATTGTCTCTTAGCTGAAATTGGTTGTGGGGAACTATGCCCTTACCATCTCCCTTCCTCTTGTTTCTTTTATCTGACGCTCTCCAAGCACCCAGTTTGTACAGTGCCATGAATGAGAACAAAGGAGATGGAAGGAAGTACATATGCTTGAAGTGGGATGGTGAAGCAGAGCAGTGCCAAGATCCTCAGGCACCACATGGCTCCCTAGCTCTGGTGGTACTTTGTAATGGGTGGGAAGGTACCAGCATGGTGCACATTATTATACCTCATCCAGAGAATAGTGCTTTAGGAGGCAGCCTGCAGCCAATGTCAGCCTGAATAAGTAAGGGTCTTGATGTCATCTGCACATTGTCCCTCAGTCTTGTGGGTGGTCTAGTCCACCGTGGTCCACAAAAACAACCTTTTCCTTCAGAAGGCGGAGTAAAGGGAAACAGCAAAGTAGGCCAGACCTTTCCTGAAATTCATATTTCAGAGACATATAATCGACCTACATGGGAAAATACCCTCCAAGAAAAAAAATCAGAAGCACAACTTTATATGAGGGAACAGCTACACTGGCCTAAAACATATTTTTTTGTCTGTTTTGTACAAGATTGTGTTTAAAGTGTTAGAGATTGTCAAATCTAGTTGCCCAACAGTGGTATGGCTACCACAACTCCATGTTCTTGGATCCAACCATTAGCAAGGCTGAGCATGTGTTCCAAATAAGCACACATATTATATATATATGTATATTATATTTATATATATATCTATATATAGATATATAGTTATATCTATATATGCATAGATATATGTGCTTGACTAGCTACACAGATCAACGCAAGTAATACAGCACTCACACAAATTCCAGCACCGACAATCTCATCCTCTTGCTGTCTTTGGCTGGCCAGGATGAAAGCCTGTTATGGGAGAACACATATACTTGTTTGTATATATATATACACACACACATAAAGTCTAGATCACCACATAACTGTGGTTAGATACCAAATCTACCCAGTGACTGCCCCTGGATCCTCTGGTCTCTCCAGTAGCTGGTCCAGGGACTGGTGGATATTCCCCAGCATCTGGGACTAGACACAGAGCGAGCACCGTAACCCAGGGCAGTCCTCAGGAGTGATTCAGCAGTGGAAGAGGCACAACCTCAGAGGCCTTGGATGTGTTTCCCACAATAATTGAGGGCAACATCTTAATTTTTAATCAGACACTTGCATTATGACTGGTGCAATTTGTTTACAACCTGCTGGAGAGTCCCTGTAGTGTCTTTAGCCAACTTAAAGCAAAAAGAAAAAAAATGACGCTGCAATATAACTGCATACATTGGCAAACAGTACAGGGCCTTGACTTTACAACCTCAGCATTAGCGGCTCTTCCAGGACTGAAGCACCAGTGTTTCTCCCAAATGCTTGGGATGGGAATTACCTGAGGTGACTTTGTAATACCAGCTGACTAGTGCCAACTTTTAAAGTGATGACTGCTGCGTAATCACAGCCCTTGGACTGGCATTTCAGCTTTCCTCAGTTTGTTTCCTTTTCCCTTTCTTTCCAAATGCAAATACATGTTGCTTGCCAGATTTCTCTTACAGAATGTCAGATCTCATGATACTGAAATAAATTGTATAAATGAGCTCTAAGGAACAATGTTGTGCCTTCCTTCTGCCGTAGTAAGCCTGATCTAGTCTCAGTCTCACAACTGTAGGTGAGGAATGAACATCTATGTCAACTCTGGCACAACTAGAGACATGGCTTCATATCTGAATGTGTTAAAAGTTATTAGTGGCTTACAAAGTTGCCATCTAGCAGCTGAACCATTAGTACTGTCTGTGAGCAGGCTTAGCCAAGGCATGGATTTACGGGGCTACAGAGAAACAAAGGACACAGTTTCACAGTTGCTTTAAATCAGCTTAACCTCACGTATAGGTGAAGAAGAAGAAACTGTCCTGCTCACCAATTACTGTTACCCAGAGGTGTTGAAGCATGATGAATCAGGTCTGTGACTTTATCTCACCTCAGCTGTCCCAGAACAAATGAAAACAAATGAGGTGTTTGGTTTTAAACCAAATCAGTTCCTCAATGCTGTTTATGGAATGGTTGTGCAACAAGAAAAGTGAGGACAAGAAGGTAGGAGGAAAGCAGGACTGTGTTCTCCATAGTGGTACGGACCTGGAGGGACCATGAACCTTCACCATAAGGGGACTGTAGTTCTCCGACTCGGGATACCAGCAGTGTCACACATGTTCCTGGTTGCGTGGCAGAGGAATTCATATAGAGTTACTGAACCCTCTTCTTCCCCCTTTCCCTCTCTCCAACTTTCCTTAATTGCCAGGTGGAACACACTGGATCAAAGTCTTTCTTAGTCCTAGAAAATCTTCCTGAAGGGCCGGTTGGGTTTACATGATGTGTCAGTGTCTCTGTGGCAGTTCAATACAAGGAAATCTTTGATAACAGATATTTAAGGTCTGGTTTCTCCTCCTACACTGCAATCGGTCAAATGTATCTCTGATCATGGCTGTGGAGGCACACTGTTAGGAAACAGCTCTTAGGAGAGACACTTTTCAAAATGGTAAAGAAAATAACTACTCTCATTGTTTTACCCTACTTTTTCGTGGTTTAAAGATTTCTTTCCTGTGAGCAGCATCTTTTTTCAGAGCACACAACACTATCTGGAAAAGTATGAACTTATCCAGCCTATATACAGCAGTGCTCTTATACTCTGCTTGATATTTCCCACTGGCAACATAAACCCATTTATTTCTTGACTCATCCTTTCACTAGCTATAATCCCATTGCATATATTATTCATAAAATAATATGAATTCAGTAATATATATTGGTAGCCTTTTTTTAATCATCCTCAAATCAATCTTATTTTTCCCTCCACTCTTTAAACCAAGGGTGGTTTTTTCTTTTCAAATTAATTTTCCACTAAGGCTCATTTCATTTCAGTTTGTATAATCTGGTATGTATGGAGCAGAACAAGGAAAATATTCAAGTCTATTTATATGCAATTAAATGGATGTGATATATCCGTGTCTTTTATAGATGGCTTTAATTTTCTCTGTAAAAGCACCTTACCGCACTAAAACTCTTTGCAAAAGCAAAGTATATTTCCCTTGAATGAAAATTTAAACTACCAAAGTATCAACATACCAGGTGGGAGTCTTTATTACTTTTTACCAGATACCAGCTCCTCAGACCTATCAGTGCTGCTACACACAAGTATTAAGCTCATTAACAGTTAGAGAAATCTATATACAGATTTATAGCAAAAAACTTAAATGAAATTGAGACTCCATGTTTTGCAATGGTATAACCTGGCTCCAAGAGGTATCATAGTCTCATAGGCACAAAGTGTCCCAATAAGTTGGGGTCCCACTCCACTGCAGTGTGTCTGGGGTGAACTTAGACAAGTCATTTTTACTCTGTGCATATTTTCTCTAAAATAAAACAGGGCCTTTAACACTTTCTAAAATTTATCTAAATATGCAGGAAGAATATACTTTGCCTTTATAAACTTTTTGGGAGTCTTCCCGACCAGATAACCTCTCATAGATATTTCTGCATCAAGCATGTGGCTTCTGACTGAACCAGAGAGTTTAAGTGACAGGGAATTTATTGTGTCCCTAGATAATTTTTTTTCTATCCCTTTTGGTTCCTTAGCCTCTTATTTGGGACATGCAATTTGGGCACTTTGATTTCTTCAAGCAAAAGAGGATGTCTTCCAGACAGAAACCATCTTTGCTTTAATTTAGGTAGAATTTTTTAATCTGTCTGAGGCCTTTTTAAATAAAAGTCCTTTCTTCCAAGTCACTTTTACTTCCCACTGAAGACATAGAAAGGGCATTAGGGCTATCAGGAGACTGATCTCCATTTCAGTTAGTTCATTTCCATATTTTGAATTTCTATTTCGTAAGCCCTGATTGTCTGTGACCCTTCTAGGTAAGAGTCTTCACGCTGGAGGATTTACGGTTTATTCCTACTAGATCCCGAACTGGGTTCTCCCCGTTTCTATACCCTGAATGAAATTCCCAATGACTTTTTATGAGCTCTTCTCTTCTTTCCTTTATCCTGCCTTGTCTTCCCCAGCACACTCACATCCCATCTGCTCTCTTCAGCACTGCCAACATCTCCCAAGTGATGCTAGTCTAGCTGGGATTGCAATCCTAAAAAAGTCTCCATGTCTGGAAAATATCACTCCTACCTATATAAATAAATAATTGCCTGCTTTCCCTCTTTTGTCTAAATGCTGAGGAAGGAAGTAACCACACAGACTGCTGTAGGAGTCAGGCAGATTTCTCTCTCACTGAACTTCTGCCCAGTAGTCTTTTTGCACAGAATAAATATGGAGAGTGGATATCACAGAGCCCTGATCTGATTCTTAAGTAGTCTTTATTTTTAAGCTTTATTCTCCTTATTTCAAAAAAAAAGAGAGGAAAAGTGGAATAAAATGGTCCTTCAAACATCATTTAGATCACAATGCTGCTTTCTTAGGCTCTCAGATCCAGGGGAGGACACAGATGTTCATATGAAGAGAACATAATGACAGTGGTTTGACCAGATAATCAACATTTATACGGAGTTCAGGTATGTGGCAGAGACACAAACCTGGCTTTTCTGCCATCAACTTTGTCACTTCACAAAGGGACCAGTTAATTGGATCAGCATTTTGTGTCTCTGCATGTAGTTTTAAATCTGCAGTCCTAAGCTCTTCTAAGTTTGCAGCTACTGAGCAAAGCACAGAAAACAAGTATATAATTTCAAGATACTAAAAGGAAGTAATTTAAAATGTGGCTGTTTTTAAGGAAAGAAAAGAAAAAATTCTACAGTAAAAAAGAAAACAACTCAACAGTAAGTGCATCAACATTGGATGATGAGTACTGAATTCTCTTTGTCACGGAAACCACATGCCCATTATTGAATAAAGCAACTGTTTCTGTAGATCAAGGCACATAAAAGAATTGTCAGATGATCCATCGTAGCTGTTCAGATGTGTTCTCTTTGCCTACAGGAAAGGATAGCACTGCACGAAGGAGAGCACATTTAAAATTAGCTTCCTTAAATGTAGCCAGAGATTGAGAAAGTACATTGTTTGAGGAAAAAAGTGTCCTACAATGTGTAATTCAGTGGTCCCAGTACTCCTGAAAGAAAAAACAGTATGATTATTTTCTTCAGATATATGTTTTTTTGGGCCCAAGTCTTTTCAGTTAAGACAAGTCCCCAAGGATAGGAGCATTGTGTCAATGTCACTACCCGGCTGATAGCAAAAGCCATATGATACTTCAGGTTTTCAGTTTTCCTTAAAACTGTATGAAGAGAGTTAACAGCCTCAGTTGGGGAATCATAAAATGTAACTCTCTGATATGAAATGGCTTGTGTTGCCCAGGAAGAACTATTTGTGTTTCACACTAGAGATATAACTTAAGTCATACCTTGTCCAAGGATTTTCTCTCCAACTGGGTGGAACTGGGAGGCTTCTATTTACATTCAGCTGGGAAACCTTTCTCTAAAGGCAAGGATAAAGTTGCTTCTTTCATAGCTTTGCTTACAAAATATGAGCAAGGCAGGGAAATGGCAGTGCCCCTCTATTAAAAGGAGAAATACAAACAGATGAGGATGTAAAAAATACTACTGATATATTAAATCTGTCATTTTTATCAGGCAAAAGAAGAAAAACATGAAGATGCTCATGAAAATACAGAGCATTATCTTGCCAAGGAAAAATGAGTATTGTGAGTCCATCTTACTGAACATGCTGGGAACAAGCCTTTAAAGTGGAAAGAATAAATGCAACTTCACACAATTTCTTTACTAACAAGCAGAATATTATCTTAATCTTTTAAAGTGTCCAAAAAAACCAAAAAAAAAGGCAAGATAAATGCACAGAGCCAGCTATTCGAGAGGGACTAATGGAAAGTGTGACTCTTCAAACCCTAAAGGATGTTTCTGAGATTTCTACAGTGGCATACAGATATCATAGAATCACAGAATGGTTTGGGTTGGAGGGGACCTTAAAGATCATCTAGCTCCAATTCCCTGCCATGGGCAGGGACACCTCCCACTCGACCAGGTTGCCCAAAGCCCCATCCAGCCTGGCCTTGAACACCTCCAGGGATGGGCCATCCACAACCTCCCTGGGCAACCTCTTCCAGTGTCTCACCAGCCTCACTGTAAAGAATTTCTTTCTAGTATCTAATCTAAATCTTCCCTCTTCCAGTTTAAAACCATTACCCCTTGTCCTTTCACTACACTTCCTGACAAAGAGTCCCTCTCCAGCTCTCCTGTAGGGTCCCTTCAGATATTCAAAGGCTGCTATAAGAGATTTCAGTAATGGTTATATGATTTTATGCTGGCTAAAGGAGAGAACTGTTCATAAAAAGCTCAATGAATTGTGCAACATATCTTATGCATCAGCACAACTCATCATATCAGTAATTAGAGGCATACGATTGAGTCTAAATCTAAAGATCAGCTGCAAGGGCAGACAATTCAATGCTCCTGCTACGCTAAGAAAAGCTTGATATCTAATGTGGGAAACACACTGCAAATGAAGGAATCCAAAAGTACATATGTTCATTTCCATGGAAATGCTTTGCATTTGCATTCTATTTGAAAGATTACTAGCCTAAGGATCCTTCTTGAAACTGCTTATGAAACTGCAATATCTAAGTCATCCAGAGAGGATGCTGCATCTCAGGACATGTTATAGGAAGCTATTTCAGGTGAATGACAACTTCTAGTTCTCAACTGTGCTCATCAGCCCTCCAGATATTCAGAATGTGGCTGCTCAGTATTTTCTAAAAACCAGACAGTCCTGTACTGCAGAGAAGAGCTGTCTTGGCTCCCATCTATAACTGCAAGGAAAACAAGGCATTGGTAGTCAGGGTGCCTTGCCTAAGACACCAGCAAAAGCCAGGCAGGCAAAGGGTTGGAGTGCAATACACACCTCTACTGCCCCTACCTGCCCCACAAGCTAAATTAATACCTTGGTTTCTTTCATATTTTATGCTTTTTTAATGATTACTGGATTTCTCCATGCTGTTCTCCAAATATGTAATCTGATTACAGAATTTATATTCAAACTTTCTTGTGATAACTGCAGCTGAAGCCTTGATATCATTGTTTAAATTTATCCATCAGAAAGCTTCAGCTGAATATTATTATTCTGACAAGAGTTTTCTGGACAGGGCTGATGATATTAACTGAAGATGAGAGCCACAAATGAAGATTTTAATCAAGATTAATATCTACATTGTTAAGAGTTGACAAGATGTGTGAACATAGTGATATTTTCATCTATTGAATCTTTTGATCCTAAAAAAAAAGAATGAAGTCTTTGGCCCTACCTCCGTTTTGATGAGTGTGAGGCATCTTTAATTTGGTGGGTTAAGCAGAGTGTTTCTCAACATTTCTGCCCAAAGACAGGAAGTAAAATTCTACTGGCAGAATCCCTGGATGCTTTGCAGAGATCCTGATGCTGCCGAGCACTTGCATTTAGGGTTTGTGTCTCTGGATAATGTGATTCTCTGAACAGGTGGTTATTAATTAAAAGGAAGGGGACGGATGGACTCTGTGTCCTCCAGCCAGCGGCCAGTGTCAGGGAGCAGCAGCTGTTGATTCAAAATCTCAATTAAAGTACAATCTACTGGTCTCTTTAGACCATTTCCATCCCTTGTATCTAATAAATGAATTCAGTTATCACTCCCTGAGGTTGATGCAGACAGTTCTCTCCTACGAATATCTTCTAATCAAGCATGGGTTCCTCTTTGTTTATGCATAAGAAACTTGTCTCTGCTCCCCTTGAATCATCTTCCCATCTCCTCTGTTCCAACCCAGCACATCCAGGTGTCTGCTGACAAGCCAAGGTCACCATGTAAACACCAGGGGATCAGCAAAAGGATTGAAGCGAAGAGTTGAGCAGACAAAGCCCAGACACAAAGGGAAGAGAACTGAGAATGTTTTGGAGTGTTGTTAATTCTGCTTTCCAAACACATCCAGTAGTTGACTTGAAAATACCAATACAAACTCTTCCCATTCTGCAGCCTTTAAGCTTTCTGCCTCCAAGTTAAAAAACAGACGTGCAGCCCTGCACTGACAAACTGCTAATGGGAGAAATTTTGGCAGAGAAAAATGGAAAGGAGCCGCTGAGGTCAGAGGAGCGGGTTACACCTTGTGTTTGGGTTATTTGGCAAGGCTTTGGTGGTGAAGGGGCTGCAGGAGTGGCTTCTGGGAGAAGATACCAGAATCTGCCCCCATGTCAGATGGAGCCAATGCCAGCCATGTCCAAGACAGACCCGACACTGGCCAAAGCTGAGCCCATCAACAATGCTGGTAGTGCCTCTGGGATAATATTGTTAAGAAGGGGAAAAAAAACACTGCGCAACAGCAGCTGAGAGATAGGAGTGAAAATACGTAAAACAGCTGTGCAGACACCAAGGTCACTGAACAAGCTATGGCTGGAGAATGACTCTTTCCTGACAGCTGACTTGCTTTATCAAGTTTTTGGATTCATATAGCTTTTTCCTTCTTCCTTTGCTGCTTCCACTTCCTTGGTGACATCACACCAACCATGGTGTAGCCATACTTTAATGCAGGTGTGAAAACTCTTGGTAAGAGTAGAGAGCAAATGGAGGAAGGGGAACAGGACTGATCAGCTGGCAATGAGACCACCCAAAACCAGCCATAAATGTTTCTCAAGATGAGGAGGAAGGACTGAGGTCTTTAATCCTTTTCCCTTATCCTTCAAAATCATGTAAATCACTGAGTAGAAATTGCAGTTAGGTCACAGCGAGACAGCAAATTGCATTTACAGAATTTAAAAGCATATTCAGTCTCTCTGCAGCACTGAAGGCCTTTGCTTTTTGTAGGCTTGCATAGGAACTCAACACTGAAGTAGCTAGCCCCAAATGACTTGGAAAGCATTGCACGCACACAAACACAAGTCATTGCATGACACTCTGTCTCCATGGTTCACAAAAATAAAAACATTAATATATTTTTTAATCTTTGAGAAGAAAATTTCTGCCAATCTCCACCATAATTGACATGCTTTTTCTTCCACAGCATTTTTGAGCGATGGTTAAGAAGACACAGGCCTATGCTAGAAGTTTACCCAGCAGCCAACGCACCCATTGGGCACAATCGAGAAAATTACATGGTCCCTTTTATCCCCCTTTACAGAAATGGAGAATTTTTTAAACCTTCAAGAGAGCTGGGATATGACTATGAGTATCTGCAAGAACCAGGTAATGTTACTATTTTGGGTAAATGTCAATTTTTTTTGCCTATAACCTGCAATCGGTTTGTAAAATGAGAAGATATTAAAAATGCCTTCTATTACAGATTTTTCCCTGAATGTAGTCCCAAATTTTACCTGTTTGTTTTCACATTTCTGATCTGGTGAAAAGTAAATATGATACCATAAAAAAATTTCTAACCAAAAATCAGTCACTGGCATCAGTTTTATCTGTCCTAGACTATTAAGAACAGAATCTGACACAAATGGTCAGCCCATGATCAGAGCTGGGAAGAAAAAGTGTTAGATTTTGAGTCTGCTATTTGCTCAGCTCAACTGTTACAGTGCAACACAAATGGGAACCCGTGGGATTTTCTGATTTCTGGACACAGTTTAAAGGAGGGCAGATGCAAAGCTCTCCTTCTGGTTTACAAATGTTATCTGATCTCTTAAATATCCAGAGTAAAATTCACCTTGGTACCAAAGGCCAACACAAGGTCTGTGCAGCACAATCCATTGACTTTGTGTTTGCCCTATGATTTTTCATACAGAATGCAACTGAATCATTTCTAATGCCCATTTCACTTAATCAAATGAATTTTGCACTGTTTAGTGATGGTTTTGTCTTGCATTGCTGTTCAGAGGTGGTTTTAACTTGGGCATCTCCGCCATCCTCAGGTACAGGGAATACTGAGCCTCTTGGGGCTGTAGCTGCTGGGGAACCTCATGCAGATCAGGTCTTGTGCTCAGAGAGGTAGACGTCATAGTTTTGCTTGAGTGATACAGGTTTCCTTACTGTTTCTATACATACTGTCATTTCCTAATTGTCATACAATGTCATAACACAGGTAACCTTATCCAAGGCCAGGCTGGATGAGGCTTTGAACAGCCTGGTCTGATGGGAGGTGTCCCTGCCCATGGAAGGGGGGTTGGAACTCAATGATCTCTAAGGTGCCTTCCAACTGTAGACGTTCTATGATTCTATGATTGTCTAAGGGAAGGGTTAAATCCCGTTAAGGATATAATGTTGCCTGGAACTGAGGATTTCTCAGATACTTTGGCCCAATCCTTTATAAAACCCACCCATTGGAATGATCAGACACATCTCTTACGTTCACTACCACCAAGAGCTACCTGGGATGTGGGAAGCAGTTATCCTTGCAAAGTATTGGCACCATTGAACAGGCAGGTTACTGGGCACGTTTGCTTTTCCTGATTGAGGCAGAAAACTTTCTATGAACACAGCTCTTCAGTGAAAAGGCAATTAAGAGCTAAAAGTCCAATAACAATAAACCAAAAGCACCAGGGACAGTTTAGCAATGCCAGCATTCTCAGAGGTTGCTTTTTGTCTTTATCAAAATAATAATAGTGGTTCTCAGGGCATCCCTGCTTTTCTGACAAGAGTTTGCTTACTAATGGAGGTGCACAGTTTCTGCATACTTGATACAGTCATGCATTTAGCTTGTTTGTTCACTTCTCAAGTAAGATCTAGCTTGATTCACAGTCACCCAGAAAATGTGGTTTTGACTATTTTATCTGTAATGAAAGGAATCTGCAACTCTCCTGTATAATTGTTAAGGCTGTGTTAGTACTACAACCCAGGGACAGAAGTCAATATTTCTCCTAATGAGCCATAAACAATTTGGTCAGCCCCAGGTATTCAGACAGAGAACAATTTAATAAATGCTTCAAATGTAATCTCAAAATTACTATTTTCATCTTATTAATAGTATTTTTGCCTTCTTATTCACATTTCCATAATTTAATTCCCAATCAAGAGCAGAAATATTTGTACACATTTTTAATTAAATCCACTACTTTCCTAAAATCACATTATTCCTAGTATTTTATCACTAAAAAACCACCAAACACCACGACTTCCAGAAGTACCAAGGAAACTATATACCATTAACAATTCAATTCTGTTGCCTCCTGGTCTTTTCCCCTTTCCCAGGGGAGCACACGGTCTTCAGAAAAGGAAATTCATATTAAATTCTGCCCACGTTCTTAACACAGAGGTAAGGAAAGTAGTTCCTTAATTATTTTGAAAGATCAACACAGACTGAAATTCAACCTTGTTTAGAAAGCCCAGATAATCCTCAGATGTCGCTCAACCCCTTGTTAATCTCACTGAGAAGAGGAGAGCTTAAGCTATTTCTTGTCCAAAGGGAAGAACTAGTTATAAACGGAAAATGGCTGGAATCTCAAAATGCAGATACAGATTTTTGTCAGTACTCCAGTGTTTAAACACAGATTTTTCTCCAGATAGGAATGCTGGATTCATGTTTAGAGGAACACAGGAGTAAACAGGAACTTCTTGAAAGAGGAGCTGAAGCAGGAAAGCCTGCTGACCTACTCTGAATATTCCCATGAACTCAAGGGAGATGAGAAATTCTGTGACTGGCAGCAAGGGGTTACTAGAGAAAAAGGAAGAAGTTACAAAGGGAAAAAAAAAATATAACAGTGAAAATCTGGGTGGTAGTATTTCTGAAGATCTTCCAAATGAGGAGGAAGAAAAAGGGAGAAGACAGGACAGAGTGAGGGATGAGCACCCAAGCCAGGTCTTGTTTGCTTTAAAGGAAGTAGTTGGAGGAAAGCAGCAAGGGTAGCAGTTCTGAGTTACAGCACTAGCAATTCAGTAAAGATGAAACAAGACTGCACAGAGCATGATGAGGCTGGTTACAAAAAAAAAAAATCTTGGAAAGAATCCAGTGACAAAATGGCATTTTAATGCTAAATTATATTGTTGCTGTTTCCCAGAGGAAAAGCTCATGCCTGGAGCCCTGCTTTCTGCTGAAAAGCAAATCAGTGTATGACAGTATGTGGTTATTTTAATTGCAGCTTCATTTATTTTTATACATATGACAGCCCTAAAGCAGAAGTGGTCACAAGCAGCATGTGTGGAAATCCATCCCTCAGGAATCAAAGACACATGTCGGAGTCCAGTTACTGGGGAGCTGATCTGAGCACAAACCAGAGCAGACACCCAACTTTCCTTGACATGAGAACTGTGAACTGTAAAACTACCACAACCCGCATGGCTTACTGAAAATGAACATTTGTTAGCATCAATAAAAATGGTTTGGAAGACTAACGGCACCACCTAGCAATAGCTGTCAAAACAATTTACTATGGCAAGAGCTATTCCAAGCACTTACATTTGAGGGCCTGGACTAAGTCTTTCCTATTTTTTTCTTCCAGAAATAGGAACAGATAAATCTGTAGACACAGCCCTGACTTTTCCCCAGAAAAACCTTTCTCTCAGTGGGAAAAATGTGATGACCATTGTATGTGTAACTGGGTGATACACAATTTTTTTTTTGAAAAACAGGCAGCTACCCAATTATAAACCCAGGAATCTAACCATCAGTTGTAATTTTTGGACATCTTAACTACGGATATTTGACACTCAAGGCAAAGCAAGGGATGAGTGTTGTGATTACAATGTAGAAGGCCAGGTTGCTCATGGATCTGTTGCAAGAGGAGAGCTCAGACTCAGAGTGTGACTGCAGCTCATTTCTATTTCTGGCTTTTCAGCAATTTGGTTGCAAAATCACATCAGGAGAGTAGAAAATGGGGCAGCCGGCAAATATGGTACCAACACGGAGGGGCTCTGCTGAGTCTCCCAACTCAGGAGAGCACACTGTTAGCCATAATGTGAAGAGGCAATGTTATACATGTAAGGACAGACTATAAAATAGTGACATGCACAATAAAATGTGGATGCTGAGACAATAGAAAGCAATTAAAGGTGATAATGCTACCTTGGAAAGTGGTCAACACTTATGAATTAAATACAAGATGAGACGAAACCATTTTGGTCCCTGGGTTTTATTCAGGCAGCAATAAGGAGGTGTAGATTAAAGTTAATTAAAACAGAAGGAGAAAACCAAAGAAACCAGGATGCAAAAATATATTGTTCTGAAAGAAGAGTATTGGTTACTATTTTGACTGTTATACAATGATGCTTAATAGAGGAACATAAATATGAATTTTAATTTTTTTTTAAATTTTTTTTTTCATGGGAGCCACTTAGGGGTAGGAAACCATCTTTTGGTGAGTTATAAGCAGCCTATTAACATATAGTGTGGTGATATCCGGTATCCTATAGTCAGATCTCACCTCTTTTTTGAGAAATGTATATAAGCAAACTGGGAAAGACCAGTTATGAAGTGCCAGTGTTAACTGAGGTTTAAAAAAAACCAAACAAACCGTAAACAGTATTGTTATATAAATACACCCAGGAATATTTGACTTATCTCCTCTCAATAATCTAAAGTAATCAATTTTTGCCAGTAATCCACTCTGCGGATGTGTCATCATTGCCAGTGAGTGGGCAGGACTCCACAGCAATGTTACTATGCAGAAGTAACAGGGAGTGACTTCAGCACTGAAAAAATGACTTTAAAAGCTGTTGTTAGCCATGCAGAAATGGTCTGATCACTGTTTCTAGAGACAGCCACATGATGAAGGGTGGGTCATAACTTCCCATTTTACCCACTTTAAGCTGAAGGCAGAACTGAGAGGAAGTGGCTTGAATTTATATCAACAGATTCTGTCGCTCTACCATGAACAACCCATTACCACCCATTGCACAGAATCTCTTGCAGTCCAAAGATAGTGCACTATGGCTGACAGTCTTCTCCAGACTTTCTCACATTGTTGTCAGAAGACAATACTACACAAGACTTTCCAAACTATATAATGAGGAGACTCGGATTAAGTTAGTGGGAGCTGTGAAGTTTCCATCACTGTACAGACAAGTGATTCTGCCTTAAAACAGACTGAGGGATTCAATAACTTTAATCTCTCCCAGTTCATCTTCATAGTTTTTGGTTGTGGAAGTCTCACTGGTATTTCATTTGACCACCCTGTGGGACACAGTGCAACACACACAAGAAATGTCAGAAAACAAATAGAAATAATTTACTCACAAGAATAAGAAAAAATTTGCAAGACTGATCTGGTAAATATATTTGTGCTGCCTCAAGGTTTGCTTTAAAATCTAGTGCCCATTAACTACCCATGTTAAAAGTAGAAAAGCATATAAAATGGAATAGACAGACCCCTAATGTATTAGTAGGACATATGGTAATAGATAAATGATAGAAAATTTGGTTTGTTTATTTCTTGACTGGCCAGAGTTTTGACTTCTAATGTCTAGAATTAACCCTGGAAAGACTTTGTCATCCTCTACTTTACGTAGAAGGAATATCTAAAATATATAATTAATTTTTCAATTTTTTAAAAATACTAAGGTGTTGGTTTTTTCATCCTTGGGATCCATGATATCAAAAATATGGGTTGATATTGCCATAAAATTTCAAGATGCCCAACAATAGATTGACCATAACACGTTTCTTCAATCGTCATGGAAAGTCCATGTTGTTACCATAAACATAGGAGACACACATTGTTTTACCTTAAAATTACACTGTTGTGATTTCCTGCCCTCTTAATGCCATCCAGCAACCCACACAAAATGGACTGCTTGATATTTCTAAATTACATTTTAAAAGAACTATCTGATGTATTGAGTAAAAAATTATTTGTTGCTGTTAGCTAGAGCTACCACTCTCTTTGAGAAGAAAAAGTATGTCAAGAGTTGAATGCTAAGACCATGGCTGAGGTTAATCACTGCTATTTTCCTATCAGAAAGAGCAAGATGAGGAGATATTTTTGGTATTAGTCACTAATGGGAGGGTAGATATCAAGCACCAGCCCAACCTGGCTTCCTCTTGTTTTGTTATGAACCTATTGACTGAAAGGGCAGTTTTAATCGATGTTCATGGCAGCTTCCAAGAGGATTATGATTTGACTCCAATCACTGATATAAAAGGAATGCAATTGGCATTGGCTAATGTCTACCACAAAGCAGGTATATATTGGTGCTGCCCAGCACCACCACTCTCCTGAAGCTTTTCGCAGGTAGTCATCAGCAAACACAGCTGCTGCACTCTTAGGCCTTTCACAGTTAAAGAATTATGGTAACGGAACACTTGAAATCCCAGTTTGCCTGATTTTTGCTGGGCAGCCAGCTCAGCCATCGTTTACTGTTGTGTTACAGTCGCAAGTTAACAGATTATAGGGTGTCCTGGGGTGCTCCATCCTCCAACACCCAAGAGTTGCCATGACAACCTTGTGATAGTGATGCCAAACACCTTTTGTGCAGCAAAAGAAACAGCCAGTGGATGCTGGGAGGTGGATTTTTGCTTTGAGCAATTACAGAAACTGTACAGACTGAGGCTGAAAGTGGCAGAAGGGCATGTTTGACTGATTATCAGGATATAATAAAATAGATTAATCCATTCAGAAAGAGCGTGCTGTGAAATGTGACATATCATCTCAAAGTCATGTTATGTTTTTAGGGGGGAGAAGGTAGCTCAGATCCCAACTAATATGGGTGAAGAAGATGGTTCAAGCACAAAGTATGAATTTAAGACATCACTTAGAAAACCCTCATATCCCAGATAAATTCCGGAAGGAAGAGAACTTTGTGATAATGCTCTTTTTCTAGAACATTAAAATAATATCAAGTTCCTGTTATGTATCGATTTTCTTTTAACATATGCATATTCTAGTTTAAATAGCCAGATTGCTTCTAACTGAGACATGTCTGCAATGTAAACATTTGAGTTAAAAAGCATCGGGGTTACAAAGACAAGCACACAAAGTTAAGAAATGCCAGCATCAAAGTTGTCTATATAGCCATAATTAACCCTCCACCTGTACATGTATGTATTATCTTTAATTGCACATTACTTTTTCTCCAGACCCCCATCTCATTCACTACAGAGGATAGACAGATGCCCAATCGTTCTTTTGACTTTTGTTTTATCAGTTAAGCAGTGTGTATCCTAATGTATGATTTATTTCACGCTTTTAAAATGCTATCCTGAAGATGTTTCCTCTAACACTTTTCTTTGGTGCTGAACACTATAGCAACTGAGTCCTGCAGAAATAATAATTTATATTCACAGTACAAAGGATCCAGGGGATGGTACTGTCCTTATTTGACAGATGAGAAATGAAGGATTAAAGAGATAATGCACCTCATACACAGAGGTTTGTGGAGTTCACTCTGAAACATCAAGAACCTAATTTTTTTTTTTAGCTCTTAGTGTTACATAGCATTTATATGTCTAATGAGGTCACAACAGAAGGCTGAACATGCAAACTCTTGCAAATACGATCTCAGAATACAAAGTTGGTTTAACTGGAAAACAAGGACCAGAGGAATAGCAATGAAACATTCCCCAAAGTGAAGCTGAGTTGTAGGGACAAACAAACTATATTCAACCTAAACTCAGCCTAAATTGGAATTACATTTCAGAAAGTGATTCAGACATCAAGTGCTTAACCTTAACAGTGATGCAAACCAAAAGCATCTTTTCAGAGCACAGTATACATAACAGCACAGGCTCAGAAGCACCATGATCCAAGCAGATATATGGGATTACTTATCTGGGCACCAGTGAAAATGCAAGATGGCAGAAAGACATTCATAATCTTTGGGGGGATATACCACGTAAATATGGCTGATTACATCTAACTCAGTCCAGACGCATGAACACTATTGAAAAATAAACCATCACAGCAGGTCCCAGAGAAGTTGCCCAGAGAGGTGCTTTTTACCCCCACTAATAGCTAGTAATTACAGCTAATAATAGTAATTGCAGCCAGTAATTAGAAGACGTGACTTCCAAATCTTCCTTGACCCAAGGGGACAGGTATTCCCCTTTCTCAAATTCAAGTCAGCAGGTTGTTGGGTGCATTGTGGAGAGGCTACTTTTCAACATTTATCATGAAGTGAGGGCCCTGTATGGCAAGGTTTTCATAACTCATTAAGCCACAGTGAGAAAACCAGAAAAAACACATTCATACCACAAAGTAAGAAGGCAGCTGATTATCTAACCAGTGAGAAGCTGCCCTGTATTCACCAAAGAAAAAGGGCTCCAATTCTTTCTTTAAGGATTTCTTGTGAGTGACCAGGGAATAGTCTACTGCCTCTCCCCACACAAGAACTATCAAATAAAACGAACCGGTGGCATGCTCAAAATCAGTGACAGGAAGCTTTCATTTTTTCACCCAACGTGTAGTTAAGACAAAGATCTCCTTGCTGCAAGAAGGTGAGCTAAAAGTTCAAAGAGCAGGTAGAAAAGCTGATGGAAGGAAAAAAAAAGTAATCCTCCAGTAACTGTTATACACAATGACACCACATCTGGTTCAAGAAGTCCCTGAGCTGCAAATTGTTGGAGGCTGGTTAAGTATTTTGTGAAAGGATCCTAATAGGTTTGACCTGTTGTTAAACTCTTTCTAGTGCTCTGCTTTAGTTATTGTTGCCAAAATGGTACTGAGCTAGCAGGACCTTTGACCATTCTGTATCAAACTTCTTGGGTTACAGTCTTAAAGTTTTGACAAAATCATAAAGAGCACTGGGGACAGTGAACTCTATTCCAGCCTTTAATACGAAGATTGAGAAGCAGACTATATGGACTGAAGAGATTTGTGACTTTCAGACAATTTTTACCAATGTATCTTTTTTCACTCAACCTTCCAATATTATCTGTTATGCAACTTCTATGAACTGTCAGTACATTGCATCATATAAAAGGACTTTTCCTTTCTCTGCTTTTTTTTTTTTCTTTCAGCACTCGATTCTTTCCAGGAGTTTTTAATACCCTACCTTGAGCAAGCCCGTCAGATCTGGGCTTGGTTGGTTGGAGCAGCTGTGATTGGAGGCATAGTCACTGCTGTGCTCACAGGGCTCATTCTGACCTGCCGGAAGAAAAGAAGAGGAACTTCTTCAGAGAGACAACCCTTGCTCACAGAAAGCGAAGATTACAACAATATATCTTATCAGTCCAATTTCTAGAGGCTTCCAGTAACTCAGTGATGTTACTAAGGTGCTAATCAAGCATGCAGTGTTTGATTCATGTTTACAAATACCTTGCTAAGGTGTGCTGCATAAGCAGGCTGGACAGCATTGCTCCTCACACCTCTTGTAACCTCCAGTGTTGTAGTATCTTATCAGACCCAGTCCTATAAAAATCTCCCAGATCCAATATAAGCTACCACACCACCCAAAGAACATCATGTATTTCCTATGCTTGATTAAATAAAGCTCCTATGAAACCAGACCAGCTTGTGTGTTGGTGGCTTTAATGCATAATTCTCTGTAGTGTCCTGCAGCTCAATCCATGTGACTGGTGCATGGATTTATGAAGAGGTGCCTGAGTGCACCATTAGTGCTATATACACTCTGTGTTGAATGTAAAAGAAGAAAGAGCCCCTTCATTTAGTGGGCAAAATATGCAATGTCTCCGAACAGAGTGAATGACCCACAGATATATTTTTCCTCTAGGATAGAAATATTTTCCCTCTGGCTTCCGTAATGTCCTGTTTGTCCTTGATTGAATGCTGTCAGCAGCAGAAAGCAGGCTCGTCTCAAATGTTCCAGTTAGTCTTCTATACCATCTTGCATTCATATGAGGAGGTGAGAGGTTTTTAGGACATGAAACCTGGTCTCACCATGTCTACCTCTGTTCAGCTTGATTTTATGATTGCTCATATTATGGTTGACTTTCAGTTGTTCAATATGCATATATTCCATATAAGTAACCCATACGTAACAAAACAAGGTGTGGTGGGTTGACCCTGGCTGGCTGCTGGGTGCCCACTAAACCACTTTATCACTTCCCTACTCAGCTGGACAGGGGAAGGAAAATATAATGAAAGGCTGGTGGGTGAAGATAAGGACAGGGAGAGATTACTCACCAATTACCATTACAGGCAAAACTCAGGGAAACTAATTTAATTTATTGCCAATCAAAAGTCAGAGTAGGAAAATGAGAAATAAAATCAAATCTTAAAGCATCTTCCTCTCCACCCCTCCCTCTTCCCAGGTTCAACTTCACTCCCGATTTCTCCACCTCCTCCCCCTGAGCAGTGCAAGGGGATGGGTAATGGGGGTTGTGGTCAGTTCATCACACGTTGTCTCTGCTGCCCCTTCCTCCTCAGGGACAGAGGACTCCTCACACTCTTCCCCTGCTCCAGCATGGGGTCCCTCCCACCAGAGGTAGCTCTTCATGAACTGCTCCCGTGTGGGTTCCCCATAGAGTCGCAAGTCCTGCCAGCCAACCTGCTCCAGCGTGGGCTCCTCTCTCCGTGAGGCCATAGGTCCTGCCAGGAGTCTACTCCAGCACAGGGTCTCCACAGGGTCACAGCCTCTGTTGCATTCTTCCCCCGTCTTTAATATGTTATCATAACATTGTTACCACCGTCGCTGATGGGCTCA
>VXAK01022407.1:0-14789 GCA_013399435.1 Arenaria interpres | reverse complement strand
TGTATCTACACCCCACCAACCCCACTCCCAATTATTCATGTATCCTGACTGAACATGCTATTAAAAATGACATACTGTACTGGCTAGCTGAATGATTTCAGTGTAAGGTTTCACCTATCAAATCTTTGGGGTTCAAGTTGATGAGAAATCTCATACTCATAAGGAAGTCTAAATATAAAAGAAATTCCATTCTGTTCTGTAATATCCTTTCATCTGCCATTATTGGCAATTAGACTGTGAATGGTAGTCAGGTAAAATACTTATTGACACACTAATCAATACTAATGCCACAAGCCGATTTATAGGCAGTCAGAAGTGAGAGAGAAATCATTTCAGCGAAATGGGTTTTTTAGTTTGCAGATCTTAACTTCAGGACAGACTTGGAGAAGTGACTTTAAGCAGATCAAGGAACGCTTTATCAAAGAGATAACAGAACCTGAACTTTTGCTCCTAGCTAAACTTCAGGTTGTGTCTGAGATGAAATTTTCTGGGGTATAAAACTCTATCACTATCTGATGAAATCAGAAGAGGCTATACTCAGGTTGATGAAAGAGACAGGAGAAAGTTAAGTAAAAATATTGACAGTGTGAAATCTTAATGGCACAGCCAAGGTCTGGAAAACTAAGTTGTTACTTCTTTTATTTAGCCTTTTTAAAATGAATGTGAGACTTAATAGTTTAACATCAATTATTGGAAAAATATAGGTCATGTGTGATGGATTTCACCGAAATTAGAAGAGTTAATATATAAAAGTGCAGGTTCTGATAGAGACTAATAATCAAGTAGTTGAGACCTCCTACGCTTTATTTGTCCTCATCTGGACAAGACCTGGAGTTTTGTTAGAATAATTCATTGCAACAAGTTCCAACTCACTGAATAAGTCTTGAAGAAAGCATTATAGCTGTATTTTCCTGCACACACAAGCAATCTTACATATTTAAGAACCTGTGCAGTTTTAAGAAAAAAAATAATCAACAGAAGAGCAAGCAATACTAAGGCAAACTACAGTTCCTTTCCCCTGTTAGCCCTGGGAAGAGACTGCTCCTGCTGTGACACAGTAACAGAAATACACCCTGCTTTTTTGCACACAATGTACCTGAATATGTTTCTGCCAAGATAGCATGGCTTTGGTTTGTTGGTTTTTGTTTGGTTCTCTCTCTTTTTTTTTTTTTTTTAAGTTGACAGCATTACTTATAATAAGAGAATAAGTTCTTCAGGGTCTATTGTCTGAGTTTTTGAGAGGTCAGAATGACTTCAGGTAACATGAAAGAGTATTACTGAATGAAAAAAAAAGGTATAACATATACAATCTTATATTCACTTCAAGTGTACTAGAATTAGTGGAAAACATGCATTATAAATTAAATAGACACTGTATGAACCCAACCGGAAAGAAGCACATAAAATATTCAGTTTTAAAATTTACACTAATATTTTCAGAAATAAAGGTTCCTTATAAAAGTCATGGTGCTTTAGCTACAAATAAGCTAGAATAATCATAGCTGCCATAATAGCTCATATTGAAGTAAATATTTTTAAACTTCCAATTTATAAATTAAGCTTTCTTAGTACTCGTTTTGTCTAGCTAGCAACTAACCCTCTACTGCCATGAATAAGTCTTGACATTATAAAAGCCATATTTTTTACTGGTATCTTCTTTGGATTGTGCTAAACACTTTTCCATGTACACATTGAAAAGTAAAAAAAATGGTAGGTCATAAATGAATAGAAAATAAAAAAATTACTTTATCTCAATCAGTCAGCTCCTGCATATGTTAAACAAATTGTTACGCCATATGCTAGCAGTTAAGTGTTGGATCTAGAGGTAAGTGAATCCCTTCACGTGTGTTTTAGAAATTGCTTCCTTTCAAATCATCCTTTCAAATTCATCTTCTTGTATTCTCTAAACCATAAATTATCTCCAAATATGCACAGTGGGTATTTCTGTAAAATTTGCAATTCAGTGCTTTTTGCTTAATTCTCTCATGTCTGTGGGTGCTTGAAAAATATTTTTTTTTTTGACTGTTGTAGAACTCTTTCAGCACCTCAAAAATCTTTTTTGGAGTTTGAATAATGTCTTAATGCAAAACTATTAACGTTGTGGATCTGTCACTGAGTAAGATACTTATTCATATAAGGGAGCTTCAAGGTAGATTTGTCTAACATTTATCATTTTGGTCCCTCTGAAATGTGTAAAGATTTTAATGCTTTTGAAAAATATATGTGTAGGAAATCTTGGCTACACATGCCTTAAAACATGTCTTAAAATTTTATCATCTAAGTCTAAGCATGAGCAATCTTACATCAGCAAATCTCTTTAACTTTCCATTGAACAGTCTATGTGAGAATTCGTTATATTAATATGAGGATCATATAACTGTTTTATAGATTTTTTTTAAATATCCTTAATTCTACTGACTGACATGCATACATCTTATAGCTAATTTAGACTGAGATATAGACCAGCTATTTATGTGTGGTCAAATATTAAGACTTATGTGCTTTGACATTTTTGTTCAGAATTAGCTGTCTGAAATCTGGTTCCTCTGGTTTATTTGATTGAATCTTCTCACAGACTCTCAGAGTTTCTTGAATGAGATATTCTGATCCCTTTCCCTTGCTTTTGATGGGAATCTCATACTACTACAACCTCAAGCTATTATCTCTTTTCACTTTGTAGTTTTTTCCATTAGATCTGCTCTAATTTATGATTTCTTATTTACATTTGGGCAAAATGCAAATAACTAAATTCAAATGTTTGTAAATACCACATCCAAAATTTACACTTAAGAATTCTCATCAATTACTATTACCTAACTGGAAATATCTAGCATGCTATTCAATTCACCACCACTTGATGACTGCGATTCAGTTTGTCAGGACTTTGAGGGCATTACCAGGTCTCACTCTTCCAGCCCAGCCTCCACTGGGCCTCGCTCTGCCCGTGGCCCAGGACCCCATGTCACCCCCTCAGTGCTGTCAACCCTTGCCCCAGAGGTGCTGTAGCAGGGTTGGTCTCCATTTCCCCACATCCCTGCCCTGCCCAAGCATGAGCCCCACTGAGCTGGGCCCACCTACAGGCATAGGCATCCTATAGGTCCCATCTTATGTCTGTCAGCCCCAGGCAGATGTTTTGGGTATCTTTGAGTATTTCATACAGTGTTAGACTCCCATGCTTAGGAAACAGAAATAAGCCCCTTATCAACACAATCATGAGTCCATATTCAGGTAACAAAAAAATCAGATAATGAAAGTCTGTCTTAGGGTATGATAAATATATCTGACTTCCACCTACTGTACTTATTAGATTTTCACTGTGTATAATAGAAACATAATCACCTATATTTAAGTGAATTCAAATCCACCCCTGAACTTAAGAAGGGCTGAATTCAGTTACTAAACATTGCTTTCTGGAGTGGCATGAAGGCACACAGGCTGTTTTTACAGGCACAAAAATTTTTGGAGTTACATTGGAGAGCTGTTGAGGGTAGAGGGAATCAAAACTGGACTGGACTTCTCCAAGCTGCCCTTTTTGAAGCAGTGGGTGGGATGAACTTTGTCCAGAATGTGTCCTACCTGGAGACAGCAGAGTCATTGGAACACCCCAGAAAAGATCAAGGGACTGATCCAGTCTGTAAATGCTGTGTGGATCTGATCAGCATTTCAGGCTTGAGCATATTTTATTTAACAGAAGAGGCAGACCCTTGGATTACTCAAAACTGAAGTTATGAGTCTAATCTGTTTAAACCTATGAAGAATGTGGGAAGAGCAGAAAAACAGCATAAAATCAGTCACAAAGAAACTTTACACACTTGCAGAATTTATCTTCTTCAAAACTGCATAACACAACTTAGTCTACAAGACTGATTAATAAAATTTAGTTAAACTGACACATGGCTCTTTCCTCCCAATTATGCAAGTACATCAAGTCAACAGCATTCTTTGCTATGCACATGTCTAAATCTCTGATTTGCTTTCATTTTTAAATAGAGAGGACAGCCTAGAATCTGAGCACATAAACAAGCCTCTGGGGCTGCCACTCCAGATGGACTAATACTGGCAAAATTTGCAAAGAAAGCTTACAAAACAGCCACCTACTTTAACAAATCTCAAGCCAGTATTATCGGACTGCAAAACTACTAATTTCCTATGGGTTTTAAAAGTAACAGAAATTATTCGTTAGATAATGTTGGTAATAACAAATGGGGCAAAGTCCAGTAAGCATATAGGTGCCATTTTTAAAAAAATAGTAGATGCACCACATTGTTTACATACAATTCGTAATAATTCATTGCCTTTTCTCTAGAAAATGATGTAATATAATGAAGGAAACAGCTAAGTAAAATGGTCATGTTTAGCTTAGCTACAAGAATTGATTTGCATAATAATTTTAAAAAAAATACTTTGAAAAATAAGAAGGTTATGTTCTTAAATAATATTATATTAAATGTCCGTTTGGCTTCTTAGGAATTTTATTTATGTGAAAACCATGGGGTACGCAGCACGGAAAATTTACTCTGACAAACAAAAAACCACAAGTGTCTGAATATGATGAGGGCGTTCTTGTAACAGATCCCCTCTGCAAACTGTTTAGCTTGTACTTTTGAAGCCAAGGAAATGGCTGTTACTGCATTATCCATCTAGCAACTTCTGTAGCTTATGGCAAAAACCATTCAGTTAACAACTTAGAATATTAAGTTTTATTTCATTAATTTTTCCACATTGAAAATACTTAAATGAAAAAAAAAAGGTGCTTCTTAAAATGCTCATATAGCAGTCATATAACATGAAACATGGTATTCTTAAAAAGCTATTTTAGTACTGGAAAATGAAACTGTTACATTATTGTGATTTAAGTAAATCTGAAATCTATCAGCATCTGGCCTAGTAGCATGGAAGAGTGATGTGGGAACCATAATCATGACAAGGAGTTCTGCTTGTAAAGGAATAATAAAAGAAAAATAATATTCATATGCAGAGCACTTATAATCCTATTATCTGTTTCCAGAATTTACTCTTCCAGAGTGTCCTTTCCTTACTATTCCTCTAGTATGTCCTAACTTCTGGCACTTTAGGCCAAATCATGTAATATGAAAATTTTTCATGTTCACAATGTTTGACTGAAAGAGCACAACTTGATTGCCTTCAGAAATGGAGGAACAGATTGTAGAGAACAAAGATCTTGCAAATAATTTCTACCAAAATTTAATTCTAAGGTGTAAGACCTTCATATTTCCTGAGGCATCTGAAATCTGTGATCTGAATTCCATAACAAAAAAGTTAGCCTTTGACAAGTGTTTGAATGAACTCAAGAAGTACAGCTCTCCAATAAGTCAAATTTCAATATTTACTAGACTAGTGGATCTATTGTGAAAATTAGCTCTGCCTAGCAAGTACAAGTCAGAAATTTAGGCCACTTTCTTTGAAATTTTTTTTCCTGAGTTCCTCCCCCCCACCTCCTTATGTGGAAAGCTCAAGATTGTGAATGATACCATGACAAAGCAAAGCCAGGTCAAAGGTACCTCTAGTTCTTGAAAAGTTAATACAATGAACAGACACTCAATGTTCACCTTGTTTGTGCTGTTCATGACTTTACAGATTTCATCATCATTATCATAATCATCTCTCTCCTCTCTCTGCTTTTCACTTTTCCAGTCTAAAGATTCTTAGTTCCAAGTTTCTCCAAATTCTTCTTTAATGATCTCTCTGCTCTTCTCTGAACATTTCTCTATTTTCTTACAACCTTTTTGAAATGGAAGGAAAAGAGCTGTACAAAGTATTAAAGATCAACATGCAGTATGAATTTGCAGTGGCATGTTTTTTCTTTGTTATCTGTTGTCTTTCCTAGAAACTCTTAAAATTCAGTTGAATTTTTGATTACTAGTGAACACTAGGCAGATCTTTCCAGAGAACTACTCATAGTATTTTTGTGATCTTGACCCTGAACAGCAGTACTCAGCTCAGAGCCCATCATTGTGTAAGGATATTTTATGTTTTTTGAAGCATAGTTATCATCACTAAAATAATATATACACTGAATTTCAGTACTAATATACAAAATCAATCAGGCTGCTATGTGAAATCAAATGTAAGCAAACATGAAAATGTTCTGAACTGGAAAAAAGTTCCCAGTGGCACCCTTTGCCATAAGGGCAAAAAAAGACACTAACCACTTATCTCTGTAGGCATGGCATGTACTATCTAAATCCTAAAAAAAGGAGGTGGGGGGGAACAACTAAAACCCAGAAATGGTAACATATACCAAAGGCAAAATAACCAAAAGAGTTTGAGAGCTGCAAAAACACTTTCAGCATGGAATTGATTAATATCTTTTTCATTATTCAGTTAATTACATTAAAAAAAAAAGTTTCCTTAAAATTGGATCATAATTAAGTATAAGATGACTTCCTATTTTTTCACTACCAAGTCACATGGAATTCTAATCTTAGAAATACATGAGTGGCATTCAATGTCAGCTAAACTTCTAGTTTTGCCTAATTAAATCTGGGTGACATGACAAAGCAATTTCCTTCAGGGCTGCCTGATGTCACTTTTTTATCAGCATAATTTCATTGTACAGTGCAATTCATCTTCAGAGAGAAAACAAGGCAATGCTAGGTAGTGACCCCAAATCTATCCAAACCACCAATCCACTCCAGGGAAGGGAGAAAAAAACAAATTAAAATTCTTAGCTGGTATAAATCTGGCAATCTGTACAGAGTTATCTGTACTTGCGTTAATGGACCATGATGACTTGTACCAGCTAAAAAGCTAAGTTTCTTTCCATAATTGTTCTTAGCTTGAACTCCAGATAATTAGTGTGAAATGCTATATTAAACTCAAGTATTTATACAAACATCAGTCCTAATTATCTATATTATATACTTATTCTTAAAAGTAGCTACTAAGGGAATTTCTCCTAAACAATGTTGCTCATTTAATTTTTGAAGAACTTGTCGATAATAGGGTTTTGTCCTCCTGGCCTTTAAAACTGCTGGTATCCTAGATTGTTTTTGAATTCAGTCATTCTGAGCTAAATCAAGAATAATTGCAGGAAGTCACTGGAGCTACAGGACTACTGTACAATTCTAAATAATATTTAATAATATATCTGGAGCAATCTGACTTAAGGATGACATTTAATATGTATTAATGAATAGATTAACCAAAAGTGGTAGCATGAAGTATTTCAAAGTGTATGTTCACATTTTTCAGTGAGATATGTGAAAATCCTGTGATATGATGCCTAGAAAATATGGACCTGGCTTGGGCAGGGAAGGCTTGCCTTTGATGCCTTTGAAAGCAAAGATGAACAGTCCTTCCTTATACTCCAGGTGCAGTGAATCCCTTGAGTGAGGAGGGAAAGGATCAAGGCGGGGAGAATGTGGTGCTGCTTCAACAACTGCTTTTGGTCTCAAGCAGAATATGGCACTGAACTAGGAACTGAATCAGTTCCAGCATTCTCCTGGAGAAACTGGCTGCTTACTGCTTGGACAGGCTTACTCTTTGCTGGGTAAAAAATTATCTGGCCCAAAGAGTTGTGGTGAATGGATTTAAATCCAGTTGGCAGCCAGTCACGAGTGGTGTTCCCCAGGGCTCAGTACTGAGGCCAGTTCTGTTTAATATCTTTGTCAATGATCTGGACAAGGGAGTCGAGTGCACCCTCAGCAAGTTTGCAGACGACACTAAGTTGGGTGGGAGTGTTTATCTGCTTGAGGGTAGGAAGGCTCCACTGAGGGATCTGGACAGGCTGGATCAATGGGCTGAGGGCAATTGCCTGAGATTCAACAAGGACAAGTGCCAGTCCTGCACTTGGGTCACAACAACCTCATGCAGCAATACAAGCTTGGGGAAGAGTGGCTGGAAAACTGCCCAGGAGAAAAGCACCTGGGGGTGTTGGTCGACTGCCAGCTGAAAATGAGCCTGCAGTGTGCCTGGGTGGTCAAGAAGGCCAACAGCGTCCTGGCTTGTATCAGATATAGTGTGGCCAGCAGGACTATGGAAGTGATTGTCCCTTTGTACTTGTCATTGTGAGGTTGAGTGAATACTGTGTTCAGTTTTGAGCACCTCACTATAGGAAGGACATTGAGGTGCTGGAGTGTGTACAAAGAAGAGCAATGAAGCTGGTGAGGGGTCTCGAGCACAAGTCTTATGAGGAGCAGCTGAGGGAACTGGGGTTGTTTTGCCTGGAGAAAAGGAGGCTAAGGGGAGACCATATCATTCTCTAGAATTACCTGACAGGAGGTTGTAGAGAGGTGGGACTTGGACTCTTCTCCCAAGTAACAGGCAATAGGACAAGATGAAATAGCCTCAAGTTATACCAGGGAAGGTTTAGATTGGATATGAGGAAAAATTTCTTCACTGAAAGGGTTTTCAAGCATTGGAACAGGCTGCCGAGGGAAGTGGTTGAGTCACCATCCCTGGAGGTATTTAAAAGATGGGTAGACGTGGTGCTTAGGGACATGGTTTAGTGGTGGACTCGGCAGTGCTAGGTTAGTGGTTGGACTTGATGTTCTTAAAGGTCTTTTCCAAACTGAACGATTCTATGATTAAGTGTTTTATATGTGAGCTGTAATTCCCAACCAATTTTTCTGTGCTAACATTACTTTGTAGTCACGTTGCTAATTTTGTGGGTGTATAGGTAGAGGCTCGAGTTGTTTAAGTGTTTTTAGAAAGACTGCTCATAAAATGACCTTGGCTAGCATGGCTGTCATTCAACCTTTGGCAGCGTGGGTACTGTGCACGTCTTCAAAAGAATTAGTCCTTGTGTGGAGTACTTTAGATGGAAATGCATGAACTGATAGTCAATACAGAACAAAACCAATTGACTCTATGTGTTAAATATTTTAAAATGCCTACTGGCTAGATTCTCATGGGGGCTAGCATGAGATTTAGGTGTCTAACTATCTCTGCCTGTTTTCCTAATCCAAAACTGCTAAGTCCTGCATCCCAACCCTCATTAGCTGCTGACTGTCTCTGAAAATGTTTATTGTTACAGAACATTTTGATCTTTAACATCAGAATCAGAATCTTGTGCCAGAAGCATTTCACTTCTAGTTCTGCAGAATAGGTCTGCTTCTATGCTAATATCTCCAGTCTGCTCCTTTCCATATCTTGTCTGCCAAGTCAGATCTGTCCTGTGTTCTCGGGTGCTAATAAAACAGGCTTTTGATGAAAGAGAGACAGTGAAAAAGAGCCAGTAATAGAAAAAAGTAGAGCAGCATCCAAAACAGCCTTTTTGACATTCAGATTTGTGCTTTGTTCTGGGGGGCTGGTCTGTTTGGTATGAAATGTGCCACAGTTAAAGGAATATTTGTACTTTAAATTGCAGAACCTGGAGTTCAGTTTCCGGTTTGGGCTACGGCTGGTTGAATCTACTTTATCTAGTAGAACCCTGTGTCATAAACCTATTGTGAATCATACTGTCAAGGTTATTTTACTTTTCATGAAACATTTTCATGAAGCAATCAGAGTGTGATTTCCAGGTTCAAGTCCTTGCTTTTATGGCAGGTTATATATTTAATCATAGATCTCTATATATGTGTGCTTATGTGTATACATAAATGAAAGGACAAGAATATATTTTAGGACTAAAGAATGGAATTAAAACCTTACTTTTAACTACTCCTGAGATATTTTGGAAGAAATAAGTCACCTTTCAGAAGAAGGATTAATTGCTGTCCTGCTTTGAAAGCTGCGAATTCTATGTATCCACATGAAAGCATAACGTATATTCTTAAACCCAAGTATGTCCTTAAGCCCAAGTGTCCTCTGTTCTGATTCACTGCCTAAAAGTTAGCAGGTCATTCCAGTCAAGCTTTGCATCCAAAGGAGAGAAATTTTCATCTTTAGGGGGTAATTCAATTCAGAAGATAAAATGCTGAGACAGGGCAGGTGAATTAGCCTCTGAAAGTATCTATTTCTCTCTAGTGATTATAATGGGTGGATAGCTCAGGCATAAGGCAGATGAATTCCTTTCCTACTGTCCCATCTAGGTGAGTCTTGCAGCATGTAGGGTCTTCTTGCTTTCTTAACTAATTAACTCTTTATGCACTGGATACAGAGCCTGAATGTTAACCTGGATGTATAAAAACAAACACCATTAGAAAACTAGATGTCTGAAAATAAGGCATGTAGCAATAAAGCCAAAGAAATCTTAAAAAAAGGGGGGTAACTTACATCCAAAGAAGGTAGATAAGAAACTTTTGCACAGAGATGGAAAACCTACTGGAAAGGCATTTTTGAATTTCAGTGCTAATATATGAATTCAATTAGGCTGTTACGTGAAACAAAAGTTAAGCAAATATGCAAATGTTCTGAACTGAAATAAAGTTCTCAGTGGCAACCTTTTTCCCATAAGAGAAAAAGAAGACACTAAGAACTTATCTCTGTGGATGCTGCATGTTTATTTTAGGCTGGTCATCAAGTCCACTGAAGATTTATAGTTAGAAAAGGGAATTACAGAGCTCAGTTTGGCTTTGTGCAATTATTATCCTATTGCACTATTATCCCCAAAGTAGACTACAGTTGTACTGAAAAAAATACGGTGTCATTTTGGAGTGCTGTGGAGTTGTTTCTGGAGCAGAGATGCTTTAGTAAGCACCTTCACAGAAAAATGCATAGACAAATAGAGACAGGAAGCACAAGTCTGAAAAGTTTCATATATAGGCAGCTGTTATGCCTGCTTTTAATTTCTAAGGTTTGTTTATAGTTGATTTTATATGGAAAGCATGCCCTGTAAAAAAGAACTCTATAATGACTTTGCTAGAGGCTTGCTTTGTTTTTCAGTACAAAAACTGGCTAGTTATTACTGCCTTTGATATGTTTGATGTAAGGAAGAGTAGAGGAAGTAAGAATAGTAGTTACTTGATACTAAGGGCAAAAGTTTTGGGTTATTTTGTTTGTTTGTTTGTTTTTGGGAGAGATAGCTCTGTGTACTGGGCCTGGCTGGAATGCAGTTAACTTTCATTGGAGCAGTTAGTATAGTGCTGTGTTTTGGATTTCTGACTAAGTGTTACAACACATCAGTGTTTTGACTATTGCTCTCCCATCACATTCGAGGAGTGTGTGGGACTGAGTGAGTGGCTGTGTGGGTGCTTAGCTGCTGGCTGTGGTCAACCTATCACACAGCGGAAAAGTTTCCAGCAGATAAATACTACTGTGGGATTAGCCAAAGTAGAATACTTCCAAGTGATTCAAGTAACATGTATTGTCCCTTTGTATTGAATGGGAGAAATAGAATATGAGTCATCTAACCTATTCCAGATTTCTATACTAATATGAGATGAATCACCCCTTCAAAATGTGTTTTTTACTGTTTAGTCAGATGAATTCCATGCTTCATGCCAGTAAGTGAAGGCTGGTCTCAGTGCAGGTTCAGCTAAGCAAGAAGCTTAAAGAGAGGAAATTTATTACGGCAAGAAGAACAAAGTAGGTAACAGTGGGATGACTTGGAGTGGCTTAGAGAACTGGAAAGCTGACAGCATTATTACACACCAGAAGAAGGTTTCATTTGGGGAATACATATTTAGTAATTAATAGTAAGCCCTCATATTTCTTAGTTTGCTGCTATGTGACAGCCAGATCAATGCTTGAAGGGATTATAGTAACCTTCTGTGGGTGGGATATAACGTTGTATTAAAAAAAGTTGAGAATGAATTAATGGGCTCATTCAAACCAAATACTGAATTCATAAAACTAGAATGGGAAAAGAACTAGAATTCATGTAGAAGCACATGACTTTGGAGGACAGATGTTGTGACTGACAGCTGAGGTGATATAAAATAAAACAGATTTGAAATAAAGACTCCTGTGAGAAATAAGAACTCTTATCTGATGTAGCAGAACCGAATATTCAGCATATAAACTTGCTGGACAGTTATGTGACACAGTCTTAATAACAGACATTTGAACAATTGTGTGAAAAAGGCAAGTGTCAAGAAGACTACATCAGAACAAGAAAGAACAAAGAGAAATTATAAGGGGTTAGGCAAAAACCAAACAGTGTATTTAATAGGTGTTTTAAAGCAGAATAAATTGAATACCATCTTGGTATGTAGGAACTAATTAAAATTGTGTTCCATTTAATTCCTTAAATATTTGATGTTTTATGGTGAGCCACAACATCTGTAATATATTAACTAAAAAATTAGTTGTTCAAATTAAAAGTTAATTTAAGTTCATTAAGATTGTACTTTCTAAAATACACCTATAATTATTTTAATAAGATGATATGGGCAAAATCTATTTCAGTACAGTGGCTATAGTTAACAGCTGCAGGCTTAGCATGAAATATTATATAGTTCAGCATGATAATTTCATTATAATTGCTATTGATAAACAAAAGGTTAATTATAGAGCAGGAAAATAATGTTGTGGAAAAGGACACCAAAGCTCTGCAAACAGATTGCACATATTGCAAAATTTAAGGAACAGGTAGATGAAATGTCAGAGACTCATACAGAAATTAAAGCACATTTTAAAATAATCCTATTTGCTTTTTACAGTCTGTGTCTGGGAGAAATAGAATTCCATGCCAGAGCAGAATTCATCCATTTTCAGCAGAAGTAATACATAGCAGACAACTTTTTCATCTGAGCCATTCTGGCCAGCTTCACAGGCAATTTTCTGTGCTCTTTGGCTTCTAAATGCAATTGAATCATCCTTACTTTCCTTCTGAATTCCCTCATCAATCCTGTATAATAACATCTGCCAATGCACTCTTCCATTTCAACCATATGAAGTCAGTGGCACAACAAACCGACTGCACTTCTTGACTTCTGAGTACTTGGCCATAAGAGTAATAGAATTACTTCATTATTTCAGACTAAATGTTTAGGTTGTCTGTATCTTTAGACAGACCAGCAACAGATGCTTAGGGAAGTGCATAACAATACAGTATTTATTGTGAAATGTTAATTTCATCACAGTTCTGACCTCTTATTTAGAATATTACCTCAATGATGGAATATAGGAAAGGAGTTAGAGCTTCTACTTTACTTTCTATTGTCCATGCAAAGTCATAATGTTGGTGGTCTTTTTTCAGTGAGCCAATTTATATTCTCAGGTATGAATACATGACTTCATTTTACTGCAATGGAAATTGTCCGTCTTTATCTTCAAGTTGATTTGGTCCCATTGATTTTTCTTGACATTTTGTGTAAGCCTACAGAAAAAAGCAATGAATATAAACTTAAATGTGAGAAAACATGTGAATTTATTGACGGTATAAAGCTTAGAACTGCTCAAAGCAATTTTCCATGTAAGTAATTATTTTTGAGAGAGAGTGCTCTTTGAATGTTATTTGACTAGCTGCTTTTATTCTGGGGAAATGGAAGCCATGGAAACCTGGTTTTAAGATGACTGATAAAGAAGTTGTCTTAGAGAAAGCTACATCATTCTAGCAATAACTTTGTCAGTTAAAATGAAATACTTCCAAGATGATTACTGAAAAGTAAATTTCCTTTTGAGACCATCAGTAAGTTCAGATCAATGAAGTTGTTTTTTCCTTCTTTTAAATAATAAATGAGCCTAAAACTTGTCAGTATGCATAAATACAGACATATGAAGTATTTTGGAAATACTTGGTGGTATTCATGGTAGTCCAAGCTTTATTTTCTATTCCTTAAAATTTTCTTTTATATATAGAGTAATTTGTTTGCAAATATATACACTTAAATTAGAATACATAATGTACATGAGATTCCTAATGAAAGGAGTTAAATAATCAAGTATTAGTTGTGCTTAATTTTCCCACAGATACTTTATGGCAGTGAGATTTTTTTCTTCTTTCTGTGTAGACTGAGGGCACAGAGAGATGTCACCCCTTCTTTGCCATTTGTATTCAATATTGCTGAACCTAAAATTTTATAATTTAACAAATGATTATTTTTTACTATTGGAAGTTTTTCTATTTGGTATTTTTGGACGTTATAAGAGAAGTTGGGAAGAAGCATAACATTTTAATTTAGAAGTGGTATAACATGGACCTTTGTTGAACACGGAGTTTACACTGATTTCCTGTAGGTTGTTTTAAAACAAGTTCATTTACTCTGATGGAAACCATACTATGGAAGCCCTCTATTTTAATTAAGAATGTATTTTCTGCATTTAATCCAAATGGAATAAAAATAAAACTTTCTATTTCACAAGTGTCTGCTTGGACAGTTGTTACAACTATTTATGGTAAGACTATGGGGGATGTGATGGTTGGAGGCCCTCTGGGGCAAAGTGACCACGAAATGATAAAGCATTTGATTCTCAGGGAGGCGAGAAGGGGAACCAGCAGGACTGCCATCATGGACTTCCGGAGGGCAGACTTTGGTCTTTTCAAGAGTCTGCTTGACAGAATCCCTTGGGAGGCAGCCCTGAAGGGCAAAGGAGTCCAGGAAGGCTGGATGTTTTTCAAGAAGGAAGTCTTAAAAGTGTAGACGCAGGCTGTCCCTGTGTGCAGTAAAACGAGCAGTCGAAGGAAAAGAGTGGCCTGGCTAAACAAAGAAATAGGGTCACAGCTCAGGGAAAAATGGAGAGTTTATGGCCTTTGGAAAAAGGGGCAGGCCACTCAGGAAGATTATAAAGGTGTAGCAAAGTTATGTAGGGAAAAGATTAGAAAGGCCAAAGCCCAGCTTGAACTTAACCTGGCTTTGGATGTTAAAAACAACAAAAAGAATTTCTATAAATATATTAGTAGCAAGAGGAGGACTTGGGACAGCCTCCATCCACTATTGGATATGGGAGGTAACGTAGTGACAAAGGATGAGGAACGAAAAGGCTGAGGTACTGAGTGCCTT
>VXAK01022403.1:283-12097 GCA_013399435.1 Arenaria interpres | reverse complement strand
ACACACCTGGTAGAAAATCATATACCCTTCTTTATTTACCCATTACAGCATCAATAAGCAGCTCACAAAATACTCTGAAACAGTAAGTTATTTTCACCTCTACAACAGTTGAAACCTCACTTACACTGTGCTAACAAAGAACCCAATTATTTGAGGACAGCAGACTTTAAAAAAAAACCAAACCAAAACAAACCAAAGCAGAAATCCCCCCAAAAGCCTCTGCAGCTCAGCAAACATATTGCATCAGGCTTTCCCCTCCTCTTCCCCTTTCCCCACAATTCTGAGTGACTTCCTAGTGTAAAAGCATTAACCACACTGTGCATTTGTCCAAACATAAGCCAAATAAAATCAGATGGCTTCAGAAACCAACACTTACGCGAAGTGGCGGTTACTGCATCACATTCTTGGACTAAGAAACTCCTGTTCAATACTGCACACCATAAAACATTTCAAATTGATAACTAAATACAGCAGAAAAAAATGCAAGCTACTGAATTTTGAAAACTCATCCATCTATCCTAGGGGCGTGCCCAGAGATTCAAGTCTATGATCAAGCTTTTAGTTTCAACTGACGGCTGCTGCAGAGCAGCTGTAAAAACAGCCAAAGTTTTGTACTACTCAGTTTTAAACATTACTTGCGCTTCTCCTGACCCTTGTATATCAAATTATATACCTTCAGATAATAAAAGCATTACATTGCAGTCTTAGTCACCAGGTTTTCTCCTAAGTGGACTTTTTACTAAGGTTCTCTGGGCAACTCCACTCTGATCTACTGTTATTTTTCCATCAACATTTTATCTCCACAAATTTATTGTCAAATGCATGAGCTTCAGCCTCTCACCATCAACGTTCCATTATCAAAATAACAAGTCCCTGGTCATGAGGGTTCTACAAGTGAAAAATGCAATCACTCATCCCTTAAAAACTATAGAATTCAAACATTCAGTGAAATTAAATGGCTTACCATGAGCCAGATAGCTACCAAAGTTATTTTATTAATAAAATTTAAACACTGTATTGCTAGTTGCTTCCTTAAGAGAATGACATTCTGAAAAAGCCAGAGACTAACTTGCAAAGAATAAGATGTTGCTAAGGTTTTCTTTCAGCAAATCAAGCTTACACAAAACAAGATGACACACAGGCTACAGAAAGCCCATTTACACTAAAGAAGAGATGAAGAGTTGAACAAGTGACCTGTTTCTCACTGTTTGTTTTTTTGTTCTGTATTTAAATCTGCAACATACACACCTACATTATGCAGGCCCACCTATCTTTCTCTGCCAGTAAAAGATATATCTTCCTGTGCATGCATCACACTGCAGAGTCAAGCTTGAAGTTGGGCTGGTTTTAGTTTATTTCTACTGATATACTGGGGAGATGAACACCAGATATTTACAATTTTTTTAACTTACATTTTTACATCCCTTAACCTAAAAATAATAACACAATTTTTCATGAAAGCAGGCAACACAAAGTGTGCTCACAAACTGCACAGTGCTCATGAGAATACTGTAGCTCTCCGTTATGTTCTACACTTCTTGGACAGTTCTCAGTTGCAGGGAACTTTGTTTTCTTTCTCTCTTCTCCCACTGCACACAGCAATAAACCTCAAGTAACACCTCATCTACTTCCAGCCACAAGTCTGGAGATAAGAAATTCCAGGGGATGAATCAGCCCCAGGAGCCAAAGCAAGTGAAACCAAAAGGGAGCTGCCTTAGATAACTGGTCCCTGTTGTTGCAACTCCAGTGTCAATATTTTCCACAGTTCTGGCTCTCAGCACTCTCCTTCCTCCAACGCACCCCCCCAGCTCACCTCACATGCTCCACATATTCCTTTCCGTTCCCAGCCTTCCTTTCAACACATCCTCCACTCCTGATTTTCCATTCAGGCAATCCCTCCTACAAAATTCCACTTCAAAATAATGACTAACAATATTGCCATGCCATCTGTTTTCTTAACATATCACTCTTTCTACACCTTTTAACGCTACTTTTATACAGAACATAATTTTTTTGGAGTGAGGACTATCCACTGTTATCTGCACACCACCTAAAACAACTGGTTTCTGTTCTTAAGTCTTTCATCTTTTATATTACAGTGGTTAAAAATGACTATTTATTTCCTTGATTAGGTTTCCAACTGCTGGCATAAGAACACAAGCTCACCAAAATCTGACATGCTGGCACAATCTGTAAATGCTTACCAGAACTTCATTCTGTTCTTCCCATCTATTCTAAGGTAGAGGGTTTAGTTGGTGGGTTTGGGTTTGGTTTTTTTTTTTACTGCATCAGACTCAGAACAGGAATCGAGACTGTAAAGATACTAAATTCATCTCTGCATGGAAACTGCAGGTTTACAAATGTACGTGTGAATGCACAAATTCCTTAAGAACATATACATAAAAAAATATAATAAAGACTGACATGAATTACCATGGCAAGTTGGATTACTTTATGCTCAACATATGCCACTTTTCTGAAGCAAGGACAACATGAGACAATTTAAAACTGCATTTCTGATTCAGAAGACCTTTTTAGCCAAATGATGACATATATTCAGTTATTTTACATCATTCCTGTGTTTTCTGTTCAGGTAAAACACACCATCAAAAAAACAGAAAATACAGGCTCAGGTTTTATTACCTTTACATAGTCTACCCTACCCAAGATACCTACATAAAAGTTTTATAAACACTACAAACCAAACCTTACTGTAATCAGAAATGAAGCATATATACTTTCACCTCAGAGGATGGCATGTTAAAAAAAGGAAGAGGTAACAACAAAATACATACTGGACAGCTCTAAAACAGATTTGACCATTATGCAACGGGGAGAGAAATGAAACTTAAGTGAAGAGATGCAGCCTTGCAATAATGCAACATGGAGGCCAGTCATTTGTGGCGTACTCTAGATGTCAATACTGAGGCCAATATTGTTTAACATCTTCATTAATGACCTGGACATTGAACAGGTTCACCCTCAGCAAGTTTGCAGATAATAGGGTTTGGAGGAGCGCCTTGTACACCAGACAGTTGTGCTGACATCCAGCAGGACCTTGACAGGCTGGAGAAATGGGCAGAGAGGAATCTCATGAAGTCCTTTTTAATGGGAAATGGAAAGTCCTCACCTGGGGAGGAATAACTCTATACATCACTATAGGCTGGAGGCCCTGTCGGGAAAGCAGCTTTGCAGAAAAGGACCCAGGGGTCCTGGATGAACATGAGCCAACCATGTGCCTCAGCTGTGAAAGCGGCCAACAGTGCCCTGAGCTGCATTAGGAAGACCACCACCAGCAGGTCGAGGGGCATGACCCTTCCCTTCTATTCAGCACTGGTGAGACTTATCTGGGTTCCCCAGACAGACATGGACATACTGGAGCCAGGCCATGAAGATGATTAAGGCCATGTGAGCCAGGATTTTGTAGCCTCAAAAGAGAAGGATTGGGGTGGGATGGGAGGATCTTATCAATGTATATAAATTCCCAATACAAAACAGTAAAGAGTGAGTCTGACTCTCCTCAGTGGTGCCTAGTGAATAGATAAGAGGCAACGGGCACAAATTGAAACACAAGAAACTTTAAAAAGTTTTGGGTGGGTTTGTTTTTCGGTTTTGGGTGGCTTCTTTTTCCCCTCCTGTTGTTTGTTTTGTTTTACTGTGAAGGTGGTCAAACACTGGAACTTACCCAGACAGGCTGTGGCATTTCCATCCTTGGAGCTGCTCTAGGTGACCCTGCTTTGAGCAGGGTGCTTGGCCTAACTAGACAATCTCTAGAGGTCCCTTCCAACCTCAGCATTAACCCAAGGGTAAAAACATACTTCTATTGTAGGAAATAGAGAAAGAGGTAACAGCAGAACTGGGTTATTTTTACTGTTGCTATTTAGGTCTAACGGTAAAGACGGTTACGCCTCTGTTCTACAAAGCTAATTCACACAGCTCAAAAATTAAAATATTTGATACCAAGTATTTATAAAAATAGATGCATTTTACATCAATGTAAGAAACTGCCGGTAATCTCTTCTAAGTTTCCAACAGACAGTCCAATAGGTTTCACTGCCTGCAAATGTGAATGCCACAAAACCATTTGCTTAATGGTCAATGGATAACCACATACAAGAACAGGAAGGAAGATTCACCTGCAATAGAAGTATTTTGTAACATTTTAGCTAGGTTAAATAGGTAACTTTTTAAAAGGAAATAGAAAAGCTGCTATATCAAGAACTCCAGAAAATAACCTCCTCATCTGGACAATAAATATATTAGGGGTGTCAGCAATAAAAATTTGTTCATTACTGATCTGAAAGCAGTACCTGCAGAAGTGAAGACTGAATAAGTTTCAAATTCCCACTGCTTAATAAGATTTCTGCTATACAGAAACCCACCTAGGTAGTTTCAAACACAAAATGAAAGACTCATTATACATCTCATTATACAAAACTCAGAAAACTTGTATTGTAAACCTCCCCTGAGGAGTAATGCCAAGTATTATGGATTAGGTGCAACATTCCACAGTCCTTTCAATATTCGCACTGAGCACCACATGTTGATACTGCACCTAAAATAGGACATAGAGCATTGCTGCAGTAAACACTGGTTTAGTCAGCAAACAGTACAGGGGCACAAATGGAATGTAAATAAGCAGTGGCTGCTCCTACCATCTCTGTAATTTTTAGGAAAAGAACTCATCACTGAGGGACAAACCCAACCTAGCAATGGTGTCTGTAGTAAATATTCTTTCTTTTCTTCTTCTTTCCAAATCTAAATCTGTTTTCACTAACACTGCCAAAACCTTCCAGTAACTTACAGCTGCAGGGTAATCAAGACAGCTACCTGGCAACCTTTCTACATCATTTAGGTGCAACTGTGTTTACTTGGACACATGAACATGCTGTACACCTGGATACTCACTGCTGAGTAATCTCAGTAATCACAGAATGGTTCAGATTGGAAGGGATCTCTGGAGGTCACCTGGTCCAACCCAGAGCCAGCTGCCCAGGACTACATCCAGACAGCTTTTGAATATCTCCCAAGGACAACGACTCCACAACCTGAGAATCTGAGAAGGCATGTATACATACATCAAGGTCACATAACACAAACTCATAAACATGCAGTCAACATGATGGACTGCATATATATGATTGGGGAAGAAGTTATCTGAAATGGCTGTCTGCACACTGATCACAGAAAGGCTGGAGCAGACAGACATCAAATGGTTCCCTAATAAGCCATATGCCCACCCCCCGCCCCGCCAGCAAGTGTGAAGTTTTATTTAAATGCTCTGCCAAAAAGCCCACAAAGTTCTACACACCTTATAACTTCTCTATAATAAAAAGCAGCTCTTGAAAGAAAAGAACCTTAACAAACATGCATGAATGAAGCCTATGCAAACACTGGCATTTCAGACAGTCACTGTATCTAGTACAAACTTTTCTGGTATTTGTTTAGACTCCTGTGTATTTTGGGCTCTATCCTCAGACTTAAAGTAACTGTACCACAGGCAGAAAACTACTGCCTGTTTGCAAGCTCATATACTTGATTACACTGCATTCCTCAAAATTATTGGTTTCACCAGAATACATACAGGTATCATAAATAACAGTGCAATTACAGCATAACTATACAGATTTCACAGCAGATCTTTGCAACCAGTTCCTGAACCTTGTTAATCAAGCCTAAGCCTTAATGGTATACTTGTTACCATGACTATAGCTTTGGTTGATATATAAAAGAGCGTTATTTTATTGTGTACATTAGTTTATTATTGGGCTGGGTAGCAGCACAGAAATAACACTGCTTGTAGACAGTAGCTTCTTCACTGTACTATCAGTTTGCTATTGATTTGATGTGGGACCCTAAGCAAATCCATTTTTTTCTTTACACAGGTATACTTTGCTGTCTGTCAAGAACACGTTCCTGAAATGTGAGACAGCAATTCAGTAGACAGTGAAGCAATTTTTCCCCATAGAATAAATATAATACAGAAGAGACATACGGGAACTTAAAAAACACACACAATTGTAACACACAGGACAGTACATGTGACACAGCAGTCAAAGAGGAAGAACTCAACATCCAAAGATGACAGAGGAAATGGATGAGATGCTGGTTTTTCAGAAGCTGGTTTTGCAATAGCTGGAGATACAGAATGCTTAATTTAAAAAAAAAAAAAAAAAAGTTGACTGCTAATTGTTCTGAGATTTTGATGCGCAGATCTCCCTTAACATGAGTCTGAATCTCCAGTGACTGTGTCCAATCATTCTGAAAGATTTCAGTTGCTTCATCTATGAGACCAAACATCCACTGTAAATATTTTAGTGTGAGTGTTCATGTTGCCTCTTTCCAAATGGTTACATTTTCGTTGACATCATCATCCTTCTCAGAGGGCGAGCGCACAGGCAGAGGTTAATCAAGTCAATCAAGGGTAAATGACAAAAACACGGTAATGACAACAACACGGTAATGACAACAGTTAGCAGAACAGAGTATTAAATGATCAATACTGAAACTCTGAAACAAGAGACTGAGAAGAAACAGATACCATGGTGTTATCGCACCTGTTTCCTTCTTCCAGAGATTTATCTTGTCTACTCAGACTGCAAAAATTACTAAGCAGGAGCTGCTTCTCACTGAGTGTTTACACATTGTCTAATCCTGCCAACCTCGGTTATGCTTATGCATGTGCTACTCTGGTAAAAATAAGAGAGACAACTATTTTCAGGCTAGTGTGTTATTTTGAGGAGGTTCATTTTACACACTGAAAAAGAAGATATTTCAACAAGCAGCCAAAAAGCACCCTTAAAAAGTATGTAATAGAACTGGAAGTTGTAGCTGAGACAGATAAGCTGTCAGTCTACTTCCAGGGGCACCGATCATAAATATCATCCCCAAGTTATACAGTAGATCCAATATAGATGCAGCTACTTTGTGAAACACTTTGAAGTCTACAGATGACGGAGTTCTAGTGTCAGTTATATATGGTTGTGGGGTTTTTTGATTGAATTACAGAAGCACAAATAAATGCAGCGATTTGACCAAGAGGTACTCTACAGTACCAAACAGAAAAATGGTTATGAAACTAGTATCTGGATTCTAGTTAGAACATCAACTTCGTCACAGTATTTTAAGGTTTATTTAAGAAACAGTATTAAAGCAAGCCATATATACATGGGTACTACATTTGTTACTTAACGAGTTTCATGCCAGCAGAGCAGAATCACACAGTTTATCCAAGCAGCCTCTCATTGCTCAAACAACTCAGCAGGCAATCTATAAATGCTTCAAAACCAGGAGCAGGTTCTTAAAAAAACACCACCCCAATACAAATCACACAAAAAACTCCACAACACACTAGGAAACACATCCTTTTAAGAAATACGTAAGTTACAAGCTGATGACCTCCAATCGCATCATTGACAAAACTCAACCGTTGTAAACAACCTCAGAATAAATACATTATCCCAAACTCTGCATTCCCACTCCAGCCCTCTTCACATCTCAGAGAAGCTATAAACCTCTGGAGAAGAGAGAAACAAATAGACGTGAGGGTTTTTTCCAGAAGCTCTTCAGAAGCATGAGAAGCCTGCCAGTGCAAGATGCAGAAATGGTGTGCAGGAAGTGGAATTATGCTGTACGATACTGAATATCTTCTAGGCCATCCTGCAGGCCACAGAATAATCCCGTATCGAGAGTTGTGTACTGGTATATTTTGGGAGAGGGTGTGAAAAGGTAAGGCATAAGCCTCACCACAATGGCTGTATCCTATTTTGCATCCTCATACCCTCACTATGAAGCCACAGAAGGGACTTGAAGACTGTTAATGAGAAGTGCCTACTTCTGAAAAACAGAATATGGGAAGTAGAGGTAACTGGAACAACGCTTGGTTGTGAACATTGGGATAATGAACCAAAGAGGCTACAGAGAATTATTGTTGTGGGACACAGTGTCTGAAATGGTAGTGAAAATGAGGGGAGAAAAAAAGTTAATCATGACCTGAGCGTAGAAAGCAACAAGTTCCTGCAGTGAGCTCATTCCTTCTCAAGTGAGCAGGAGTGGAGGAGAGAAAGACACTGGGATGGGATCAGATATACAGCCTAGCCAGGTCAGTGAAGGGAGAAAGGGGAGGGAAGAACAGAAGAAAGAAGATAAGCAGGCCCCCTCACTGAGTCATACCAGAGCTACTGCTGCTGGAAGAGAGCCAGATTTGAGCTGGAACATTTGCATCTGCTTTTTTTCCCCTCTTCAGAAAACCAAGAAGTTAAGCCACCAAATTTAGACATCTACCTGAAATGCATTCAAATTTTGCTCACTATAAACCCCTACTCTAAATTACACCTAGCCTCAGAAAAACTTGGCATCAAAAGCATGCAAGAGTAACTTAAAAACATCCTCCTCTTTGGCTTAGTTTTTCTGCTCCCCTGAAGTAAGATTCATTCGTGGATCAGTGATTGCATAATGTAAAATACAAAACCCTTCAAAAAGAGTGAACTACATATGGCAGTTGTGGAGGGTGGAGTTATATTCTTCCTCAAATTACACATTGCTTTTTCTTAGGTAAATTCCTAATCTGCCTTCTCCAAAGGCCCTCCTTTCAATTGAACACACATTTCTCAGCCTAACACTTTTCAACAGCAATTTTAAGATCTGTACCTATGTCTGTAAAATTTATCATGTATATCAGCCTCAAATCATGCCCAAATCAGAATTCTGATTTTTTTAAAATATTTCAACTATCTGTTTTATAACACTCATCATCATACACCAACAGGTATCTTGAATGTGGTTAACGATTATTATCCTCAGCTACTTGTACTCGGTCTTTCTAAGTGAAGTGATAATTTAGCAACCTCAGCTCGTTTATTAATGTCTCTCCTAACGTGACATCTAGTCTCACCCTGATTTCTTTATGGATGGATTTACAGTTTTGTTCTGTCTTCCTGTAGTTGAATAAGCACCTGGCAGAAATACCCAATTGAGCGTTCATATTTATTTTGTGAAATCTTGAGGAAACACTCCAAGAGCTTGAAATGACCAAAAGCTAGTAGGAAATACACCAAAACTTTCATACCTCTATACATCGCAACTTATCAGCGAGGATAACATTTCAGCGAGGATAACATTTCATACCAATTAAACAAAAGACCATATGTAAACAAAAAATTAAATTATCATTATGATTTCACTCTAATAAACAATTGCAATTCCTCAAAGGTTTTTGTTTGTTTTTATAAAAAACATTTACATCAATTGCTAGCTAGCAAAAAAGAAATACTGCTTAAGAAGATTATGAAATTTTGCTTCATAGTTGAGCATTACCTAGTGAACTAAAATCTATTGTTTTTAAATATAGGCAGCAATATTACGAGACTCCCTTAGAGATACAAAGACTACCATATCAAATAGTATCTATGATGTTACACAACAAAGCATGAATTTAACACTGCTTTCATTGTATTACCACCATGGCAGTATTGTCGCATTTCTGAAATTATATTTTTGTCCAACTCACCATGTCAACAGACATGCCAGTCTGCTTCAAGCACCAAGTGGCTAAAATGGAATGAAATGGCCCAAACGGCCACGGTGCACTCAAACATAAATTCCAGTAGTGCTTCACTTCATCTTTTCCTATTGCAGTCAGAATCTTACTCTTTGTATTTCCCAGAACAATAGAAAATAGTAGGCAGATCTTTGGGCTTAAAAAAAGTTTTCACTCCTTGCCCTTCAAGCTCTTATTACACAAAGATGTCGGACATCAAGAGATGACTTGCAGTCTTGTCAAATACAATGAGATTTCTTCTTCAAAAGACCTAAAGAAGTTGTTGAACGTTATTGTGGACACAGTCCATTCTACTTCATCCTTTTATTTGTAATTAAAAGTCTGAGGTTTGCCTCCTCCAACCACCGTACCACAAAACACTTTAATTTTATAGATTGTTCCAGCAAACCTTTACAAATCAATTGATTACATAGAAGCCCTCAAAGATAAGAACACTGGCAATCCTTGTCATCCATATACCTCACTGAGCACAATACCTCCAGAAGAAGAGGCAGAAAAATTAGGTAAGTGCCTTCAGAACCAACATCCATAGCTGATACTCGACCCAAGATTCAGTACTGCTACATGTTCGACTTTCTGAACATCTGCATAAGTCACTTCCACATACCAATCAATCCGCCTTCACCCAGCAGGTGTAATTTGGAGTCTGTTCTGAAGCTGACTCCCAATTAGCTGCACAGCATGGACACACAGCTTTAAACATACTAAGATTTGTGCAGAGCTAATCATGCCAGAGGTGAAGGAGCCTACACAGACGTCGTGGTTTGCGTGTAGGCAGCATGGCAACCGAGCACCTTTCCCGCAGGCTAGACATATCCATTAACCCAATGAGAAAGGATTATTCTTATCCAGACCAACTCAAGTAATGACGAGCATCACACTACCTGTAAGCCAAACAGCAAGTACACCCCATTGTCTTATACAGTATATCAGAAACTGGTTTTACTATTTCTTTTTCCTCAAAGAGAGTGTCTGTGTAGATGTAAGTGATTTTACTTAATTTCATTTTATATTTGAAGTCTCAAGTAAATAACTGGATAGCCCTCTCTCTGAAGCCGCATCTGACAATGACTGCAACACCTCTGAAGAGACAGAGCTACATTTGTTTCTTTTTTTAAAAACAAAAAAAAACAACACAGAGATATAATAAGTTCTTCAAACTTATGAGCAAATATTACTAAAGGTACAGAAAGGAAAAGCAGCCATTAAAAAGTTTAACAAGGAAATAAATAGAAGATAGCCAAGTCATACCTCCTTTGCAGACTGTAGAAAAGTATCTCCTCGAATCAAGATGAATTAGAAACACTTCTATTATGCAGACTAATATTAAAGTTTACAGTTTGGGAAGCCAGGGATTTCCGACTGTGTTCCTAATAGCTGGACAACTCAACTACTTCACTGTTTACTTTACGATGCCACATTCATGATATGGCATAGCCTAAACATTTTCTTAAAAGAAAATAAGCTTTAATGAGTTAACCACATGCACGCACAGAAAGCTTGCTACCTGCCAGACAACCTCAGGCTCTACATTTTTTCATAATGAAATAGCTACTCATGCCATTACATAAATATTATTACATAATATCTCCTTTGTATGCAAAATTAGAACTACAATAAAATAGGTCCCACTATTTCAATATTTTATCTATTAATCCCACTCATCCACTTAATATTTTAGAACTGTACATGCATCAGATCACAACAGCTTTTATACCTCACATCCCTCTGTGTTTAAACAGAGAACAAACAGATAATTCTAAATAAAAAAAAGCCTGAAACAAAAAACTCAACAAAAAAAAATCCGCTCTACTAGAATAACTGGGTGAAGGGAAAGATACCGTTATTGTGTTCTTGTTACATGTTTTTTGTCTTGCCTAACATATAACGTACATACCAGTACCTCATTTTCAACTTGTAAGTCAATAAAATATGCAGAAATACCTTAATTCCCAAGGTCAGCATTACACAACATAAGTATAAAGGGATCACAAGCGACGATATTTAACATGTCTAGCGACTCAAAGAACAGGGTTCAGTTTTTTCCGACTTCATATTTAATGTGTGGGTAAACTGCAATAAACATTAAATTAATTTCCCTAAATATTAAGTGTTAGAAATTCCTTCTGACAGTCAGAAACATACTTGAGATGTGGGAAGGCTGTAACCATGAGTCCCCCACAGAGAGGAGGCAGTGAAGAAGTGGGATGTGACATTAGGAAGTCTCGGGGGAGGGGGGGGGGGGGGGAACAGGG
>VXAK01022402.1:0-10837 GCA_013399435.1 Arenaria interpres | reverse complement strand
AGGTTGCCTTTCTACAAGGGATATTCTTGGGAGAGATATGTTAGGGAGGTAGATTTAAAAATATATATTTAAACGTAATTCAAGAGTTGGCTAAGGAGACAATTAGACTGTGAAAAGAGATACAAGACTTTTGGTCCCTGAAGCTGAAATGAGCAGCAGAGGTTATAGGTGTCTGAATGCACTAAGAGTAAAGGGAGGAGAAAATCGGTGAACAATGAAAGGGTCTTTGCCTCAACAGTCTGCATCTGAAAAGGTGACTTTGCAAATGGTCATTGTATCAGGACAAGTATATGAAAAATTAGACAAACTGAATACACTGTATAACAGGGAGAAGAGGTTTAATGATGTTACAGGAAGATAAGTATTTCTTTAGAATATCCCTTTTGAAAGGTCATGGGATTTGCAGAAGTCTCTTGTGACAGTGGACAAGCAAGTGTTCCACCATCTTTGAAAGAGTCCAAAAGTGCAACCCAGGGAACCACAGGCTTTAGAAGCTCACCCTGGTGAGGAGCGTGCCATCAGTCAGAGTCCTCTTGGGCAACATTTCTGGACATCAATAACAGAAGACCCTGTCCAAGAACAATCAGCATGAAGTTACCAAGGGTAAATCAGAGACAAAGGAAGCCTACAGAGGGTGGAAGCAAGGACAGGAAGCCTATGAGGAATACAGAGACATTGTCCGAGCAGCCAGAGATGAGGTTAAGAAAGCTAAAGCCCAGAGAGAGTTCAATCTGGCCAGAGACATCAAGGGCAACAAGAAAAACTTCTATAGCTGTTTCAGTGAGTAAAGGAAGACTAGGGAAAATGTGGACCTACTCGGGAAGATAACGGGAGGACCAGTCACCTGGCATATGGAGAAGGCTGAGGTATTCACCAATGGTTTTGCCTCNATTGGTGAAAGCCAATGTGGTTTCACTAGGGGCAAATTTTGCCTGTTAAATATGATGGCCTCCTATGATGGTGCTACAGCTGTTGTGGATAAGGGAAGAGCAACCGACATCATCTACTTGGACTTGTGCAAAGTGTTTGACATTGTCCCACATGACATCCTACTCTCTAACTTGGAGAAACATGGGTTTGATGGGTGGACCACTTTGTGGACAAAGAGCTGGCTGGCTGGTTTCACTCAAAGAGTAGCGGTTAACAGATCTATGTCCAAGTGGCAACCAGTGATGAGTGGCGTTCCTCAGAGGTTGGTACTGGGACCAGTGCTGTTCAACATCTTTGTGATAGACATGGGCAGTGGGATTGAGTGCACCCTCAGCAAGTTTGCTGATGACTCCAAGCTGTGTGGCACAGTCAACATGTTGGAGGGAAGGGATGCCATCCAGAAGAACCTTGACAGGCCTGAGAGATTGGCCAATGAGAACCTGATGAAGTTCAACCAGGCCAATTGCAAGGTCCTACACCTGGATTGGGGCAATTATAGGCACAAATTCCAACTGGATGGAGAAAGAATTGCAAATAGCCCCGAGAAGAGGGATGTGGAGGTGTTGGTGGATGAGAAGCTCAACATGAGTTGGCAATGTGCGTTCTCAGCCCAGAAAACCAATGGCATCCTGGGCTGCATCAGCAGCAACGTGGCCAGCAGGGCAAGGCAGGTGATTCTGTCCCTCTGCTCCCCTCTTATGAGACCACTGTGTCTACCTCTAGGGCCCCCAACATAAGAAAGGCATGGACCTGTTGGAGCAAGGCCAGAGGAGGCCATGGAGATGCTGGGAGGGCTGAAGCCTGTGCAGACAGGCTGAGAGAGCTGGAGGCGGGGGTCATCATGGAGAAGAGAAGACTCCATAGAGCCCCTTCCAGTCCCTAAAGGGGGTCCAGTAAAGTTGGGTATGAACTCTTTATAAGGGAGAGGGGTAACAATTTTAAACTTAAAGGGGGGAGATTGAGATGAGATCTCAGGAAGAAATTCTTTGCTGTAAGGGTGGTGAGACCCTGGCCCAGGTTGCCCAGGGAATTTGTGGCTGCCCCATCCCTGGAGGTGTTCAATGCCAGGCTGGACAGGATTGTTAAGCAACCTGGGCTGGTGGGAGGTGTCCCTGCCCGGGGCAGGGGGTTGGAACTCGATCTTTAAAGTCCCTTCCAACTCTAACCTTTCTATGATTCTATGATTCTGTGATCCCAGCACCTGTGGGGGTGTGGTAGGCATAGGAGGGGCTGTGTCCCCTTCTAGCCCCAGGACTCCAAACCCCTGATGGGGGCTCAATTCCTTTCCTCAGTAGGCATAACCCTGCCTGTCACAGCCCGTGGGTCCTGCCTGAAGATGGGACTTGAAACAACAGCCTCAAATGCAGCACTTTTTCAGCTGGAGAAATGACCCTGTTGGAAAGAGATGTCTCCCCAGCTGAGGGAGCCAACATCAGTGATTAGTTCAGTTTCACAGGAGGTTCCCCTGGAGCCCCAGGGAGTCCCCAAGGGGGCACAGAGAGGGCAGAGAAAGTGCCACCTTGGGCTGGTCCTCTGCTGCTGAGCTGGGGCGGGCTCCTGGGATGGAGGGATCTCTGGCAGCTGGGTATCGCTGCAGAGACAGCTCTGCCCAGGAGCAGCTCCTCTGCCAAGCGCAGAAGGGCTGAGACACTGAGAGGAGAGGAGCAGTGGGGGGGAGGATCCTAGAGCTCAGTGCGGGAGAAATCTTCACAGCCCTCTGCATGGTAAGTCTCATCCACATGTCATTTCCCTTTTAGGGAATTAAAAATGACTGGGTCTAATTGTTGCAGAGTCTACTTGAAGACTTGCCTCCAACCCAGTTGTGTTGAGAGTGGTGTGACTTGCCTGTTCCGACAGAGCATTTCATTCACTTGGTCTCTTTGCTTCCCACTGTGAATGGAGTGAAAGAGGTTAAAGGCACTGCCAAGTGGGAGGATGCTGAGAGCTCACCGGGGGAGCAATGTTCCCAGCCCTCGGACTATGGCTGCAGAGCAATGCACATGAGTATCCTGGTGGCATCTCCTAGAACTGGCACATCCCACAGCCTATGGGGTTTTTCAGGAGCAATCTCTCAGTTTCTCTAGTGCAGACAGGGAGGATGAGCTGCAGAGTAGGGATTCCCGTCTGCACTGTCACAGGGACAGGGCATGACGGCTGCCTCGTCCCAGGGACAGCTGCAGGGGTGTGAATCCAGGGGTGCAGCCAGGGAGGCCCAGGGCTGTAATTCAGAACAAGGTCCCAGCATTCCAGGGAGCTTTATGCTGGGGCAGAGACTGTCATCTGCCAGGGTCAGCACTCGGCTGCCCACAGCACTGGGGAAGAAGATGTGGGTGGAAGGAGCAATTCCCATCAGGACAGAGCAGAGTCACGCAGTCTTTGAGCTTTTGAGAAGGTGCTGCGTGTGTCAGGGCTGCTCACAGCTCTAACCCAGGACATATCTGAAAAGGATCTTTCAAGCAGATGCTCAAAAAGGGGTTTCTTTCTTGAGTCTCTGATTTCCTTTTCCTGCTGTGGTGGGGATGCCGACAGATGGCAATGCGGTAGGAAAATTTGTCTTAGAGATTGAGGCTCCTACAGCACTACATTGGAAGAGATCAGCAGGACTGTGAGGAACCTCACAAAGTCCTTTAGCCTACAGACAGCATCGACACAGCCTTTGTTTTCTTTTCAGGGATTATTTGACTTGCTCCTCAGAACATTCCAGCAGGGAGATGCCCCTGGCCAGCAGGGATCTGAGATCATTCCTGGTTCCCTTTTACCTACTGCTGTACAAAGGACTGACTCCTCTGGAGCCCACAGCAGAGTCCCTTTCTCCACGTTGCATCCTCAGCTCAGCACAACCCAGAGGTCAGGCACGGGAGCAGCACAAAGGTCTCTCTGAAAAGGAAAAGTTGTGGTGGGGTGGTGATGGGGGTTTCAATGGAAAACAGCACAGGCTGATCAGGCTGAACAGGCTGACAGGCTGACAGGCTGAAGTCAATGCTAAATTGTCACTGTCTTTTCCTTTACAAAGAGGCTCTTGTGCTCAAAGAGATGGCAGGACATGGGCAGGGGATGGGAGGCGGGTGCTAACAGCATAGTCTGGCAGGGGAACTGGAGCACCTCTGTGTCAGCCCTCAAGGCCATGGGATTCAGGACATGAGTCACCTCCTCAGCAGCCAGAGCTCCAGCAGAGCAGCCTCTCTGTCTGTCCTTCCCTGCTCTTGTCTCCTCTGGTAGAAGCAGTGTGGTAGGTCTCCTTGTTTCTCTACCTGTTTGTGCTGCTCTTGTTCTTGTTTTGAGGCTCTCTGGATGGGGAAGTTCAGCTGCAGCCCAAGCTCTCACCCTGTGGGTCCTGCCATGAAGCGGTGTCCATGGGAGGAACATGCCCAAGTCCCCTTCTAAAGTGTGGGACTCTGGGCAATGTTGTCCATGAGAGAGACTGGGAGGGGAAGGGGAAGCTGGCTCTCCTCCCCGGACACCCCACCTTTTGGGAATCATTATGGAAACACCCAGCATTCCATCAAGACCTATCATATCTGGGAGCACAACAAAGAAGACAGGGAGTTCCTGAAGACACAGTAAAGAGGTGGCTGCATGTGGGCAACTGGAATGAGCCTGGGGTTTCCTTGGCTGAGACCAGGACTGATGGACAGACTGTCTGTCCTCACTCTGCAGCAAGGGCATCCTTTGCCTCTCAGCACTCACAGGACTTCAGTTGGGGTGCAGTACAAATTCCAGGGTTGTCTGCCTTCAAAAAAAGCTACTAAGTGTGACACGCTAACAGCCAGAACAACAATAAAACCCCAACACCATTGCGGTTCTGCAGTCAAGTGAATTAGGAGGGAACAAGCTGAGAAATCCATCCAAATTAGGACTTGACTGAATCACAGATCACTCTTGGTTCTTCTTTACGTGTTTCCACAGAACAGGACTCACTCCTCCAGAGCCCACAGCAAAGCCTCCTGATTCCGATGGCACCCTCAGCCAGCACAAACTAGAGCTGCAGAAATGGAGCAGCACAATGGAGTCTGAGAAGGGAATGTGACTTTGGGGAGAGTCTATGAAAATTGGAGTAGGTTTTGCTCAAGCAGTCTACCCTAACTTATCCATGTCTTCCTGCCCAGAGGCAGGAAATATCCAACGACAGATGCATCTCTGAGTTCCTCCTCCTGGCATTCGCAGACACATGGGAGCTTGCACTTCTGGCTCTTCCTGGGCATCTACCTGGCTGCCCTCCTGGGCAACGGCCTCATCATCACTGCCATCGCCTGTGACCACCACCTCCACACCCCCATGTACTTCTTCCTCCTCAACCTGTCCCTCCTTGACCTGGGCTCCGTCTCCACCACTCTTCCCAAATCCATGGCAAATTCCCTCTCTGACACTGGGGTCATTTCCTACTGTGGATATGCTGCTCAAGTTTTTCTCTTTTTCTTTCTGATGTTAGCAGAGTATTTTCTTCTCACCATCATGTCCTATGATCGCTACGTTGACATCTGCAAACCCCTGCACTACAGGACCCTCCTGGGCAGCAGAGCTTGTGTCCACATGGCAGCAGCTGCCTGGGGTGGTGGTTTTCTCAATGCTCTCCTGCACACGGCCAGTACATTTTCAACACCCCTCTGCCAAGGCAATGTCCTGGACCAATTCTTCTGTGAAATACCCCAGATCCTCAAGCTCTCCTGCTCAGACACCTAACTCAGGAAACTGTGGCTGATAACATTAAGTACGCTTGTGTTTTTGTGGTGCTTTGTTTTCATTGTGGTGTCCTATGTGCAGACCTGCCAGGCCATGCTGAGGATCCCCTCGGAACAGGAGCGGCACAAAGCCTTTTCCACGTGCCTCCCTCACCTGGCTGTGGTCTCCCTCTTCCTCAGCCCTGGCATGTTTGCCTGCCTGAAGCCCCCCTTCCTCACCTCCCCATCCTTCAATCTGGCAATGGCTGTTGTGTACTAGGTGGTTCCTCCAGCAGTGAACCCCCTCATCTACAGCATGAGGAACCAGGAGCTCAAGGGCACCCTGAGGAAACTAATCACAGGCTGTGAGGGAATCAGGAGCCTCCAGGAGAGCACAAGGGATCTGCAGGGACAGCACATGCCAGGAGGTCAGCAGTGAATGGAGCCTGGCAAGCGACCAGCCTGTTCATGGAGGAGTCACCCAGAGATAAAGTGCTAAACCTGGGTGTGAACAGGAATACCAGAGCTCTACCACCCCAGGGGATGCAGCAGGAACAGGGAAAGGAGTCTGGCAAGCGATTTCTTCTGCCCTCAGTGAAATCTCATGGGCTGGGTCATGTGCAGCACCCAAAGGCATCTTTTGGCATCAGCAATAAGGCAGGGTAACGCTGAGTAACCTCCACAGCCACCTAAGTGCTTGTATGCAAGACAGCAAGTGGCAGTGACCACCCTGAACTGGTCTGCCTCCCAGTCTCACCAGCACAGCCCTGCACATCCCATGGCCCTGGGCACCACAGCCCACGTGCTCTACAGAGCAGCTCTTCTAGTGCAGGGGGCTGTGGGGAGCATGGGGAATGGGTGCAGAAATGGCCATCTGGGCCAGCGCAGATGTGCTCACCTGGGGAAAGGCTTGATTGGGAGATGAAATGTCAGAAGAGCAGGGTACCGTGTGTATGCAGAGGAGACATGGAAAGAGAAACATTTTGCTGCGGGTGGCAGCTTGGGGCAGGCTGCCCTCTCAGTGGGGCAGCGGGAGCTGCATGAGGAGCCCCAGGGCAACTACTCTGTGCCATCCTGGGGAGCGGGGCTGGCATGGGGGATTGCAGACTTCCTGGGCTGCTGATCTCCTGAGCGTGCCAGCCAGGGAGACACTTTCACTGACCTCCATCTTCTCAATTTAAACAGGTTAAACAGGTGTCAACCTCTCTTCCCTCGTTTAGATGTTGTTTCAGATGGTCATATACATCATCGGGGAATTCATGCCTCATGAATGTCTACTTTGTTCTGATAGGAAATGGGGCCTGAAATGGTGGGATTGTAATTCAGGTTAGAAGAGAGCTCCGGAGGTCTGTAGTCCAACCTGTCAGAAACTGTGTCAGACCAACTTTGACATGGATTTGTTCAAGGCTTGATCATTAAAACCTCCCAAAACAAAGACTGCCCAGCCTCTCTAGGTGACCTGTTGTCTCACTGCCTGACCTCATGGTCAGTTTTTTCCCTTTTTTCTTCTGAAGCTCTTCTCTTTCACCTTATGCCCATGGTCTTTTGCCCTCCCAATGTGCACCATGATGAAGAGCCTGGCTCTGTATTCTTCATAACCTGCTCATAGGTACTGGCAGGCAGCCATGAAGTCCCTCTCAGCCTTCCCTTCTCTAAGCTGGACAAGCCCAGTTCCCTCAGATTCTCCTCACAGGCAAAGTGCTCCAGCTCCAACCATCCTGTGGGCCCTTCACTAAACCCTCTCCAGGTTGTTGGCACTTTTTCTGAATTGGGGATCTGAAATCTGGATGCAGTTACCTGGAGATCTTGCACTACAGGTACAGGGTAGGGGTTGACCTGCTGGAAATCAGCTCTGCAGAGTCCTGATTGGCAACAAGTTGACCATGAGCCAGCACTGTGCCCTTGTGGCCAAGAAGGCCAATGGTCTCCTGGGGTGCATTCAGAAGAGTGTGACCAGCAGGTGGAGGGAGGTCATCCTCCTAATATATCTTAATATATCTGAATATCTAAAGGGCGGGTGTCAAGAGGATGGTGCCAGACTCTTTTCAGTAGTGCCCAATGACAGGACAAGGGACAACGGGCACAAGCTGGAACACAGAAAATTCCATGTCCACATGAGGAAAAACTTCTTTACTTAAGGGTGGCAGAGCCCTGGACCAGGCTGCAGAGAGGGTGTGGAGTCTCCTTCTCTGGAGATATTCAAACCCCATCTGGACACGTTCCTGTGCGACCTTCTCTGGGTGACTCCCATTTGGCATCAGGTTGGACTGGATGATCTCCAAAGGTCCCTTCCAACCCCTACCATTCTGTGATTCTGTGATTCAATGATTCTGTGATAATTCCTTCCCTTCATCTCCCGGCCACACTCTGGTCATACAACCTGGCATGCTGCTGGCCTCCCTTGCAGCCAGGGCACATGGCTGCCTCCTGTCCAGCTCCCTGCTCACCAAGACTTTTCCCACAGCGCTGCTCCCAGCAGGGCAGCCCCCAGCCTTGCCATTGCCATGGGGAGTTCTGTGAAAGGACAGAAACTGGCACTTGGCCCTTCCTGATTTCCCAAATTTCTTGCCAATACATGCTCCCTTCCTCCTGAAACCCTTTCCCCTAGCACAAAGGACTGCAGACCTTTTCAGTAATGGACTCAGGCAAAGAAGGCTTTGAGTTCCTCAGTCTCACCTGTGTCTGCTGTTATGAAATCCCCCTTCCCATTCCAGAGCCGCCCTGCATTTTCCATGGTCAGCCTTGGTCTCTCATGAGAGATCAAAGCTCCTATATTTGCTCTTCACTGCTACAATCACCAGCTCCAGGTGAGCTTTGCTGTTCCCTAAAGCATACCTCCACAACAAAGGCAATTTATAATTTCCTTCTGTGTAACCTCTCCTTGCTGTCACCTCTTGGCAGATGCTTCATGGTCCCTCTAAATGTCCTGTCCTTGCACGGTCCCAGCCCCACTACCCCACGCATGGCCCCAAAGCCCCACTGTGAAGGCACACCACATGGCAGTGTGCGTTCAGAGATGGGTAAGTGCCCTGGCACCATCTCCATGACAGTTGTTTTTGCCCCTTCTCCCCATTATCACCTTATCTTGGGATCTCTTCCAGCACTCGACCCCTGCCCAGTCCCATCTGTGTCCCACATGGGGACTGACAGACAGCGCTGCTCCAAGGTCTCCTGGGGTCTGGGCCAGGAGAGAGCCCAGGCAGGGCTGGCCGTTCCCCTGGTACAGGCACTGAGCAGAGCAAGATGGAGATGGCCTCACAGCAGCACTCACCCATAACCCTGGGCTGAGTGGCCAGTGCTGGAAATGGCCGGTGAGCCAGACTGGTGCATAACAAAGGCCCTGGGTCACCTTCCCAGTCTTTCCGTGCCACCAAGGGCATAGACCAGCCTGCTCTCCTGCCCCTGCATGGCTTTGGTGGCTTCCCTACCCCATGCCACAGGCCCTGGCTCTGACCACAAACACTCTGGTGTGAGTCCTCACCCTGCACGGTTACACAGGACAGGCCATATGCTGATGATCCATACTCCTGGGTAATTCCCAGCGCAGCCCAGCTCCCTCCTCCTCTCCCACCTCCCCTGCCCTCTCTCCATCCCGGCCCAGTCTGGTCTGGCCCCACAGCAGTGCCTGCCCCAGGGTGCTACAGAGCTCTGGGTACTCACTCCGAAGCCCCAGCCCCTCTGATGGGCACAGCAGTTCCTGGGGGGCAGAGAAGGCTCAGCCCCAGAGCTCAGGGGCATCTGTGGCACAAGGAAAAGCCAGCTAGTGGCACCCTGTGTCCTCCTGCCCTCAGAATACTCTGAGAGGTCTGTAGCCCCTCTGTGCCATCCCCTTTCCCCACGCCACAACAAGAACCCTGGCCCTGGGCATCCTCAGGCAGCTCCCGCAGCCCCAGTGACAAGGGTAGCCTATACCAAGCTGCTGCAGCCAGAAAGGTCTTTTCATTTCCCCTCTATTCGTACTCTGGTGATGATGGATCTCAGAAAAAGAAGTTGCAGCTGTTGCATTTATTTTATTTAAACACACAGAGAACCTGACTCTTAATTTACTCAAAGTCTCTGGGTCAGACCAGATAGGTGGATACTTAAGCTGGAGGGGATCAATAATGACATTTCTTTGCCAAAAACAACATTACAAGTGGAAGAAGGAAGAAGTTAAAAAAGAGAAACACTGGCAGGGTTGGCTTCTCACAACAAGCACTGGGAATCATTTACAGAGGAAGAAATGCAGTCTATGGCTGCTGAAAAAGCCTCTGATAAGTTTCCTTAGGGTACCCTTGACCTCCTGGCTCCTCATGCTGTAGATGAGGGGGTTCACTGCTGTGGGCACCACCGAGTACAGAACTGCCAGCATGTTGCCTATCGTAGGCGTGGTGACCTGGTTCAGGAACGGCACGGCGGACAATCCCAGGCCGCTCGGTCCATCAGCTCGCAGACACCAATATGGTGGACGGCAAATGGCGTTTATTGGTGAACGGCCTAGCCTTATATAGCTTAGGTTTACTACGTCACTTCCGTCTGCTTACATCATGAACTCAAACGCTATTGGCTACCGGGAGAGGGGCCCTATCTTCCCGTACAGTGCGATATCTTCCAGCCGGCAGACCCTAACTACCTACACCAGCACCAGATCCAAGGATGGGGAGGAGATGGAGCGAGGCTTCAGGTAGGAAAACACCCCAGTGCTGCTGAGGAACAGGGAGGCCACAACCAGGTGAGGGAGGCATGTGGAAAAGACTTTGTGCCGTCCCTGCTCCGAGGGGATCCTCAGCATAGCCCTGAAGATCTGCACATAGGACACCACAATGAAAACAAAACATCCCCAAAAAAGAAAAGCACTAACTACAAGAAGGCCAACTTCCCTGAGGTAAGCATCTGTGCAGGAGAGCTTGAGGATGTGGGGGATTTCACAGAAGAATCGGTGTAGGACATTGCCTTGGCAGATGGGTATTGAAAATGTACTGGCCATGAGCAGGAGAGCGTAGAGAAACCCATAGTCCTGTCCCGGTTTGAAGTGGAGCCGGACCAGTTTTGTGTTCTGTAGCTTTGCATTTTGGCTGGGCCTCCTCTAGCTCTCTGGGGCTGGCGGCGTGTTGTGGAGAGGGCTGCTCATCCTCAGAATGATAAGACCAATGTTTGTGCTAAATGCCAAGGAATGGTATGTAGAGAGGCCCTTGCTTGTACTTATTGCTGTAACAATCAAGGTCAGCCAATTTTCGCTATTTGCCACTTAGAGGGTTGGAAACGGAAAA
>VXAK01022401.1:32192-56115 GCA_013399435.1 Arenaria interpres | reverse complement strand
CCAACTCTGACAATTCCGTGACCGGCCTTGCCCTGGGGGCAGGATGGGGCAGCAGCAGCTTCCCCCCCGGGCACGGTGGGGCTGTGAAGTGAGAGTGACAAAACAGGCACGCTGCGCTGCTGTGGCTGGTGCTTGTTTCTAACTCGAGATCCTGAGACTTACTTATTTTTTTTTTTGTCACGCCCGTTGACAAGAATGCAGCCCGTGTTTGCCCTCCCCCCCCCAGGGCACTTCACTACAATCCCGTGGGAGTCTGTACACATAAGCAGTAGTTACTGCCCAAAAGTGACTCTCTCCTTGGTTTCCACCTCTAAAGAGTCAACAGCTTCAGTCCCCCAAAGCTATGAATTTTCCTCTCTTCAGGATGTTGCCACACTTTATAATAGTTCTTGAGAAACTGGTAAGTTTCTCTTGTAAAAAAAGTTACGGAGCGCTTGTGGAACCGTGTGCTAAGGGCAGGGGAAAATGTGAAAGATCAAAAAAAGTAAGGCCATAGAAAATCTCTTCCCCCCCGCCTCCCCCCGTGTAACCCCTGCTGGCTGATCAAAGAGGTGTGAGTCAATGGAACATGCGTGAGCGTCACCATGAGAGAGAGACGTGCTGTCCCATGGGTCGGATGGACAGCGGGCAGTCAAGACCCCCTTGTCCCACCACTGGCTCTGCGTTGGCTCAATCATTTTATCGGAGGCCACTTTGGGTAATTGACCAGATGGGGCAAACGGAGAAGCCCTGTACAATTTTTTGTCTTTGTTTCTCCCCTTTTGGGCTCCCCGGTAAATACCCAGCTCACCATAGTTCAGGTGACATCCCTTCTCCGACATTTTGCTTCACCAACAAAACTTCCAGCATCAGCTCAAACACAGATCCTTTAACCTTCCTCCTTAGTTCCTTTCCAAACATACTTCACTCTCATAAAGCTTTTGCCAGCTCAAACTGTTTTCCTTCTCTTGCTTGAGAAGGGAAAACAAACCGAGGCGTATGCAAACAGAAGCTGTTCTGCTAACCAAGCCCCAACCCCTGCTCGAGTTGAGCAACCTTCCTCTTGTAAGAAGTGTTGCCTGTGGGTGACATGACCGTTTGTCACCTGACTCAGCGACAAGCTGGAGCCCTGGCAAAAGGTGCTGAAGAAAGCATGTCAGCTCAGGGCTTAATTGTTGCTTGGGGGTTTTTTTTGTGACGCTTCTTGAATTAGGTCCTTATCTTTTGAGAGATTTCCTTTCTGTTCCTTCAGAGGTTACCAAGGATGAAAGCACCCCTGTCTAATGAGCACAGGGCCAGTTGCTTTGAAGCCCCAGTTAAGAGGTAAAAGTGGGTAGAAATTGTCAGAGAAAAGACAATTTTTTTTCTTTCTTATGACTTAACGTTTTGAGATACGCTTCACGTGGGAGCTGCTATACAGAGTGAGCATATGTATTTCTCCTTATGTTTCTCTGTCATGTAGCATTTTAAAAAACAATCCCAATTTCGACGTTGTATTTCATTTTTCTGGTTTTTTTTTTTTTTTCCTCTTATTTCAGGTTCAACATGCTCTTTTCTAGGACGTTCTTTCACTATTTCCTATGTGTTCCCCTGGCTTCTCTCCAGTCTCCCCCTAAGCGTTTTCAGTACACAGATACCAGAATTCCAAACTTTTGCTATTTTGACCCTCTGAGCTTTTCTGTATTTTTTCTCATTTCTCTTTTTTTCTGGCTCAGATCTCTCTCTCTGAGCTCTGGAATGGTAAGTCTTGGCCCATTAATCCCAAGAGCCCACAATGATCTGTAAATATAGTGCCTTTCCTATCTGCGCCCATCGTTATCTGTGTCTCTCTCTTGCCCTTCTCTGACTCTTCCTCATATTCTGAGTCCTTTCTATCTGTAATCTCTACGCGGTCCCGCTGGTCCCGAACAAACTGCCCCAGTATTTACACACCAAATTGTGTCCATCCTTATGGTTTTGCCCAGGTTGACATCAGCAGCCTCAGTCACTTCAACCCCTGTTATCCTGTTGTCCCTGAGCAGCTCCAGGGCACTTGGTGACGTTCCTCGGCGAGCGCATCGTCCTCCACCCGAGCAGCACCACCGGGTTACTAACGGTAACGTACTCTGTCCCTGTCCTGGCAGATCTTCGTCCGCAGCACGGACTGTGATCGGACGCTGATGAGTGCGGAGGCCAATCTGGCCGGCCTCTATCCCCCAGAGGGACCTCAGATCTTCAACCCTAACATCTCCTGGCAGCCTATCCCTGTGCACACAGTGCCCGAGTCCGAGGAAAGGGTAAGTCAGTCTCAAGGATATGTACTGACTACTCAAGTGGTGCGTCGTGCCGACTTCTCCCAAAGTCTTTTTCTCAAACCTCTCCCGGGACCTGCTTAGCAAAGGTTCTTCTGTTCTCAGAACAAGACAAGAATTCAGGGGCTGTGTTCACTCAACATGTTAGCGGCGACGCCTCAGCAGACCACACGCCGTCCGGAGCGTGTCAGAAGGCAGTATACTTGAGGCTGTGTTTGTAGCTGCATCCCCCTCGTCAGGGTTTCGTTACGGTCGTGTGTGTCGACTGCAAATTCCGTGCTTGGGCGTTCTTGGTGACCTGGTTGCTCTTGTTGTCTCTGCCCAGCTACTGAAGTTTCCTTTGACCCACTGCCCACGGTATGAACAGCTACAGAATGAAACGCGGCACTCAGCAGAATACATAAATAAGACCAAAGAGAATTGGGTAAGTGATTGTTTGCAGGAGATAAGGTGGTCTTAGGCTCCGTAGTTAAAGTATTATCAGGCACCTCTCTCTATATAAACTCAGAGCTCTGAGAAAAGGGTAGGAATACCAGTGTGTGTAATAGAACATGAGATTAAAAAAACTGAAGGCCTTTCTCTTTTGTCGTACCTACAGCAATTCCTACAGATGGTGGCAAATGAGACTGGGATCCGGGATGTCTCTCTCGAGTCTGTTTGGAGCGTGTATGACACACTGTTCTGTGAAGTAAGTTTGGCCATCATCTTCCAGCCACGGGGATCTGGCCTTTAGGGCTCACTGGGTTTGATAGAAAATCAGTTTGCAAAATCCCGTGAAACAACTCTTCACCATTCCCACCCTACAGTGAGAAGTAAAGTTCCAATTCCAGAATAATAACAGTTCCTACCCCCTAGAGGCTTGTGCCAGGAATTACCTACTTTTGCACCCCATAACGTCCCACTTTGTAGCTTAGATATGTATCATGACAGAACCAGAAAAAGTCCCACCTACATAATAAATAACCTCTTTTGAAAGTCACTAGAAAGTGACTGCAATCTGAAACCTTTAGATCTCTGTGGACAAGTCTGAGTTAAGTAAGGTAGAAATGAGATGTCTGGAAACTGAAGGAGCTTTATCTTTATGATGTAAGTTGGGAGCTTAAATTAGGACTATTCCTGGTTCTACCTCTCTCTGTTACTTTAGATCAATCACTTCTCTTTCTCTGCTTCTGTTAATGCCACCTCTAAAAGAAAATAATGCTCTTCTAGATTAAGTGGGCTTCATCCCCACCTGGCTTTTGACCTGTTCTAAGGTTTGCCAGAGAAAGACTCTAGAGACATGTTACCTTTTAACTTTTTACTTCTTATAGAACCCCTATAATCCCCAAGAACTTGGAGAATAGCTCAGTGTCCCAAAATGAAACCAGAAGGTTTTGAGGGAGTTTTACCCTCAAGGCTGATCAGTCTCTTGAGTTGCTTTGGGCTTCCTCTTATTTTTTTTCTTGTTCTTACTAACAGTGCCCAGAAGAGAAGGATTGTTTTTCTCACCTGAGCCAGTAGATTCGTTCTACCATCTGGCTGGAGAAAATAAAAAAGTCCAAGAAATATAGCTGAGCTTACTAGCCATCCTCTTTGTAAATTCATGAAAAACTAAGTATCTAAGTTGCTGATGGGAATTTCTCCAAACCACTCAGACAGAATGGGTGTTTAAGGATATTCAACCTCATCTTCTGGCACTTCAAAGGGATGTGGCATAGCAAATTGGTCCGAGTAATGCCAGGGAACCACAAGTGCTGTTTTTCTGCCAGTATAACTAATCCTTTCCTGTAATGGGTTGGCTGCAAAGCAAATTCTTCTCTTGCTTCCCAGTTCTGTGTATTGTGGGTTTTGAGTACTGGGTTTTGCCAGTGGTGCATCCCAGTATTACGTCTGCAGAGAGCTTCCTAACTTCCTCCAATATTATTCCATGGCCCTCAGAGCTTCCAGGGAGATTCTGCTGCAGGTACACCAGAAACCTTGAGTTTGTGCTCTCTTTTATTATTTTTTTTTTTTGACTGCATGCCATCTGCAGAGCAGAATCAGCCCCACGTAACGTAAATGCCCGAAGATTATTGTACCGGCATTAACGGNTTTTTGACTGCATGCCATCTGCAGGGCAGAATCAGCCCCACGATTATTGTACCAGCATTAACGACATAACTCTGCGCTCCAGTTGTGCTTTCACAGAAATGTAGCTCCTGGATTTATAAAGGATTTATAACCTTTATATGTCTCCTCATTAGTTTCTGAAACAGCATTAAACCCCACATATATTCTTTGTATGCAGCACAGAAGCACAAATAGAAAAGGGGCATATTTAAAATAATAGAGGAGATGGGGAGCAGCATGGGCAGGTCCCCACACACCCTGACTCCCATTCTCCGATTAATCTGCGATCCGTGCTACCTGCAGACCAGTGTTCTGTTTCTCTTTCCAGCAAGCACACAAGATGGATTTGCCGGTATGGGCGACACCAGATGTCATGACTCACTTGAAGGAACTAAAAGACTTCGGGTTTGAATTTCTGTTTGGGATCCACAATCGGGTAGAAAAAGCTCGTCTGCAAGGCGGTGAGTGCACCAGGGAGGGAGCTTCGTGCAGCTCTGTCTGGTTTTTTTGCCTCTTACCAGCTCTTCCCTTTCCTCAGGGGTCCTGCTGGATCACATAAGGAAAAACCTAACCAAAGCAGCCAATGCTTCTGCCCGCCAGAACCTGAAACTACTTGCCTATTCAGCAGTAAGTCAGAGCTTGGGGGCTGGCTTTTATCCATCTCCTCCTTCTTCAAGGGGACTGGGGCTTGGTGATAGTTTTAACCCTTTCTGGCTTCTCTACAGCCCGTGCAGTGACCAGGACGTGCTGCGTCTTTGCCTCTGGCTGGGTGGGATGTGCAGGATCTGGCATCGTTCCTCTGGGGCCCCTGAGAAAAACTCCCAACCTGCGCTGTGCTCCTGTTAGCTCAGGTTCACCGATGAGACTGGCAAACTTTGGGGAGCCACTGCTGTATTTATTTGGGAGATGGGTTGATGCTACTCAGACACAGTCATCTCCCCTTTCCAGGAGCTGACTGACCGGAGAGTCAATCATCTCTCCCCGGTTGCTCCCTATAGATTAGTTCTTAAAGAACAATGCAGGATACGTATAGCTGTGTTTCACTTCCTCCCCTTCTCTGGCACCGTCACAGATCACCCTTCTAGCGGTACAGTTCCTCTCCCTTCTTCCAGATGGAGGTTACAAAGGTGGCATCCCCCCTCAGCACTGCCCCCTCTTGTTACTGGTATGCTCTGAGCTGCCCTGCCACATCCGTAAGGGTGACTGATTTGGTTTTTCTCCCTCTTTCTCAGCATGACACCACACTTGGGGCACTGCAGATGGCTCTAGATGTCTACAACAAGATTCAAGCACCATACGCCTCATGTCATTTATTTGAGCTGTACCAAGAGGATGATGGGTGAGGGCTGCAGTAAAGACGTCTGCTGTGATTTCACCTCAAGGGTTAGATACCTAGGCTAGGCTCCACCCTAGGGGGATGCAATCTTCCTCCTAGTGGCAGACTCTTAGGAGGAAAACTACCACCAGAATAAAGGAAAGCGTGTGCACACTGAGCGTTTGGGAAGGGATGATTTTAGCTGGAGAAAAAAATAACAACAAACCAAACATCATCTATCTGTGTTTTGTTTTCAGTAACTTCTCTGTGGAGATGTTTTTCCGGAACGAGAGTGAAAATGAACCTTTCCCACTGACAATCCCTGGCTGTCAGCATAAATGCCCACTGCAAAGATTCTTGGAACTCACAGATCCTGTCGTTCCTCAGGACTGGGAGCAAGAATGCCAGGTAGCAAGCAGAGTGCGTGACACAGGTGAGCTCAGGCTGGACCAGAGCGTGGCAGAAGGGTAAAGCTTGGATGGTACCATGTTGACCACTCCTTTTCTCCATTGCAGAATTGTTTGTGGGCCTGGCTGTGTGTGGATCCATTCTTCTTCTCCTTATAATCCTCCTTTTGACTGTACTCTTTCGCATACAGTCTCAGCCCCCTGGCTACCGGCACGTTTCCAATGAGGGAGAAGAGCAGGCCTGACAGTTGCTTCAACTCCTTCCCCAGCAGTAGGAGGGAGCGGTGTTGTCCCTAAGGATGATTGGGCACCTTCCGTTACTGAGCATTCTTCTGCTTTGGCCATTGCTTCCCAGAATGAAGCTGGACTTGATTTTTCGGATGCTTTCTAAAGGTGACATCCCAGAGAGGACTGAGCTACTCTAATGGAAATGACACCTTAATTCTAAAGCCAGTAACTGTGTGGTGCCCCCAAGTCCTCATACACCTTACCTAGCCTGGGATTCCCAACGTGGCCAGTTGGAGCTGGTCAAGACTTTTTCTCCTTTCAGTGACTGTAAACGTTACCACTCACCATGCCTGTGGCAGAGGGGCTTGGGCCTCCAGCAGCTGCCACGTCCAGTGCGGTCAGGAGTTGTATCTCTCTTCAGGGCCAACCCGCTTTGAGTGCTTTTCTCTCAAGCCATTGGGCTAATGATGGTGGGAAGGCTGGGCTCGAAGCAGAAGGCCCAGTTCGCCAACAATGCACCGAGACTCATCTACTGTCCACGCAGGGGGAACTGCTGCAGATACGGCAGACAGTGAAAAGCGTTTCTTGAAGTCGCTGCTAAGTCGTTGCTGCTGAGAACTGGTCTTTTTTTCCCTCCTCACGTTGTGGTGCCAGAGAGAACTGGCCTGGAATCAGGGCAAGATTGAAAACCTGGCAGTAGTTTCTAGGATTCAGCTCAGAGTAGGTTACCTATCATCCAAAGAAGCTCTAAGCGTTTCATCAGAGAGATGAATTCCTGTGACCGTAGCAAACCCGCACCCAATTTCTTGTGCAATGTTGGCTCTAGAAAGGAGAGTCCCCGTAGATAAGAAACTTGAGCTGAATCTAAAGATTCAGCCTTTGAGTTTGACTTCCCCACCTCTGAACTTCAAGTACCTATTGCAGGGAGTATCCTGTACTGCAGGTAGTCCAGATTTCAACTGCAAGCCCATCCTGCTTTACTAGCAGGATGTTTTTATGCTGTAATTAAAGAGATGTAGCACAGCTATTACCTAAGACTAGATTAAATGCCAAGTTCCGTAGTTTTTCTTCCTGGCTTCTCTAGTGGATGGACAACAAATCAACAGAACCCCGTTAAGGATCAGTTTGCAGGTGACTGGGGATCCCTTTATTTGCCACGCTTTGGCATTTTGTCCAAAGTGTGATTCTTTCTCCAGGCTGGCCTCTGTGCGCACTGCAGATGCTGCAGGGAACCTCATGCCAAGTTCTCACCACCTGCCTTGTAGCTTTTGGCAGAAAACGAGAGAGTGCAGCAGGCACCAGAAGCACGGGCTCTTCACGTGGTGATGCTGCACATTCACTTCTCGCTTTTACTTCCCTTTCTGCTGCAGTTCCCTTCCCCTCTCGGCGGCAGAAGCCAGTTCTTAGGTTACAGCCGTTTCCTTTTCTTCCCCTAAGGAGTACCGTGGGGACTTTTCCCTACACCGTAATCGGCATCTGCCAGCATGGGAACTCTAAATCAGCAGAAGCAGCTTGCTGTTCTCAGCATCTTCCTCACCTTTTTGTCCTCTGAATTTATCTAGGTCTCCTGCACAGCAAGACAGTCATAAAGGAAAAGCTACTGCCTATGAGAACAGGCACAAGAAAGAGGTAATAGAAAGTGCATTTAGGATGACCAGACCTGTTATTTTTAAACGCAGCGATTTTTGCACACACAGAGCAAAGGTTTCTATGATGATTTAGACATTTTGACTGTGAATGACTTTCTGTAATTGTTCCAATACATTTCCTTTTCGTTATTAAAAGCAAATTCACACTGAACTCTACTCCTCTTTTTCTCTAGGAGTTCCCCGGGCTAGCACCAGCATGCTCGGTGTTGGAAAATAGGTAGAACTGACTGCAGTACTCCCCCTCCCAAAGTAAATCCCTGATTTACAATCACAGCAGAGTGAAAATGGAAATAAACTATTTTTGATTGCAACAACCGTGCACAGATACGGCTTAAAATGCAACCTGTCCAACATGGAAGGGTCCACTGTAGACACACTCCTATGACTGGTATTTCCACCACTGTTCTAGGTCTCTTAGCCCTCCTGCAGGAAGGTCAGTAACTTCTTCCCCTATACAAAAAACAGTGCAGTGGAATGCCCAAAGCAGCCACTCTCTGTACCAAAGAACCATTTCACTTTAGTACAAAACTTTATTAATATCAATACCGCGAAACTATAAAAGTGAACACAGAGAATCTGAGCAGGCCTGGAGCCCGTCCCATCCATCAACCTCTGGGAGAGCAGCAACTCCCCAGACAACCTTGTAAACAAACTAGAAAAAGCAAAACTTTTCAGTTTAACAGCAGTCTTGAGATTTGGCTCCGAGCATGAGTGTCTGGAAAAAATCCCTCGTTTCTGCTTTACAACACTTCTATCCAACACCCCGAAGCACATAGGCATAGGTGAAAAAAACACCTCAGTGGCAAGAAAAAGCCTAGAGCTCTGAAAACAAAGTACAGAATCAGTAGATTCCCAGCAGCGTACTGCCCTTATACCCCCTCAGGCAGGTCAAGAGCTCTGGCATCATGATGTTCTTCGTGGTCTAGTTACGTAGCTGGAAGCACAGAATAGGCTGAGCCCGAGATCTCAACAGACACACGTTTTCCAAGCAGCTAGCATATAAGAGAGGCTGGTGTTCCCAAGCTACCCATCGCCTCACCCCTGTGAACATTCTACCTTTTCAGGACATTGCCTTTGTTAGCAAAGGGTTTCTCAGCTCAGTCTGACTAGAGCAGGCTGGGGACCCTGTCATGAGACTACAGGAGATGGTAACTGCTGACAAGTGACGACAAGCAGATGTGGCAGGCTGGAAGCAGTAACTTCAGCAGGATCTGAGAATATCAGTTTTCCTAGTACCTCGCCAAAAAGGGCGGTAACTCCACTTGGAGGAGGAACCGGGTACTGACACAACTTTCTAGAAGGGGAAGCAAAGGGAATCAGAGAAGCAAGATCAGATCCAGGGAGGAATGACAAAGTAGAAGCCTAATGCCCTGCACGGCTTACACTGCCCATTGCCAACACTGAATTTGTACCCTGTGATCCAGAAAGGATCAAAAATACTAAATCATTTCTCTAGATCTTTCCCTTTTTGCTTCCTTCCCTGTGATTTAGAATCTTTTTTTTTTGTTCTAGTCTCCTCCAGCTCCCAGCGCAGTAAGTTAGCTTTGAGTTTGCTCGTCCCAGGGTTTGCTTGCCTCTGCCCTCCAGATCGCGACAAACTCCGGCCTCCAATCTGTTCTGTCATGGCTTTCAAAAGATGTTCTTGCTTCTTGACCACCATCTCCTCCCGGCTCCAGATCAGAATATTAAAGCCTGAGAGGAAAAAATAAACACTATGCATCAGGAAACTCTACATCAAATATAATACCTTAGGCTTGTGTCACTAAAATGCCAGAAATTCAAAATGCTTTGTCTGTTGTAAGCTATTTCCAAGGTGCAGGGGATGCAAAGATACTTATTGCAGACGCTATCTCCACACAGCCACAGAAATTTCACCTAAGAAACATAATCAAGTAATTCCTAATCTCATCTGTCACAGATGTAAGACCTAAATCTGTAAGCAGCTTCCTTAATCCCATACAGCCTGTGAAAAACTGAGTAATCTTGGCTCCGCAGCCTAGGAAATGAGATAAGTGAAACGAAGGGAGAGGGCACAGCCAAGCAGGAAAAGGCTTCCTCCCTGCTCCATCGTTTTCTGCTCCTGTTCCACGGCCGGCAGATGGCAGCGGCTCCCTGCTGCAGGGAGGCTTCTCACTCTTCAATCCTCTCCGACTTGACCCTCTCGGGAATGTTTCACAGGAGGTGCCTAGCAACCTGTTTTCTAACTGTAGAGGTGAAAGACTGAAAGGAAGGTCTTGATCTCTTTTACAGATGTAGGAAATTATAGGGGACTACCAGCAAGTGGGATTTCAGAAACCCTCACTCGCAACTTGCTTTATTCTGGAGAAACAAGCTTGTTCTTTTCTGGGACTGGAACCCACCCAGTGCCCCAGGTTCTCTTTACTTACCCATGCCAGAGGCCAGCGTGTCTCCCATAGGGTTAAACTTATTGAGCTGAAAATGGAAACACAATCACAGTCTGTAGGAGCATCACTGCCTACGTAACAGTCACAAGAGCAGCACAGCTTACATAACGGCACAAACCATCTGGAAAAGCCAAGGTTCCCTAAAGAGTATCACAGAAAACCCACGGGTGACCATGGACCAGCCCTGCTCGAGTCAGCAGCTTTAGCCAGCAGCCCCTACCCCCACGAGAGCGTGAGTCTGTCACAAGTAAAGAGGATACTCCTCTTGTTCCAATCCCTAACCCGTTATCTCCTGGCTGCGGTTCAATACACAGCGGTTCCTTTTAGCTGCAGAGCTCAACTCACCGAGATGATACCAGAAGCATTTGGATCGTAGAGCTGACAAACCATCTCCCCGGTGTTCCCGTCGAATACATCAACAGTTCGTAGCTCGTTCACCGTGTACCCTGGGAATTTAGGGTCTGGGTAGCGACCCGCTACAATGAGGTCATAGCGAGGATGCCACGTTGCCTAGTCATAGAGCAGAGGGATGGGGAGTTCAGAGAAAGGGACACGGCTCGTACTGACACACACCAGACAACCGCCAGCGTGAGCAACAGTTTGTACACCCCTCCCAGCAGTGCAGTATCCTGACCAGAAATGAGACCATTCCCGATTTAAAGCTGGCTGCTAGCACCAAATTTGATGTCCCCCTCCGACTGCGCTGCCTGAACTCACCTTAATAGGTGTGAGGTGCTGAAACTGCCGATGTGGATGTGGGATCAGATGCTGTGGCTTGGTCCAGTCTGAAGATGAGTAAACCCTGATTTCGCTGCGCTGGTCTGTGCTCAGGAGCTTGGCACCATCCGTTGGGCTGAAGTAAGCTAGGAGAGGAGGACAATGTGGAAAATAAAAGATGACAATGCTGTGACTGAGAAGAAACATAACAGTCACATTTCTTTGATTGGAAACCCATTCTACTTCTGTAATAGGTGAATATGGTCCTGTGTCCCAACAGACAAGACTTTACCTGTCTCAAACAAAATCAAAGCTCTTACAAACAGTAATCCGAAGCCTACCACGCTGGGTTACACAGGAAGAATCATTATTCTAATTTTCGAATCACAGAGTCACTGCAAAGAAAGGAACTTGCTCGCTCAAATGGAAAAGTTAGTGGAAAAGCTGGAGACTGACACCGGCAGTTTGGACTTCCATGAACTGGTAAAACCGCACCCAAGGAACAGAGGTCCGAGCCCCATGCTCTGCTTTTGTCAGATGAGCTGCCCCAATAAATTCAGTTTTCTAACCTCAGCCTCTGCTGATGCTCCCACGCTCACCTCTCGAGGCACGGTGCCGGTTTGTACGGCAAGTCCGAGACCGTGTGGCAGCTGCCACCCCCTGCCTCTGGCCACACGTTTCCGCTGCCTGCCTTGCTTTAACACTACCTACCGCCCAACTTCCGATCTTACAGGAAACTAACATTGCCACAGCAATAAAAGCCGAGCTGAGGGAACCCTCTGCAGTCATCCACGCGATGAAATCCTCATCCAACTCACCTGCATTGACAGGTTTGTCATGAGGAAGCACGTGAAGAAAATTCATTTTGTTTTTGATGTTTCTGAGGTCCCAGATTTTGACTGTCTGATCCACAGACGCTGTGGCCAACAACCACTCACATCGGGAGTTAAACTCCACGTGAGTCACTTTCTTCTTGTGCAATTTCTTCCTCCAAATCTGCAGCAAACAGAAAATCACACAGAATCAAGGCTTGGAGTAAAGAAATTAAAGAATCTACTAGTGCAGAGTAAAGAGGCCACACATTCACACAGCAACAAAGCTTCTAAAATACACCGAGAGTTTACCCACTGGAAACAAGAAAGGAAAAGAATGACCTTGGGAACTAAGTATTTAATTCTAGGAGAACTCTGCTTCACCTAATTTATTACAGCTATGAGAAAGGGAAATGCAATCCCTGGTTCATGGAGGGGAGTGTTAGTGCCACTGCACTGTACAAAGCAAGATCACATCTGGAATACTTTATGCAGTCTCCCACCTGCAGAAAGATTAAAACAAAGTGGAACAGGTACAGAAAATGTGCTGCTGAGATAACAGTAAGAAGGAAGGGCCTGGTTTGTGGGAGAACACCAAAAGAGCTTGCTTTACCGTAGTAAAAAAGATGAGAGGAGAGGGAATTGGCTTCTAGAAATACATCAGCAAAGCAGCAGGAGAGTTGGAGCAATATTTCAATTAGCAAGAACAAATGGATATAAACTGTCCATGAATAGATTTATATCTGAAGCTGGAAGATTATTTCTAATCAAAAGGGTGAAGCTGGCAATACACAATGGGTCCCAACAATAACGGGTATCTCCCAAGTACAGGAAAGACTGTCACATTCTTTCAAGAGAAAAAAAAATGAAAGGAAGCAACTAACCTTGAATAAGCACAAATCATTTTGAGTGCTCCTGACTCTGCCCACTGATTTACACAGCTGCCTCTGGCCACAGCTCACTGGGTGGCAAACTCTTGGAGATGTTACCCTTACAGGCAGGAGAAATGGTAATTCGGGTGTGACGGTACAGCAGGCTCTTGAAACTCCAGACTGGAAAGCAGAGTCTGCCTCCGCCTGCCCTCTCCTGTCTAACGGCAGCAGCGCAATTTCTGCCCCAGAATTCGCTGAATTCTGCTGTGTATCATACTCCAAGGTCACTGAAGGGTACACATAAGCTGTACCTCCTAGACGACTCCCATCAGTGCATTAAGTTTCTGGGATTGTGAAGGCTGTTGGCAAAGGGTGCTCTCATCTCCAGGTTACCCTATTATTACTCTGGCTGGTGGCAAATACTCTTAAGGAAGGGTCGGCACATGACACAATCCCCGTTTGGGAATTTTCACCATTACACTCAACAATGGGAAAACGCCTAATGAATGGCAGAAGTGGAAGACTTCTCACCACCTAGACAACGGGTGGACTCCTCTCCTGAGCTGCAAGGTACCTGCTCCTCTTTTCAGTGTCCCTGTAGTGTAGGAAAGCACATGAGCCACGAAGATTCCCGTAGAGGAGACGCTGCACGGAGCCATACAAACCTCTTCACCAGAAGTGCTGAGCAGGACCACGTTGCCCACGTTATCACCCGTCACCACTGTACGGCAGCTTGCAGAAACATCAACACTGCAGTACCAGCAACTAGAGGGAAAGACACAAAATCAGTGCTGCCTCCCACAGGCAGGGACGCTCTGGTTCACATCTCATCCCCAACAAGGAAGACTGCAACAGACTGTAACTGCAGTCTCCTGCCTGCTGGTGTGGGCCTGAGTATCAAGAAGGGGAATGGCTTATCAGCAATGCTTTCTGCTGGTGACAGAACATAAAAGAACTTTCTAGTCGTTTGTGAAGTGCTCGTTAAATGGAGTGTGACACATCAGGACAGTGGAACCTAATACAGGCTTGAAAAGCCACTTGGTGCCTGGTCATGGACACACCTTGGGAAAGATCAGAACACCCTCGTGATGTTCACAAATGTACAGAAGCAGCTTTAAAATCATGTTTTCCACAAAACATTGAAGCAGCAGTAAAGAAAAGACAAACAAGTTAGGTGGGAGTGTCAACCTGCTTGAGGGTAGGAACCTTCTGCAGGGGGGTCTGGACAGGCTGGATCAATGGGCCGAGGCCCATGGTATGAGGTTCAACACGGCCAAGTGCTGGGTCCTGCCCTTGGGTCACACCAACCCCATGAACGCTACAGGCTTAGGGAAGAGTGGCTGGAGCTGCCCTGAGGAAAAGAACCTGGGGTCTTGGTCGACAGCCAGCTGAATGTGAGCCAGCAGTGTGCCCAGGTGGCTAAGAAGGCCACCAGCATCCTGGCCTGTTATCATGAACAATGTGGCCAGCAGGACCGGGGCAGTGACGATCCCTCTGTACTGGGAACTGGTGAGGCCCTACCTCGAGTGCTGTGTCCAGTTTTGGGCCCCTCATGACAAAGAAGACATTGAGGTGCTGAGCAAGTCCAGAGAAGGGCAACGGAGCTGGTGAGGGGTCTGGAGAACAAGTCTCGTGAGGAGAGGCTGAGGGAGCTGGGGGTGTTCAGCCTGGAGAAAAGGAGGCTGAGGAGAGACCTTATCACTCTACCTGAAAGGAGGGTGTAGAGAGGTGGCGGTTGGTCTCTTTTTCCAAACAAGAAATGATAGGGCAAGAGGAAACAGCCTCAAGTTGCACCAGGGGAGGTTTAGGATGGATATTAGGAAAAATTTTTTACACTGAAAGGGTTATAAAGCATTGGAACAAGCTGCCCAGGGAAGCAGCTGAGTCACCACCCCTGGCGGTATTTAAAACACAGGTAGACGTAGCGCTTAGAGACATGGTTTAGTGATGGGTTTTGTCAGTGTTGGGTTGATGGTTGGACTAGATGGTCTGAAAGGTCCCTTCCAACCGAGGCAATTCTGTGATTCTATGACTGAAAGGTTGGACGTCCAACTGTCTCAACTTCATACTCCAGGAAACAAAACTGAATAGAGACTTCTCTGATGAAGACATACGTCTTAACATCAGCTCTGCTGGGAGGGGAAAGGCAGTGAGAATAAAGCTGGGGTCCTTTGGGAACTTGTTGGGAAAGCTTCACTTGCAAAGATCAATTATTCTAGAATTCAAGGCCATGGAAATTAGCATGGTGAGCCTGAAGCCTCCGGAAGGGCAGCAGGGTAAACTCAATAACCTGCAACTCAGATTGTGCAGGAATGTGTTGTGACTTTCCTATGCTACCTGAGCTGCTACAGACAAACCAGAGCCGTGAGGACAATGAGGAGGAGGAAGTTATCCTGCTCTTCCCACCTCACACTTTATGAAGTGAAAAGCTGTCTGTTAAACCCACAACAATTTATTGTCTTTTAGACAATTATTCTGTCACCCGATGACCCTTCCCCACCCAGGAACGGGAACTGGAAAAAAACCAAGGAAACCCGAGGGTTGACATATAAACAGATCTAATAGAGTAAGACTAGCTAATTCACATTAATACTAGTAAAGAACCAGTACTGATCCCAACACCAGTACAATGTATACAAGGATTATACGTAGCCAATTCTATCACAGGGAGCTGTGCACTCCCAGCAGGGGACAGCAAATGTGTGTGGGACACTGCAAGCGCCATGGCTTCGGGAGGACAGGGAAGGGCTCAGGGGTTCGGCACCAGGGTAAGAAGCTCTCAGGATGGCAGCCAGCAAGGAAGAGAGAGAACTTCCCAGCAAACTTTCTAATTTATACTGCATGTTCATGGTATGAAATAATCCTGTTGGCCAGCTTAGGTCAAGTGCCCAGGTTTCGCTCCTCCTCATCCCTGCACCTGCCTAACTCGACAACACTGAGACCTTGAATCCCGCATACCATAGCTGGCTATAAAGTAAATATTTTCACAAATTCAAGCACTAGAGTCTTCTAGAAGTGCAGTTTTCCCAAGCATTAGAAGAGAAATTAGTCCTGTGTCGCTACCAGGACACCGTCAGTATCTGCAAGACGGGAGATGGCATCACCAGAAAGCAACCCCAGGCAGCATGCTCAGCTACTGTAAAAGCCTAAGTGCCCAGTTGCTGCCTCGCTTGTCACCCACCCTGCAGTGCCAGGGTCAGGACCAGGAGCCTGTCTCCAAGCTCCCTCACAGAACCAATTCATACCAAGAGTCTCCTAACACTGGCAAAGATGAAGACGTTAGAAAGCACAAGAAGCAGCGCAGCGTTAACCCCAAGGAACAGCGAATCGACCCTGCGGTGCTCCCTTCTCACCAAACATTATGGTGTTCATGGCCACAGTCCGGGGCACGGGAGATCACCTGCACCGCTCTGCCCTCAAGGTCCTGCAGACTTAGGGTGCCATCCCCTGATGCCACATAAAGCTTCGCTGCCTCATAAGGACTGAACTTGATGTCTCCGAGAGAATCTCCTGGCCCTTTCTGGAATACACACAAAGCCAAGAGGCATCAAGGTTAGAGTGGGAGACAAAAATCTTAACACAAAACTCATCTCCTGGAACACACTGCCAGCTTCCCTAAGTACAACGCATTGCTTTCTGACAGGGCATGTACCTAAGAACTCTTTTTTCCTAATCTGTTTCCAATCTGAGCACATACATTCTGAGCCTGTAAGTTCAACCCCACCACTTGGGCCTGCAAACCTCATTAGCAGCGTTGCCTCTTCTGCTATGGGGGTAGGATTAACGCGCAGTAAACCTCCTGGCTCAGACTAGGCTTAGATCACAAGCAAAACCGGCACCATTCCATGCAGAAACCACAGAAAATCTCATGAGAGCCCTGCACCGAGCTTTTCTGACAGAGACTTCGTTCACCAGTTCCCTAAGGCTGATTCCAGTGCTGTATCTGGTCTTTCTCAAGGTACCAGCAGGCAGGACGAGAGCAGCACAAGAAGAAATCCTACTGCTAACGCCATGGCACAGGCATCTTACGTTCTGTGTTATGTTTTATTGTTGTTACATTATGTTGTTTTGTTATGTTGTTTTCCCCCAATCTGTCTACTGAGGAAATGTGGAAACTCTGCACTAAAACAGAAAAGGAGGATAGTAGCTGTGAGTCCCCAAATTCTTTGATACTCAAGTGCACTCCATCTGCTGCTCACAGAGCCACTACTTAATAAAGCCTCACTGTAAATACTAGACTTCCAGAAGCCAATGAGGATTAAAAAAGGCAAAGAGCCAGCCTGTCCTCACAACAGTAGGAGGATGACATGCTCTTTCAAATGCTGGCATCACTGCTGTGACAGGCATCCCACCAGGATACGAGATCCCTGTGTCCCAGGACTCAGTCCATCCCTCCTTGCCCACCTGGCCAGTCATCCCAGCACTAATTGGGTTCACCTTCTGCCCTACTACACGGTTGCAGCTGGAACAGCCACTTGGGAAACCAACCAGGAAAGTTGCTACCCAGGAAGAATCAGGTGGGGAAAAGTAAAGTGGAGGCTAACCCGAATTCCCTCACTTACCTTTACGCATTGAACTGAAGTAACTAATTGAAGAGCTCAGGCTTCCTCAGGAGTCCACAGAAAAAGCAACAGTCTGAGAGGGTGATCCTAAGCACAGGCAGACAAAGTTGCCTCTAGCGATTCATCTCCTCTTTCTACTCTTTAGTGAAGGAGCCCAGACTCTTAACTTTGGTATTTTAGATAAGCACCAGAAGTTAGGTGGGATGAACTGGGGTGATCCTTATGACACACACAACTTGAGGTCAGTGGCGTTTGTGGAGAAGCACTGAGGGGACTATAAATGGTCCTGTATAAACCATATGACAACGAGCAGCGCTGCTACCAGGTTCCTGAGGGCACGGAGCTATGGGAGATTTAAGAACAGAGAGCTCAGGAAATCCACTGGCACCCCCACGCTCTCTCTCGTATAACAGGAAGTAAGCAGCTTCAAAGAGTCCCTCCCCATCATGAAGAAAAGCTTTCTCTTACCCACCACCCCCATCTTCAGGGAAAAATAAAAAGGGAGAGTGAGCCTCCCTGGAAGAGAGAGTGGATTCCTGAAATTCAGAGGATAAAGGACATGTATGTGGAGAAGAGGAAGCCCAGCTCTCACATGTCAGAGACAAACATAACATGCTCTCTCTTTCTCTCTCTAGCGCTCCTGCCAGCAGAGGCCCAAAGCAATGCTGTATTTCTTACTCCCAGTCCTCGGTGCTGGTGAAGACCCGGACAGTATTGCCATTAAAATCCTGCAGGGTGGTAGTGCCGGCAACTGACGAAGTGTACAGCTGACTAGGGTTAAAAGGGTTAAACTTCATTCCTGTGATGGCCCCTCCAGCTCCCATCTACAAGGAAGGGGATGAACAAAAGAAAAATCCACTGAGTGATGGGGAAGGAGAAAAGCGTGTTCCGTAAGTCTGCATTCACTGCTATGTCCTTAACAGCAACAGTGAAACACACCACAGCGCTTCAGGGAGGCAAAGACAACCTCGTCCTCCCACACGATGGCTGTCTAGACAGCGGCCCTCCCGCAGGACAAAATGGGAACTCCTTCAGTCCCCAGGCAGTGTGTTCCCTGGCTGGCTGGCACCATAGTATTTACAAAAAAGGGAAAGATGACTCTGGAGGATAGACCTCCTCTCGTCGTATACCTATGTTAATTTAGAAAGGGGATAAAAGTTACAAAGGCTTTGAGCCCCTGTTAGAATGGGAATGGCTGAATAGAGCAACGAGGGGGCACACCAGCTACATAAACCATTCGTTCTACCTTAGTTTTAGATAAAGGGACTTTGTTTTTCCCCACTCAAAGCTGTTTCCTCATCTGACAGAATAAAAGGTGAACAGTGAAAGATCAAGACCTAAACCAGACCGACCCTCTCTGCCTGCTTGTTTCTGACATCCCTGTAAAATAACTCCTTTGCCAGTGGCTGTATTACTTTTCCACTGAGCACACACCAAGTACTGCTTCATTATGAACTTAATCGATGCGCCTCAGTTCTCCCCAGCGCTGGAACAGTCCGGGACTTAGGAACAGACATGCTGTTGCATCTCAGTCCTGCCCTGTAGCTGCCTATTCTGCAACCCAAGACCCTCATGTGCCTCTCCGTTTTGATCTGCAGTTATTTGGTGGTGCTCCAGTTCTCCCTCCCACCCATTCCACGCACCCAGGGGCTTACCCCTTTTATGAAGCAGGTTTTAGTAAGTACTTCATGGTCCCAAAGGATGATGTCTCCGCCTTTAGAACCAACAGCTACGGTACTGGGGTGTGTTGGATGCCATTCCAGGCATGTCACTCTCCTGTCAAAGGGACTTGCTGTTCGAAAGAGTCGGTATGAGGCAAGAGAACGCACAAAGGGCAGCTGCAGACACTGTTAAAAAGATAAAGATAATTATGACTCTTGCAGAGATCCACAAGACTGTCTGAATGAAGAGTGGAGTGCAAACAACTTCTAATTGCCATCAGTGTTGGTACACTCACGCAAAATTAAAAGCCTCTCCATAGAATGAAGAGAACACACCGCCCCCAAGGGAAACAGCCTGTGACCACACAAATCCACATCAGCCACAGCACCCAAAAAGCAACAGAGAACTGAGAGATATCACACTTTAAATGACATTTAAGCCTCAGGGGAGCTAAGCCTCAGGGGCTGAGCTAAAAAGGCAGGATATTGTCATTCAGCTGAGGAATAGTTACTGCTTGGATGAGCTTGGTGATTTCTTTATCGTTGGGATACTTAAAATAGATAAATAATCTGGAAAATAAAGCTAGTTCAGGTGCCTCCCACATATGGATGTTACAGAAAAAGTTAATTTTCAAATGAAAGAAGGAGTATGGCTCTGAAAAATAGTGAAACATTACGGACTTAACTCTTCTGTGAAGAGGAAAAATCAACACTAAACCTGACATAATTAACAAAGTAGAGTGGATACAAAAATAGTACGACAAAACAGTCAGAGGAGCGTGCAAAAATAGCACGGTGCAGTAACTCAACTGACAGAGTGGGTAAGTTTAAATATGATTCAAGGAAGCACAAAATTAACAGAGGATAAAATGTAGAGTGACAGGGCTGAGCCAACCGAAAGGGAAAGTCATCCCAGCTCTTGCATTTTACTGGATTAAGAAACATAAGGGTGTGCCAAACATTGAGCCACGAACTGTGTATGTGAGAAACCCGGAGCCCCTTTAAAGTTTCCCCGCTTGCATTTAAGATGTTTTTATGTTTGGAGCCGAGATGTCCGACAGGTCATGAAGGAGAAACTCCTCACCCGCCTGAGCTGTGCCCGAATGGAGCCTCCCAGCATGTTCTGGTAGACATAATGAACGATGCTGCACTGCCGCTCCAGCTGATGGAAAAGGACTCTGTTATTTCTCACCACGGATCCACATCCACTCCAACCTGCCAGAGAGAAAAAGAGTAACTTACTGAGAGCCAGCGCCTGTCACGCTCACGCACCGAACACCACAGGAAGACATCTGCACTCGCTGCCACGTTCATGAGGAGCATCAGCCACAAGGCAAAAGTCTCTGAATGATTCTGACACGTCGAAGGCGCAGCAGTCCCTGCAATCATGGAGTCTGGTCCACAGCCTGCCAGAGCTTTGTGTACGCTTCCTCTCCTTAAACCTTCCTTCTCCTTGCCAAAGATTTATCAAAAAGATAACAGGAGAGGCCTGCAGCAATGTCACAGGTGCCGCATCTCTCACACAGTATACAATTTGAACGGTTCATGCCCAAAATACAACGAGGCTATCCAAAGCCCCAACAACTTGGAAATACGCCCCGGGAGGCGGTAAACCCCTGGGTACAGCAAAGGGAAGGTCAGACGTGTGACCAGCAGAAAAGTTAACACCTGAAAATTCCCCGAGCCCAGCAACACGAGTTCCCACACCGTTCCTGAAACGCCTGCTTGTGAATCAGAATTTTCGATCTGCTTGTGCTGTAGCCCATACAGTCTGCCTACAGCACCACCAGTTTTGTTTTCCATAATAGACTTGCTGACGCCTCACCGCCTGAAAACCTTTCTGTTCGGAGTGATTTTTGCTGAGAGTACAGCACGCTTCTACATTTTGTTCATGTTCCAAGTTTTTATCTTCAGCGACCTTTTACATAAAAACCAGATCTGTTCGATCCCGTGTCTGTGATCTAATCACCCCCCCGGCGATGGTCCCGTGACACCCCAGGGGATCTAGACATCAAATGCATTTCTTAAGAAACAAAAATGCTATTTTCATTTAAGGATACAAAAAAAAACCCAGAAGACGGAAAACACAGGGATCATTCCATATGATTAGAACTTAAACAAAGTCTTTCTTTAATGCAACACTGGAGCCTAGAAATGCACAGGTGTGAAACTAAACTTTTTTGTTCGCGTGCCAACATAGCGCCGACACTCGCCACACCTGTTGAAATAGGTATAAAAGTATTTATATTCTAATTCCTTTTTTTCACGGAAGAATTAGCATCCACAGTTCCTTCTTCAGAGGTGATGGAAATGGAAGTTTTTTTTTCCAAATTCTGATTTATTATGAAGGATAATTTATTAAGAAACAAACTTAATTTTAATAATTTATTAAGAAAGAAACTTTTTAGAAATGGCCTTTTCAGAATCTGCTGGAAGAAACCCTTTAAGAAGGCGTTTCAATTGCAAGAAAGTGCATCTGTCCCATATGGCTCAGGAGAATTATTTTTTTTTCCAAAACACATAAAAATCAAATCTGGAACACAGAATAGAAAAGCTCAAATACAAAGGCCTTAATCTTTTTTAAAAAAGGTTTAAGGGAAAAATACAATTGGCCTCTTTTTTCCAAAGTACTAGCTCTGAATCGTACAGGAACTGCAGATGCTTACCAAATATGAAAATTAGGCCATGGACTTACAATGAAAATCACGTAGCCAAATGAACTACAGAAGATGCTTTAACTATCCACAGTTAATAGAACTCCTTTCAAACAGAGTATTTTGCCTCCACATTCACTGTTCACACTGCCAACTGCTCCAAGTTTGAAGTTTTACACCAGACAACAGAAATGTTACAAAATCTGAGGGGAGACCTTACCGCTCTCTACAACCACCTGAAAGGGTTGTAACAGGTGGGTGTCGGTCTCTTATCCCAATTAACAGGCAATAGGGCAAGAGGAAACGGCCTTGAGTTGCACCAGGGGAAGTTCAGATTGCGTATTAGGAAAAATTTCTTCACCAAAAGGGGTATTAAGCATTGGAACAGGCTGCCCAGGAAAGTGGTGGAGTCACCATCCCTGCAGGTATTTAAAAGACACAGAATCACAGAATTGCCTAGGTTGGAAGGGACTTTTCAAACCATCATCCTACTTAGGGACATGGTTTAGTGGTGGACTTGGTAGTGCTAGGTTAACGGTTGGACTCGATGAGCTTAAGGGCCTTTTCCAACCTAAATGATTCCACGATTCTATGAAAAGTCCTTACTCTAGCTGAAACCAACACAACTTCCTTGATAATGCAAAGCATTAACCTTTCCAGTATTTTAGAACTTAATCACCTCTCCTCATTACGTGAAAAATCTTTAAGACATTAGTTTTTTTAAGTTACATACTAAAGGAAAAAAAAAAACCACACATGAAAAGAAGTGGTTACTGGAAATTCTGTCCAGTTTAATCTGAACATAGAGGTAGGAAGTATTCCTACTTACTGAAGCAAAAGTTAGAATATGCAAAGAATCAGCTGCAAATACCGGCTTAGGCTGCATGCTGTAGGATACCAACCTTACAACTATGAAACCCCGTTAAGAATTGCATGGGAGAAAAAACCCAATGTATTACCAAGATTGGTCTGTCCTACAATAAAGCAGAAATCTGGTAATTCAGGAATTCCACAAATCTTAACCACCCTCAAATGAGCTGTGACAGCATCTTCCGTGAGCAGGCTTGTACCAAGGGGTAAGCGAGTCTCAAAAATGAAACACACACACTCACAGGTAACTGGAGGATGTACTACTCGAGTACACGTCTGTGTATCACTTCAATATATAACCCCGACTGAACACCCATGTTTGAACACGCTTCTTGGCATTCTCCCGCTTCAACTAGTCGATGCCTGTCATTTAGGGTAAGTCTGATTAGGAGAAACAGTAAGGATCTAAGGAAATGTTACCGATTTTCTCTGGGGGTTTGGATGTTTTTCTCACAAACAACCTCTTTGCTTGCGGCTCATTCCCTAGTTCCTCGTAGTCCGGTTTCCTCTTCCCAGCTGATTTTGCCTCTTCCGGCCAATGTTCACGTGTCCTCTCATGCTTCTTGTCCTTTGGCTGGTTCACTGGAGCCATTCTGTCTGACCACTAAAAGCAAACAAAGCACGGAAGGTAAGACTGTCATACGCTTATTTTAATGAGAAGACAGAGAGAAAAACTGGAACGAAACGTATCCCAGTGGTCTGGAAGTAGCGATTATACCTGTACCCTCTTTCACCAGAATGACACTAGCTTTTTGTTGTGCTCTGCCGAGGAGGGAACAGGTTCAATAAACTCTTCTTTGTTCACATATGAAAATCAACGTATCCTAAAGCACTAGAATATGTTTTGACAGATGTGCTTCTACCGAACTTTCAAGCTTAAAACCCACAGATCTGCATAAAGTACATCTGTGAAACCACATAATAGCCTAACTGTTTCCCTGGCAGCTCACACTGGGCTCTTTAGATTCAGCTAAGAAAAAAGCCAAGAGCTTTTATGACGATGGCCGGGGCCGACTGGTCTTCCACCGAAGACGCTCAAGAAGGTGCTTCCTACTTAACGGCCACTTTTTCCTCACAACCTCGCTGCCAGCCACGCCGGAACGGCTCTTCCCAACCACGCTGGGATACAGCGACTCGTGTCTCTAAAAACCGGGGCCCAAACGCCACCGGGGCCCCCTCGGCAAGGCGCGGGCCCTGCCACAGCCGTCCTCCTCCTCATCCCCATCCTCCTCCTCTTCCTCCTGTGCCTCACACGCCCCCCGCAGCCGCAGATCCCCCCCGAAGAGCCTCGTCCTAGCGCTAAACTCACTTATAATCCGCCAATGGCTGTGGCCGATGTGTTCAATATACCCCGCCGGGCACCCCGCAACCTCCTCCAACGGGCCCCCCCACCCCGCCCCGCCGGGCCGGGCC
>VXAK01022401.1:0-26772 GCA_013399435.1 Arenaria interpres | reverse complement strand
CCCAGGACCCCCGGGGGAGGAGGGGGGGGAAGGGGCCTGGCCGGGGCCGGGCTGTCGGCGGCCGGAGCGCGGCGAACGGGACGGTTCTGGCCGCCGAGAGCAGCGGCGGTGCCAGGGAGGGGAGGCCCCGGGGGTGTCGCCTGTCCCTTGGCAGCCTGCTGGGGGTTACCGTGTCCTCTCTGGCCCAGGGCAGGAGAAAGCTGATAAACGTGGAGGGTATTAGTGGGCCTGAACGTCCCGGCGCTTGAGAAAGAGGAGAGTCTATGGTTCGGGGCTGCGTGCGAGAGGAGGGATGTCCCGGAGCTCCGGCAAAGCTATCGATAAGCGAAGCTTGCGTGGCCCAAACGAGTTAACCGGTTTCACCGCTTTTCGTGCCAACTATGTGGGGTTTTTTTCGCTTTGCTTCGGTTCCTTCGGGCTTGCAGAAGGCTCACAGCTGGGCGGTGAGGGGGGGAGGTTCGCCGACCACCTTGGGATGCTTGCTCCCAGCCCTGGGAGGTAGCCTGGTCTTTTCCTTGGCTCCATAGCCCTCCTCACCCTACCCCCTGACATGGGAGAGGAGGCCTCTCTCCCCTTCAAACCCACCGCGGGTCTATTCCGCGCGAAGGGATTTCTGATGCGATGGTAGCCGATGGTGGTGGAGAACCCTAGCAGAGCCTCCCGCTCCACCCTGGAATTCAGATGTCACCCAGAAGTCACTAAGCCTTACGACCTCTCAAGTCATTCTCGGTGCGTAATGGGAGCAAGAACGCACAACCGTAGCGTGTGGGCTAAAATAACAGGGTCCAGTTCCTCCCGGTTCCAGGTGTGAGCTGGTCTCTGGGTGGAGTCAAAGTGGAGCTTCTCCCTCTGCGTTGTGTAACCGGGCACATTCTTTTCGGCCAGGGATTCACCTTTCTGTGAAGAGCACGACGTGTGCCGTGTGAGGCAGGGTCTGTTCTGCTTTGGCAGTGTTTTGTGTTATTAATAGTATTTTTCTAGAAGTTCCCTAAAACGTTTCCTGGATTGTCCTTTTGAGTCGTGGCTTGGATCGGAATGGATGTGCCAGCTAGATCAGCTGCTTGCTGCCTTCCCTGCCCTCTGCCTGCTGTATTGTATTGCTTTATTGGCTTTTTTCCTTTTCCTTTTTCTTTTTTTTTTCCCCTTCTGACCTATGAGTTGGAGCTTCTCTGGCTTGCCCGCACTTGTTCAAGTGAAGACTCTCTTCTCCTTCTCAGGCAGTAACTTCGGTGTGTCACCTATGTATGGGCTGGAGAACAACTGCCCACCTGGAACTCCACTATGGAACGTCAGTGCGTGAATAAGGATTGTGTGTGACTGGAGTGTGCCAAAATGCCGCGGGTCCTTGGCAGGCTGCGTGCGTCACCGAGTCATAAAAGCCTGTAAACCTCACGGACCCAGACTCATTTCTTCACAGGACAGTGACTGGTGCTTTTAGTCATTTTAAGTTATCGTAGATTATACATGAGCTAGCCTGAATCTTCTGGGCTTTCCCTGGATGAACATGAGTTTCCAAAAAGTATAAATAAAAATACGTGTTTGTATCTCTCTCTATATACACACCCCTATCTATTTTATTTTTTTTAATTCAACAATTCAGTCAGGTGTATTTGTAATGTGACCGCTTTCCTTAGGAGATGCAAAACTGTGAGCACACTTTAGTCGCTGCACCAGGGGCAACATGAGCTTCTGCTAGGAACTCGTGTGATATCACCGAGCGTGGCAAATACTGCCTGGTCTTTATTCTGGCCATCTCGAGGGCTGGAGATTATTCAGTTGTTTGAGCTGTTTGGTCTGTGTCATGGCTGGCATCCAGGGATTGAACTGGGGACCTCAAAAGCTAAAAGTATCTGCCTGTAGACTGAGTGGAAAAAGCTATGCTCCTGATCAGAGAGCATTAATAAACTGCCTCTATTTTTGCCATCAGCTGATCAGTGATGTGTGAATTTGGGCTGCTCTTGAGAGTTCATGGGGAAATGCCTAAACAATAGGAGAGCTGTTTAAGCCCTTTGAGGGACTCTTATCTTTTTAAAACAGACTTTCTGATCAGGCAAGCTATTTTATCACTAGTTACTCAGCATGATGGGTGTAGAGGGTACTGTATGACAGTGAACTGTGGCAGATAGATTAAAAAAAAGGCTTAATATCTTAGGCTAATGCCTTAGTGGGCCCTGGGTGAGGCAGAAAACAGTGCCTATGGTATCTGGAAGTTTGTGTGAAGAATTTGGGATTTTGCTCTTTGAAGAATAACAAGAGAGCTCCGCATCCTTGGAGCAGTTAAGCTGTGCAAGAGGTAGCTTTTTGCTGCTGCCTTGCAGCGTGGTGACCACTGTAATTTAACATCCAAGTGCACTCTGACTGTCTGGGCACACGTTTTTCCAGCACAAAGTGTAATCTCAGTGCAGAAAGCCTGGTGTGTGTCCTCTGCTGCATTCATCCAGCTCTGTTGTGGTGACTGGGACAATAGTTTCATGTTCCTTCAAGCTGAAATGTGGGCTGAAGCCGGGCGCTGCAGTGAGGCAATATGTGTGACTGGCATCCTAATCATATTTCAGCCTTTGGTGGTTTCTCTTCGCTGGGGAGAAACGATGGGAAAGGGCCTTTCAGGCTTGTGATAGTCAGAATTTGTGCGTTAAATCTAGTGGTTGTCACTGGGCATTGTAGTTTGTTGAAGAGGCATGTGAGAGATCTCCATGGTACCGGGGGCCTAGATCCAGAGGCATTAGGCTTGGGGGGGGATTTTATGTTCTCTTGGTAGGTGACTATGGTAGATTCTGTTTACCACAATCTGTCAGTTTTTCCAGGCTAGAGGAGTTAGAATTGCTGCGGGCAACCCATAACTAACTGTGTTATCAAGTCCTCAGCTTCCTCAGTCCTGTCCGTGCTATGAGCTTGCTCAAGCAGTGTCTCTTCTGTTTGCAGGAAGATATGGTACTTGCCCCCTGGGCTCTTGGGGACACAGTCAATCTTTTCGGTCGCCTACAGGTCATTATCTGTCCTCAGTACCTTCCTCCTCTCCCACAGTATCCCTGCTGCTGAGCCAAACCTCTCCTGCTCCTGAGAGTGCTGAGCTGCAGCGCTGCTCTGAAGTGGGCTTCCTGCCTGTCTCTGATGAGGGCGAGAAGCTTTCAAGGAGGAGCGGGAGAAGATGCAGCATATTTCACTTCTTGAACAATTCTAGATACTTATTTTTGCTTCTTGGTGTTTTCAGTCAGCTCGTTTCGTGCCAGGACTGCTGTCCTGTAGAAACCTGTGTGAAACCCGTGGAAACCCCAATGCAAGCAAAAAAGCTAGGATTTTGAGCTGTGGGATTGTAGCTGCTTCAGGAAGCCACTGGGGGGGGAGGAAATAAAGCCCACTGGATTACTCTATTTGCGCTTTCTGTTTTTAAAAAGTCTCCCGGTGTTCTTTCCTCACATGGCGGGTTGAGTCCTGAGGATCGGAAACTGAAATCATTGCTTTGGGCAACGGGCTGAGAAAGCAAATGACGTTCCAGTGATGCTGAACATCTGAAATTTCTTCTGTAATGTGTGCCCTTTGGGCTGACTGTCCCATTTGCTTGTGGATAACACCTGGGATATGAAGTAATTTGTGTTTATAGTCCTGTTCTTCAGCCTGAGATCCAAAAATTTTTTGGAAAAGGCACTACTGATAGCAAAGAGCAAATTCTGTGCCAATAGTATGAAAGTTGCTCCATGACACAGAGGATAATGAACTTCAAGAAGAATGTGTGAAGTATGAATATCCACGGTGCGGGCCAGTTCCTAATGGCTGCACTGCTTTGACTTTGTTATCTGTGTATGTCTCTAGGAAATACGCCAGAAAGGCATATGGGTATCTTTAGGAATGGAGTACCTACAGAGTGATTGAATGTGCTAAACTCTTCTTGAACCAGGAGATGCTACGAAGGGGATCTACGTTACTGAGTGTTCTCTGCAGTCCACAGAGCAAACAATGTTTTCTTTTTATGTGCTCGGTCCCACAAGAGACTATGCAAAATGACTCTGTAAAGGCTATTCATGTGTCTGAAGTTCTGCCTGACAGTTGCAGTTGTTCTGTGTTTCGATTTTTCCTGCAAGGAAGCAGTTGAGTAAAGCAAGCTCTGGTGACAAAAGGTGAACAAAAAGCGTTGCCCTCAAAGTGGAGGAACTGACCACAACATGGAACAGAAGCGATGGGTGTGATGCTTTACCTCGTTCTTCTCTTTTACCAGAAGAGATGTCTTAGGGCTCAATCGTATCTTATTCAGCTCTCATTTCAAAAAGTTGGTTGTACTCCCTTCTACAGCCTGTTTGGGACTCAGAACTCTGCAGGGAACTGGATAGACTTTGTAACACCTTGATGATGATCTTCTTTCAGGTTCTTGTCTGCATTATATGAATATTTGGAAGGAAAGTATTCCCATAATAAGCAGTTGTAGTAAATCAGCTTTTACCAAGTAAAACTGGAAACCTGTTTGATGCAACCAAAGATAGAGAAATGCAGTGCTTTGAATTCATTGGCCATATGATTGCCACACGCTTGATCTGAATGACAAAATATTTGCCAACTCTGTCTCCCGTTCTCCCTTCTTCAAAAGACAGCTAATGGAAAAGGTAGCTATTGGTAAAGTGGAACCAGAAATTGCAGAATTATAGCTTGCTTAAAAAAAACCCAACCAAACACTGAGACTTCCAAAGGGGAGGAAGGGGCAGAGAAGGCTGATTGGAGCCATCTGACTACTGTGTAGTGTAGTGAAGCAAGAAGTCACCAGAAGCTCGGTGTCAGAACGGAGCTAACTGGTTTAGAGCTCCTCCAAAAGTTAGTTGATTGGTTTGATTGCCGTCTGCTTCCTTAAGACTTCTTAATGCATTCAAGTAAACTTGATCCCTGCTCTGGGGGTTGCGCAGTGATTCAATTGCAGAAGGAGAACATTCCATTGACAGGGACTTAAAGGAGTTTGCTTCCCCTCCTGCTCCAGAAACACCCCTCGTCACCCCCTATCATTTCTCTCTTCTTTGCTCAGGGTTGGATGAGGCTGGGGCATTTTGTTCTGTCTGGATCACTGCTGTTCACGTAAAGGTCTGAACAAAACAAACTTCCTCGCACAAAGCCTGGTTGGAAGTGGGTGGACTGGCTCAGCCTGCTAGCGTGATGAGTTACCTTTACTAAGTTACAGGCAACCATGTTACAGGATGGACTCTTGATCTTGTCTTGCTAGTCACTGAGCGCAGAAAAAGCGCAACCAGGTAAAATATAGATTAAATCCTGGGAAAACTGTCCACATGCAGTGCAGATTGAGACTTCTGGGGAGGGGTATAAGGGCTTTGGCTGGAGCGGGGTATAAGGGCTTTGGCTGGAGCTTTAAACACCTGTTTACCAGTGATTTAGGAAGAAATAACTTCCACTTGTTTGGGATGCCTCCTGATTAAAAGGGAAGTGCTGGTTTCATGTATTTGCTGGCAAGCTTTGTGTTTATTTGCAGAGACTGATGCAGCAGGGTGGGAAGTGCCCTGGGAAGTGCCCAGCATGGAAGCAAGCAAGTGAAGAGGCTCGGGGAGCGGGACAGTAGAGATTACAGGTTCTCAACATCTGCGTGGGTTAAAGCCTTTCCCTGAAAGAGGGGTAAGCCAGGGAGTGTGAGAACTCGGGACTAATGTGTGGAACAGGAGCTTTGCTATTCACAGGGCTAAGAAAGTAGGCTACTGTGGTGCTGTTCCTCAGAGCTTGGGTGTGTGTGTTTTTTTTTTTAAGCTATCTGCTGCTGCTATTTGAGTCTGCCTGTTAAATACATGGACACAGCATGCATATCAAGATTATTCCAGCAACCATCTTGAACATACCAACTGAACGTGGCCTGTTGCCCTGTTAGAGTATGGTACCCCGTGGTCTAGTCCTGATTTCTTCCCTCTTTCAACTCTGTGGGTATTTGAGATTATAATCAAATTTTTTATAGGAACAACAGTGGGGGCAAAACTGACACAGACCTTGATAGCCCAATATGTTCCTTCATTAACATTGTCTCATCGTTGTGTTAACCAAGATAGTTCTGCGTTCCTGTAATATTAAAGACCTCCTACATCAGATTGGAAAAGAAAGCAGAGTTCTTCCTTTACTTGGTGAAACAACTTCTGCCTGGTAAAACTATGTCCATCAGGAATCCTAACCCATAGATCAGAAGCAATGTGTTGGTAGAAGCCTGTCCTGTAGCCTTGGCCTCTGAGAACCTCAGAGAATAGCTAATAAATGTGGAAAGTACTTAATTCTGAATTTCACTGAATTTTTTTAGAGTTGGAGGGGACCACAGAGATCATCTAGCCCAACTCCCCATGAACATTTTGAAAATTTGGGGTAACACAAAGGGCAACGTTTGTCTTCTTCGCTTGGTCTGAATGGGAAGACCAATATAAAGAAGTTGTGGTTTGAAATAAGAGTAATAAAGCAGCATGTAGACTCAGGAGGTCAGGCCCTCAAGTAGAAGAGGATCTTGTCTTTATTTTGGTCTCATGTGGAGAATTTTGCTAGTGGACAGCCACATGATCTCTAGAGAATCATTGTCTGGGAGACGGGCTTCTGTTACAGGCTTGCACGTAGCTGAAGTGACCTTTGTGTGTAGTTACTGTTCTGCCTGATGTCTCTCTGACCTCTCCCTGGCTGGAGAGATCAGCTGAAATCTTTCTCGAAACTGCGTTAGGCGGCCCTGGCAAGCTTCGGTCCTTAGGGAGCGGCTGGGAAACACTGGCTCTTAGTCCCTTTCCCAGTCAGGTGACTCCACCAAGGGTGTGACCACACCAAGAAGATAAATATCTCTAAGGGAAGTTTTGGAGGATCTTCATGTTGCTTAGCATCCTCTCTAGCTGTAGAGAAGAACTGGCCCCTCTCGGACAGGTGAGTATACCTTAAATATTGGTCCTCCTTTGTAATGGCAGAGGAGAGTATGTTACTGGGCATCGTTACAACCACTGGTTCAGAGATATTGGATGTGCATCTCCAGAGATGGTGAGGCTGTGAAGGACGCCCTCTCCCATGCCCCATTTCATATTCTCCATCAGAGACCTTTCCTAGCACTGGTGTACCGGCAGCAATCCAGTTCCTTACACTGCTGGAGTCACGTGGAACCTCCTGGTTCCAGCCCTCTACTTCCATTCTGACAACAAGTTAACAGCAAAAAAAAAAGGGTTTTCATATCTGACCTTCTGTAAGGGGAAGGGCGGGTGTCATCCTTTTGTGTATTTGGATTGCTCAGATTGAAATGTTCATCTGCAACCTACCCCAGAAGCGCCCTGGAGTGAATACCTTCATCACTGCCCGCTATGCGGAAAAGGGACTCTTTGGGAATCAAACAAAACTGTCACAGAAAGCTCACACTGCTGCCTTGTGGTGTTAGTTGTTTTCCTGAGGTGGAACTCAGTGAGTAGCAGCTCATTCCTGATTAAAACGCTTGCTTAGCTTGACTTTAGCACCTATATAGAAGTAGGTCCATGACAGAAATGTGCCTCCACCAAAGCCCCAGTTACTATTTCTAGATAAATGTAACTCGGCTTGTTCCTCCGTGTGTCTGTATCCAGCATTTGCTGTTGCACTTGGGAAAGGGGAGAGGAGTTGGGCAGAAGGCCTTGTCTGGCACAGCGTACGAGCTCTGTCTCTGTGGATGAATTCTTGCAGGGCTGCATGCACCAGCCCTTTGAGCATTTGTGGAGCTCAGAGGCTTGTTCTTGGCAAACTTAGGAAAACAATTGCTCAGGAGGAGTCTCAGGAGGCAGTCGAGCAATGCACAGAAGTGATGCCTTAAGCATTTGGAAGCTGGGAGTATTGGAGTGTGGTGTAGAGGGAAGAGGATCTCTGCGGTTTACCCGCCTTAGGGAAAGGTTTCTGAAGTGGAGAAGAGTGATTATTCCTGCTGGGTCTAGAAGTTTTATTCGTGGATCAGGACCCATGTTGTGCAAACATGGAACAAAAAGACATACCTTGTAGCGTGTTGCCAGATTCACACATGGTTTGAGAGGGAAGGTTTTAGCCTGATGCTGAGGGCTGGGAACTGTGGTTTGAGATGTGTGACTTGACTGGAGCAGGGGTGAGATTAAGAACATGGTTGAAGGTAGAAACAGCTCTGCTATGACGAGCCCTGTGGCATTTCCCTGAGTGGAGCTCAGGACCAGCGAGGCAGTTGTGAGCCGTTCTACCTTTCTGCAGCTAAAGACCAAGAGCCATTTTTCTGATAACTTAATAGGGGGTTGATAGCAGGTGTGGCATAACTATGTGGGACATAAGTGAGCGCAGGCATTTGGGGGAAGGAGGACCTACCTTTTTTAACACTACTAGTGAAAAAGGTTGTTTCTCTGCAGAAATCTCATTTGCATGGTTCAGTTTATCTACCTGACATTGTTGGTAACGTCCCTGTCTGTAATCCCGCGGAGGTGCGAAGTGAACGGAGATGCAGTCACTCCCTCCATCCTTCAGAGAGCTCGTCTTGCAGGAGCTGGCTGCAGTGAGGTCTCAAGTAGCTCTTGACTTTGGTAGCTGAAAGAAGAAGGTGGGAAGGTAGGGATAAACATTCCTTTGCCCTGCAAATATGATTTGCTAGATAGCCTCCTCTTAGCAGAGGTGGCACTGGCATCAGAAAGTCTTGTATGTGGTGCTGACCCACATATAGCTCTAGTTTTCACCCAGTATAACTCCAGCTATATTGCTTATTCTGTACAGGCTGTGCCAGCCCTCCTGAATCACATGATGGCGTTTGTTCTATCAGGCTGTCCACAAGGTAGCCCTGTCTTGCCTACTTTGCTGTAAAACAACCTCCAGACTTTGCCGTGTATAACTCCGATTGGCTTTTCCTGGCAAACCCAGGTTTCCTCAGTCTCGGGCTCTTGGTGGCTCACGAAACATGCGGTGTTTTGGGAATAACTAGGCGTGAGGGGGTGGAGTAGGAATCTATTTGGGCTCCAGGGCTCAGGGTGACAGCAGCAGCTGTTCCTCAGCCCCTGGGTGCAGGACTAAGTACCTTCTCTATGTCTGCATGCAGATCCAATTTGATCTGCTGACTGACGTGGGCTCATGGAGTATGTAAAGTCCAGAAAAAGCCTGGCAGAAAAGGGTCCTCTATGTTCTTTGACCTTTTTACTTCTACCAGGCTGGCTTTTTCTGGGCTTTATGAAGTCTATACAACTGCTATGGAAATGTGTACTCGACTGGCTGCTCCTCAGGCCGTGAAGACCAGCCTGTAGAAATATTAACCTGCTTTATTGTATTCTCCCACCTATGCCCATGACTACAGTCAGAATAGCCTTAAGCTGCGGGATGCTTTGCCACGTGATATCGTGAATGCTGAAAACTCAACGTGGGTTCAAAAGCAGATTGGAGAAATTAATGGAAGAGAAATCCATTGAACGTTACTAAGTTCAGAGGTGCCACATCCAGCTCGGGAAGTTTCTGCCAACAAATGGTTAGAGGCTGGGAGGGCATGCAGGGAGCCATCACATATGCTCGCTCTGCTCTCAGAGTGAGGGAAGGTATCTGCTCTTGGCTGCTGTCTACAGAGGCGATGAGGCTACAAGAACCCTTAGTCTGATCCAGCACAGCTACTGGTATGTTTCAGAGCCTGTTGATCTTAGTGATAGTAAATCCAGTTATTTGGGTTTGTAACTCCTGAGAAAATAAGCCAGTATGGCTCAAATTCTAATGTGGAAACTGCACAAAGAATGGATTCAGGGCGGGTTTTTCATTCTTTTGCTTGACTGTCCCTCAAATGAACAAGCGCGCTCTGACACACAACAGCTTTCCACATTTACACCCCAAATTGTAGCACTGTGTAGTCAGCCTGAATTGGAAACCAGAGATGGAAGGCATGTTTGTGATTCATTGCTTCCTGATAAAGTGGGGATGGGGTGTGGGATGGAAAAAGTGATACAATCTCTGTGTCATATCTAATTGACCTGTGTCTTCATCAGGAGAAAGGAAGGAGGGGTCTGGGGCAGATTTAAGTATGCTTTGACATAACTATTTGTGAAGCTTTTTTTAATCTTAGCAACTTCAGGAATGTGTAGTCTGGTTTTACTGGGGACCACTGGGAAGTCTTAAAAGGTTTATGATGAGCTATAACTTTTTAACGACTGACCTGGATCATGCAAAAGTGTCCCAACCCCTTCTTCCTCACCAAAGGTCCCTAACCTGTTTGCAATAACCCAGTCTGCTTTTCTTTCCTTCCTCCTCCTTTCCTACCACCTTTCATTCCTTCTCCAAAATTGTCTTAGTGTCTGGCTAAAAATCCCACTTCTTCCCAGGTTTTGCAGTTTGTGCTGTCGGCTGTATTAGCTCCTGGTTGCCCTAACCTTCTAGCCTCAGCTGAGTGGATATTGATCATGGAGCAGAAGGGGTTTTTTTGCTTGCCTATTTTTTAAATAAATAGAGTTTTGACATTGAATATGAGGTAAATAAAAATTCTTCTTTCTGCCCTCTCTTCCCTTAAGCTCTGCGGGCCCTTTTCTCTGTGGAAAGTTGATGACAGTTACCTATACCATAATATAAAGCATTTCTGAGAATGCAATGGGGACAGCTTGCAGAAGTAAGGATCAAAAAAGCTCTGCTGGTAGAGAGTCACATCCTCCCAGGGCAGTGTTAGGTGCTCAGCTACTTAAAGGAGTCCAGGTCTCTAAACCAGAATATGCGTTCTTGTAGATTCTGGGGGTTTTTTTAACGTAGAATTATCAAGTCCTTTGTCTTGTATATAAGCCCTCCCCATCTTTAGTGAAAAGGGACTGGAGAAACCACCAGGGAGGTGGTTGAGTCACCGTCCCTGGACGTGTTTGAGAGCCGTTTAGATGTGGTGTTGAGGGATATGGTGTCGGGGAGAACTTTGTAGAGTAGGGTTGATGGTTGGACTCGATGAGCCCAAGGGTCTCTTCCCACCCAGACGATTCTATGATTCTATGAAAGTGTACATGTGTGTCCTTCTCTTCTTCTCCCAAAGGCAGCTATGTGTAAAAGTGTGGGCAGCAGTGCATGGAGGCAGTGGGGTCGGATAAACCGGGCACTCTACAGTGAGGGGGGGACCAAGCCCCACGTACAGTGCCTGGGGAGCCTGCTTATTATAGGCCTTTCTGGCGACGAGCTGTTCCCTTTGCTCAGCTGTTGTGATGCTACCTTTTCCTGCACGCTGCTGTCATGCCGCCCCGACGTTTCTATTTTAACTCTCTCAGGGGCTAGATCTTGTGACACAAGGATCTGGCATCTCTCCTACGTGCCGGAATGTGGCATCACAGGAGGCACAGTGGCCGCAGCTGCTATATCAGAGGGTGCCCCTCCTAGGAGCTGGCAGGAGGGGGACACCCCTAGGACTGTGATGCATCAGAACAGGGAGCATCCCCGTGAAGGAGCGGCGGTGTCTAACTCTGCCCATCTCTGTCTCTTCCAGTCTTTTTCAAGGAGTTCGAAGAGCTCAAGACATAGTTGCCAGCTGCCCACTGCTCCCCTGCGGCATCTCACTTTAAGCTTTCAGGTATGTAGTTACTGGGGACAAGAGTAGAGTTGCATGCCTCGGAGGCACACAAGATGGCTTTGCAGCCTGCTGAGGGACAAATGGTGGGGAGGGAAGGAAGGACAGGGACAGCTGGTGGCGTGGGTGGAGGTATTCTTCAGGTTTCAAGGTTCGCACACCTGAGCATCACGTCCCATTTAACAACTTGCTTCTCTGACTGGAATTTGGCACACTCAGCTTTCGGGAGAAACCCAGAGAAACAGCATTCACATATTCCTGATACTCTCCATGGGATGAGACTGGGCAAACAAAGCCAAACCGTTTTCAGAAGAAATGTAGGAAACTCCTACAGTCTATGTTGGGGTGCTTCACTGTGTGGCTCATGCCACTGACAAGGATTTGCAGGAGGTGGGAGATGTGAGCTTTTCACCTAATCTTCTTCATCTCCACTGTGTGCCCTGTGGGCTGGCAGAATGAGCAGATACCTCTCTGGGGTGTGAGCGAAGCTTTTTATAACTAGGAATGTGCAAGAGGAGAAGTGGCAGCAAAGGACATCTCTGCTGCATTAACCCAGGCTTGTCTAGAATGGAGCGGGTTTGTGTGTGAGGGACTGGGCTTGGGCCTTTTTTCGTTACTCCCTCTCTCATTCCTGCACAAGAGCAACCCTGAACCTCTCCCCAAGGAATTCATAACATCACACCACGTCGGGAACAAACCGGCAGCGCAGGCTAGCACAGGGGAAGGGGCAAAAGTTCTGAGATAACAGAGGATGAAACAAACCTTTTGCCTTCTAGCCTAGATTTTGAGCCTAACTGTAGTGAGAGGGTTGAGCGTAACGAAAACACCGGCTTTACAGGGATGTTTCTAGGGAAGCAGCTCTGCCGGGTGACTGGCACGTGTGCTGCGTTCCCGTTTGGCTGGGTATGCCCCAGCATGTTCCTGTAGTTCTGCTCCAGCCCAGCTCAGCTGGTGGGCAGCTTATAGGGCTCCTCCCCATTCAAGGCATGCCTGCCTGCTGACTGCTCAGCCTTGTTTTCTCCACTCAGTTGTTGTAATCCCGTAATCCTGAGTCATATTAGGAGGCTGGAGTCATCTCCATTGACAGAAGACTTATTTAAAGGCTTTGAGGGCAGACTTCAAATAGTTTTAGTTACCTCCGTTTGTGTAGCTTTTGCTACTCTTGAGGGCCTTGGTTAAGAACGGAATCTCCGCAGAGATGTCTGGTGCTGTGGAAGGGTGTTGGATTCACTAGCGCTACCGACATCTGTACAGCCGAGGCTTGGCAAGATTGTCTTCTACGACGTTCTTTCCCAATGGACTAGAGGCCTGTCAAGGAGGGCATCTGTCTGCACGGAGTGGGGAGACAGGTTCAGCCCTGGGGATCTCTGCTGGATCAGGCCATCTGCTGCTGGAGGTGCAGTGATGGGAATACTTGCCTGCAGGGCAGTATGTTGGGCTCCTCTGGCTCCAAGAGTCGCGCAGAAGTGTGCTCTCTGCAAAGGCGCAGCCAGTGCACTGTTAGAAATCATTTTTCTCTCTTCTCAGCTTAACTGAAATCTGCAAAAATTCCCTGCTGCAAGAAAACGGGGGTGATGTCATCAGAAGATGATGCCGGTGGGGAGGCTCCTGGGGGCAGTTTCTGGGAGGTAAGGAAGGATAATCGGAGTGTGAGGGAGGTAGGAATGTCTTCTTACCTCCCACCTGTGGGATTAAGGGTTGAGCTTCAGGTTCCTGGGTGACATGTTGCTCTTGGAGTGGAAGGGAGGAACCGTGGGGAGGTTTAGTAACACGCTGTGTGTTACTACATGGAGGAGGTGATCCTTTCCTCCACAGATACTGTGGAATGAGAGAGTTCCTTGTTCAGCTGACGCTGATCTGAGCTGTGAGAGAGGCAAGCAAAGCATCTCAGCTTCTTCCCTCTGCTGCTGTGCCTCCCTGAGGCAGGAGGGACTGAGCCCAGCTGCTGGCTTCAGAAGGGTCTGTGCTCCCTCCCCATGCAATGATTGACCCGATGCGCTCTGTTCTGAAGGAATGTGAAAGTCAGTGCAGTATAAATGATGGTGTTCTGTGAAATTTCAGGCTGGAAATTACAGGCGGACAGTGAAGCGTGTGGATGACGGGTACCGGCTCTGCAATGACTTAGTCTCCTGCTTCCAGGAGCGAGCCAAGATAGAGAAGAACTATGCCCAGCAGCTAACAGAATGGTCTCGGAAGTGGAGGACCAACGTGGAGAAAGGTAAAGTGTTCTCTGTGTTGTCCAGTGTTTGGCTACAAAAAAAAAATTAGTTTGGCAAGCCCAAGTCTTACATCAAGCTGCAGATCTCCCCTCACACAGATGGCCTGGCTGTCTCTCATCCAGTCAGACAGTAACTACTAAAGCTGCGATTTAGCAGCAGTGGGCTCAAACTGATAGTGTCTCACAAAGTCATGGGAAGCGGTAGGACAGATGCCCCAAAGGACTTACTGCCCCAATCGTGAACTAGTGCTGCTATCTCTCCTGAAGCTCCTGACAGATCTGTGAAGAGAATTTTCTACAGAAACCTTCTCTCAGCCGGCACCAGCTGGGACAGCTGAGGCTGCCCAAAAGAAATGCCCATCTTGACCAGCTGTAAGAGCTACTGTAGATGGTGCCTGTTGGGACTGCATGGAGACAAGTCAATGCTGACTTGTGTGATGGGGAAGAGTTAAGGAACTGACTCCATACTGATAGATGTGTGTAGAAGGAAAAGAATCTGCATTCCTTTCTGTGGACAGGAGGTGTAAGAGCCCCTCTGGTGTTTGTTCCTGCAGGGCCACAGTATGGTACTCTGGAGAAGGCCTGGCATGCCTTCCTGACAGCTGCAGACAAACTGAGTGAAATCCACTTAGATGTCCGGAATCACCTGGCTGGTGAAGACTCAGATAAGATCAAGGCCTGGCAGAAGGAGGCCTATCACAAGCAGATGATTGGAGGCTTCAAGGAAACAAAGGAAGCAGAGGATGGGTTCCGCAAGGCCCAGAAACCCTGGGTGAAGAAGATGAAAGATGTGAGCAAAGTGTGAATGGGGAAAAAGAGGGATGAGGGGAGTTGAGCTGGCGGTGAGAGCCACTAGGCAAACAAACTGGGGTTGGCCAGAGGAGCAGAGAATGCCAGAGAGGGAGGGATGTCTTGATGGTATCTTGTTCTTGGTGATTTTGTAACTCCTTTCCCATCTGGGAAGACTGGTAACAGGCTCTGTATTCCTGCACGGAAGGTGAGCACTGAAAAATAGATCATTTGGAGGTACCTTTCCCTTTGGAGTATGGTTTGTTAAATGCCAAATTGATGTTCCTATTAGATTGTCCTGAAACAATTGCTGCTGACCATAACAAAATTTAACGTGCCCTCTGAGTAATGGAGGATCAATGTGGTCAGGATCATGGCTTTCTCTGCATCTTCCTCCTACAGGTGGAGACTTCTAAGAAAAACTATCATGCAGCCCGGAAGGAGGAGAAAACAGCCCATACGAGGGAGAACCATGCCAAGGCAGACTCCTCTGTCTCACAGGAACAGCTGCGCAAGTTGCAGGAGCGTGTAGAGAAGTGCACTCAGGAGGCTGAGAAGGTGAGTGTGTGTTTTACGGATGTGGGTCACAAGGATACTCTGCCTGAGGAAAAGCACTGGTTGCAACGTCGCTCAGTGAAATAGCTCCTGCTGAAGCCTGAAAGGAGGTGTGAGATCCCAGTTTTTGAGGTTTCGGTGAGTTAGACGGGGAACTCAATGACTAAAGTCTCTCTATCTTTGGTGTTGGGTAAGATCTAATTTATAAGTAAACTTAAAAAATAAAAAAAGGTGGGATGGGGGTGGAGGGGTGCAGGGGCTGAGAGCCCCAGAGTTGAAGACTTGGCTACCAAAAGTGGCTGGTTTGTGTGCCCACAAAAGTGAAAGTGCAGAAGGCCCTCTATGGAAGAGGGTGTCACTGGTTTGACATCAAGGCAACACATCTCACCATTGCTGTCCTCCTGGGTTGATACAGTGCAAGGATCAATATGAGAAGATGCTGGAAGAGCTGAACCGCTATAATCCCCGCTACATGGAGGACATGGAGCAAGTGTTTGAGGGCTGTCAGGAAGCAGAGCGCAAGCGATTGTGCTTCTTTAAGGAGATGTTCCTGAATCTGCACCAGCATCTCAACCTCTCCACCAGTGAAAGGTACCAGCCCTGACCCAGGAGGGGATTCTGCCAGCCTGGGGTGCTGACTCTGGTGAAGGGTGTCAATTCTGGTGGCTGTGAAAGGGGAGCTGCCTGCTTGAATCTGCTGGGTCTCTCTTTCCCCTTCCAAGTGTGCCTTAGAACTGGCATTTGGTCCCTTTAGACTGATCGGTGCTGGTGTCTCTGATCTTGAACGGTGCCAGGCTCCCCAGAGAGGATTCTTTCTGCCTCTGAACCCTTCTTCTTCCCCTACTGTCCTGTGGGTGTTTCTATTTTATGACACGCCTCTGTGTTGCTATACGTAATCCCAGTCTGAGGAATGCAGCTCTGTTTCCTCCTAGTTTCTATAGCTATTGCACCCATTCTGCCCTGGGTAAAGAGACCTTTTGTGACAGAATGATAACCATAAGCCTACAAGTTTCCCTTAAGTAGGGGTTACACGGGGGAAACAGGTGCAGCCAAAAATCTTCTGTGCTCCTGTACTTCTAAGGAGGAGGCAACAAATCTGAGACACCTCCCTGTTTGTGTGTAAAAATACACCAGGCTCTTTCAATGCTCACTTGGTGAGCTATGCTGAGAGCTGGCAGATGTTAGCCACTGCCACACCAAACAAGCCTGTCCTGTTTGCCAGGGTGGATCTCTTTTCCTAGGGCTGAACAGGTGCTGCTCGAGCATCTTTAATCCTGGGAGACTATGGCTGCTCTGTAATTGTGCATGAGGTTACGCTCTTCCTTCCTACTTGGCTTTTGGGGAAACTGCTGAGGGACTTGGTTACTGATGGTTCTGTCTGTTCCTGGTCATAGCTTTCATGCATTGTATCGAGATCTTTACCAAGTCATCATGGCTGCAGACAACCAGGAGGATCTGAAGTGGTGGCGCAACACTCATGGACCAGGCATGGCGATGAATTGGCCTCAGTTTGAGGTGATGTAGTGTTCTAGAGTTGTATTTGTTGTTATTTCCAAACATTTAGCTGCTTTACTGGAACTGGAGGATTGCTAGTCTTGTGTTAGAAAGACCACGTCTTTGCTTGGCAGGCTCAAGATGTTGGGCTCTTCTAAAATTTTTGTTGTCTTGCAAGCTCTCTGGTGCTCAAAGGGACACATGCAACGCTGCTAAACTGCAAATACTCCAGCCATCGGCTGCAAGGCCAAAGAACAGGAATTGGTTCTCAGGGCTTTGGGACAAGTTCCTGTTAGAGTTTTCTCACAGCCCCTCTTGTTGCACCTTGGGATTCAGCAAGAGTTGAACCCTCATGGCAGGGGGGTTGGAACTCAATGGTTTTTAAGGTCCCTTCCAACCTGAACCATTCTATGATTCTAAGAGTGAACCTGCTACGCCAGCGAGGCCATTTGGCTGACCAGCCCAGCCACAACTGACATATGATAAGACCTGGTGTTCTGCCCTTCTGTATTGGTCAGAAAAGATGTGCAGAGCTTTTCTGCCTGAGTGGCTTGATGGTGTTATTGCTTTTCTCTGAACAGGAATGGTCCCTTGAAACACAACGGCCGATCACCAAGAAGGAGAAGAGTGGCAAGATGGCCGATGATGTCACGCTGACCAGCATTTTGCCTACACGGGATGGTGTTGTCTCACAGACCCCTCTGCAGACAAGGCGAAGGTGAGGGCTGAAGTTGGGGATACATCAGGTTAGGAAAAGTACAGCCCTACCCAGGGTCATGAATGAGTTGTATCGATAAGAGTGATCTCTTCCTTAACTTCATGTCCCTTGCCTGTGCCACTCTGGAAAAGACAGGGTAGGAAAAGGGGTTTAGGGTAGCTGCGTGGTGGGGTTTGTTTAGTTTGGATTTTTGTGGTGGGGTTTTGTTGTTGGGTTTGGGTCTTTTTTTCTTTTTTTTTTTTGGTCTGGCCCTTACTGCCTCAAAGGGGCCTTCCTTGTAAGGATCCTTCTAGTGATGAGATTTGGCCCGGTCGTACTGATGCTGTGTGAGATTCTGGCATGCATTTCCCCAATTCTTTTTCCTCCACCCCAGACAGGGTGAGGAGAGTTGGGAACTGGCAGCTTAGTCAGTTAGTTGTACTGTCTCCTAAATGCAGGCATCAGATCATTTATTATTTTTTTTTCCCCGTGATGTGGTGCTGAGTACTACCTGGCAAGTCTGGGTAGAGCTGCTTCCCTTGCCAGGAAGCACGCTGGAGAACAGGGAGAGGCTGAAGAGACTCATGCCCTGCAGTTCCAGCAGCCATCCTGCTTTAAAAGGTGAACTCTGGCCCAAGTGAACTGGGCAGAAAAGAAAGGGGATACAGTAGAGGCCTTGAGACATCTCTGTATTTCGTAGTCTACTGGATTCAGGGGCCCTGTTTGCCAATCTACAGGTTTTCCTATGAAGAGGAGCAGAACAGCCTCTTCTATGACAGCCTGAGGGCACCCGCCCGTATGAAGTTAGTATGGAATGTAGCATCTTCTGGGGTTTTTGGGTTCCAGGTGCCTGTTCTCTGCTGCTCTTCCCTTATTTCCAAGTTCCTGACTTGGAAAACAGCATTCCAGACATCTCTTTGGAATGGGAGACGTGGCTTTTCCTGTCTTATTCTTGGCTGGAGTAACTCTGGACGCAGTTGGGCTCTCCAGTTAGGACTGGCCTTTCTTGCGTGAGAGGGTCTGCTAGAGAAGAATGAGGTCATGAAGAGTGTGCATGTGTGAAAATACTTTGAGAATGAGTTACCCTTGTGGCCCTCAGAGCTCTGATGTTGCGATGCTTTCAACCAATCCTGGTATCTCCTGGGTTCTCTCCTCCCTGTTCGCCCTCACTCTTGCACCTTGTTCTATAGCACAGAAGTCTTGGGGGGAGTCAGGGTGGCGCATGGTTCAGGAAGAGTTGGGTGAGAAATGAGTCTACTAACAACCATCTTGTCCCCTTTCTCCTTCCACGTACAAAGCGGAGGGAAAGAAGACATTTCGGAGTGGTCAGATGAGGACACTCCCAAGAAGTGCCTGGATGCCAATGGGCACGAGGAGGACATAAAGGTACCAGGTGTACGGGTACGAGCACTGTATGATTACACAGGACAGGAGGCTGATGAGCTGAGCTTTAAAGCAGGTACAGAAGCACTAATGTCTTACTAACCTTTTGCTTGACTTGAACGATTGAAACGCTCTTTAAAGAACTGGATGTCCCTTAGAAAACTGATACTTACTCTTCATCCACTGGCCTGACCCATTGTCAGCTCCTCTGAGGTGGATGATACACTGGGAAGTCTAGCCTGTTCTAGACAGACAGTGAGGCCACGTAAAAAGAGATTGCCTAGCCCTTGGTCACAGAGTAGGGAGAGCAGACCCCGAGTGGTGAGACAGATCCTTCCTGCCTCCTCTTAAAGCATTTCTTCTCCATTGTATCTCGAGACTTTATTAAATGCTTCTCCCTTGTGCCATTGATTTAAAAATGATATAGGTGGTCTGGATTGTCCTTTGAAGTAAGAAGAATATAATTGTTTTGGGAGAAAGCTCAGCTGACTGACGTGTGCTACTGAAGGCAGAGTTCAACTGGCAAAAACTGGTATCTTGAGAGTGGAGATCCTGGCTCACAGCAGAGGATTGAGTGAGAGTGAACGCTGGAGCAAACAGACCCTTCCCCTTTCCTTCCTTCAGTTAAATTTAGTTTGCATGTGCAGCCTTCTCCAACTTGAAGAGGACATCCAGATCTTGAGAGTGTCTCTAATCTTGCTTGTTTTGAGTGTTACGTGGTATCTCTGTGCTATACCTCTCGAAAATACACCAGTTCTAAAAAGGCACTGAAGTCCTTCAGTAGCAGGGGCTTGTGCCTGCGGCCAATATCTGTGCTGCAGTGTTACCATACTAGTGAACTTCCTAACACTAACTTGTTGCTTTAAAATATCTTACAACGTGGGTGCTCTAGAACTTGACTCTTTGCTCTCTCTTTCCACCCAGCAGATGGAATAAGGCATGACTGGTTAGCTCCAGTCATCCCCCTTGTGAATCTGCTCTGAGCAGCATGCACTAGTGGGGCTTCAGCTTAACAGCAGATGACTTTATTTCTGAGCCTCTGCCAGCATGGGATGTGCCTCTTGATGTGGTCAGACCTCCCTCTGGCAGAAGTGTGACCTTCTACTAGTGGAGAAGGGGACTTCTCTGCCCTTTCCCAAAGTAGATGTGGGAAATTTAAAAGCCTTTCCCGGTCATAGTCTGAGAAATGAGTCCATGCCTTGCTGGTCAAACCAGACACTCCATCATGGAATACTCATTTTGGGTCCTAACAGCTGGAGCTCAGCAGCCTCTTATGTTTTCTTCCCACCTGCTACTCAGGAGCCACTAAGAAATAAATCTCTGAGATCATTCTGATCTCTCTGGCTTGTAAGCATGTCCTTCTGGGGGCAGGAAAGCAGGAAGAAATATAAGGCACAAAAACATTTCTAATGTTGAAGAGCAGAAGTGAAGGTCTGTTTTTTAAGTTCCTTGGCCTAGGGAATGATGCCAAGCATAGATTCTGAAGAGGTCAGTAACTCTGGCTTTGGATAAACTCTGCGCTATGATACAGGGTGTGATAAGTGGAGAAAAGTGTGGTGCCTCTTCTGAGGCAGGGAAAATGCCACACTGCACTTCCATAGGTTGGTTCCTAATGACTGTTTGTGCTTTTAGGTGAAGAACTAATGAAGATCAGTGAGGAAGATGAGCAGGGCTGGTGCAAGGGCCGACTTCTCACTGGCCAAGTTGGACTTTATCCTGCTAACTATGTGGAGAAGGTTGGATCATGATTTCTACTGTCATGCTAGTGTCTCACAGCCATACCAGCATCTCCTGCAGAGGTCACTGGGCCACTGCTGGCCCCAATCCACCTTTGCAGTATATCCAGCAACTTCTGGACTTTGAGGGCACGTATTCCATGTAACTAATGCTTCACTTTAAACGCCTAGACCTGTAGGGATTTTCTAATAAATAAACGAAGATGAGTAAAGCTTTCTCTGACTGTGAGCACCATAGGAGTGCAGAAGGGAACAGACTGGCACTCAGTGAAGGGAGATAAGTGACACATGCAAATCTCTAAAACAGAGAAAACAGACTTCCTTGGCTTCAGTGCATGTGCATCCATAGGGTGGTGGGGTCTGCTCTGCCCCTAAGCTTCCTGTTCAAGGAACTTTGGATGTGCAGGGTAATAGGGAACTTCTAGTCTTGCTTCCCCTTTTTTGGCTCAGTCCAGCTGACTGGCAAAAATCTATTTTTTCCTCCCACAACTTTCAGAAGTCTTCAGTGTCCTTCACCTGCAGGCTTGTTGGCGCAGCTGGTATGAGCGATACAGCTTCAACAACCTCGATGTCCCCTCCTGCTACCCTCAGATTTATTAGGGTAACACCAGGAATGAATAAGAATATAGCTTTCTTTTAGGAGAAAGAGGCTTCTATCTGACATGGTGTGGCTGTTCAGGCTAACCAGTTGTGAACAGAACTGTCTGGCAGCAGCTTGGAGTTGACCAAATGAGCCTTGATGCACACTAAAGGCTGGTATTAACAACAAGGCAGCCACATTCCAGTCTGTTCTGCTTAGAACCCCTAAGTGCACTAGTATGTGTTGGGGTTTCTAATGCCTCTAGATTGTTTTGGCTATACCTCTCTTCTTCATGAACACTCACTGCACAGCAGAGACCCTGTTTTTTCCTTCTCCTACATATTCTTGACTTACACATGCGAGAAGCGTTACAATGTGATGAAGGATGGCAGAGTATGGAAGCTACCTCCTGGCTGGCACAACATCAGCTATAGAGGGATAATTCTTCTGGTCCTGAATTGCTGTAGGTCTACTTATGCCCAGTTGTAAAGTGCCATTCATCAGGGAGGACCTGTCAAACCTCTTTATTTGGCCTCTCTTTCTGCCCTTGAAAGCCTTTGAGGCTGCTGGGGTGAAGTGGGGTTCTGGTCCTAGTGTTCTGCATATTCAAATATGAGGACTGACGGACATGTTCTGTATAGGATAAGCCCAAGAGCTTGAGGGGACAAAAAAAGGAAAAGCTACTACTTCTGGAAAAACAAACAATAGTTTTAAAATGGTTTACTTACTACATCTGTTGAGATGCACTGTGAGTTTGTAGTAGCCTTTTGTAGTGAAATTCTTATTCTGGGTTAGTGCACGTGAGGAACTTGGTTAAGTCAGACTCGCAAAACTCAGTCCAGTCTCCACCAACCACACCGGGGCGAACCGCTTCGGAGCGGTTTGGAAAAAGGGGGGATACAGATAAGGAAGTCTGAAGTCATAGGTGAGCATTTGGGATGAAATGACGGCAGAATGTTAGCAGCAGCTAGTGAGCCAAAATGGATGTTTAACAAGCGTAGACTGAAAAGGAGGTGGGGATGGATAGATTCAAACACTGTTAATTTATGAGAGATTAAAATATCACAAACAGCTCATTGCCTGCCAGACGGAGCAGAAATTAACCTTTTACAGCACACTGGGTGTAAATGTACCACACTGAAATGTAGCCTGCCATGGACAAAGAGATTTGAGACTAATGCTATTTAGTGTTTCTGTGAGGCTGCGGAAATGTATCAGCTGTTGAAAGGTCTTGCTTAAAGTATCCCTAGGACTGTACTTCATGAATGAGGGGGAGCAGGGTGCAAACCAAAAGAACAAGGCTCAAGCATTTTGTTCTGAATCGGTAATATCATTTCTCATGAAAAGAGAAAGTATCCCCAAAAAGCAATTAAAGATCCAAGCAACAGACATTAAAAATGCCTGGATTTAGCTATGTGTTTACCTATTATTCAAAGTCCAATATTTGATGAAACCTCTAAGTTTATGGCGTGTAATTAGAGGTGCTAGTGTACAAGCACTTGGATTTATTTAAAGATCTAGTCTCTGCTTTCAGTGCTATATCCCAGGTAAAGTATCATCAGTGTTGTACAGTAATTGCAAGTGTTCCACTCGCTGACCCACAACTGAACGATTTGTTGCTGCTGCTTTGTCCTGACACCCATGAATGTGCAGAGAGCGTGCCTGCCAGGCTTGGGCGATAACAGAGACAAAAACAGGGATAAAATGACCCGAGATGTGCTGTAGTGAATACTAAAATGTACCATGTTAGCCTGGATATTTTCAAACACTAATACTAGCCTTTCATGTAAGGTCAAAAAAGTCTAGAAAGGAGTTACGAAGGATAACTGGAGGCTTGACTTCATTCCTCTTCTGAGTTCTAGTCAGGCTGTAATTAGGGATGGAGTTAGGTGCGGCCAGAACCTGCTATGAGGACAGAAATGTCCAGCGGACAGGACCTCTGATTGCAGTGCAAACAACCTGAAATTCCACAGGACAAAGTCTGAACAGACTTGTTTGTTCTAGGAAAACATGACCACCTGATCACAACGGGCTGCTTGAAGGTTTCCAGAAACAGTGACATACTGCAGCTTATGTGATTGAGTCCCCTAAAGGAATGTTTGCACATCAGAAATTCCTGCCAAGAGCTGAAGTAATAGACAGGAGACAACACATTGAGAATGAAGGATTGCTTGGCTGGACTGTACCTCATAAATTTGGGCATGGCGTTTAGTCCTGGCTACCCAAAACCAAATGCATTAGTAAAAGAGAGCCTGTGTAGTAAAGAACCAGCTGGAAGGGAAGAAAAACCAACACCAAACACATGTAATGATCTTATATTAAACTAACAGCTCTGCCCGGAGACTTAATTTTCCATAGAAGCAAATTAGATATTAACCACAAAGGCTCTAGTTAAAACTTGTCATCCGTGCCATGCCAGAAGTTTTGTGTGCAAACAGAGACACACACACACACGAACTAATTGCTGTGCCTGAATTCCAGAAAGCTGGCAAAGCCTATTCTTCCCCCATGGCTTCTGTAAAAACAGAATACGGATGCATCTCTGTGCCTGATGGGCAACACAGTGAAAACATTATCTAGTCCTCTATTTTATTTTTTTAATAAAGCCACTCCTTGCGGAAAGCTCGTACACCTGTGGTTGGCAGGTCATTAATTTGGTTCTGACGTCTTCCTCAAAAAGAATTTCTGAAGTATCATGCAAAGCTTGGATTTCCTGTTGATCATGAATTTTCCAGGAAGAGGAAGTTAAAGATTCTCTAGGATGGATCACACCCATTTCCCCAAAGCAGCAGCTGGGCTTGCTCAACCCATTAATGATGTTTATGCCCTGTAGGCAAAATCTGGGTCGCAGAGCCCACAGGACAGCTGTGCTCTGATGGCAGCTGAGAGTTGTGGTTAGTTTCTAACTCTCGGTGGCACTCCCACAGCCCTGAGTGGAGCTTGGGGCTGTTGGTGCTTCAGTTTACTTTCCGTCCCACTTCCCCATCCCTTGTGTCCTTGTTGGGGCTGTTTTGCTTGGCATGAAGTGCTGAGGCAGGTAGAAGCGTGTGGCAATCCTGCACAAAGAACCCCCCTCGGAGCTGTCACAGACTGTCCCCGTGCTCCCTTTGCCCATGGCTGTGGTCGTGTGGAGCTCTGCTATCTCAGGTGGGTTCTCCCAGTTGCGTTTCTAGAGCTGCTGGCGTTACGCTTATGGGCAGCAGGCTGCAAAATTCCCCTCTGCTTGTGAAGAAAGCTGATGTTGGAGTTAAAATGGGCTCAAACAGCCCACTCAGGTCGGTAGGGATTGTTTCTAGCACAGAGACTGACTGCAGACTGGTCATGGGGCTGAACTTGAGAGGAAGCCACTGCCACAAACTCCACCTTGGCCCATGGAGATGTGGTTGGAAAATACTCGCTACAGGCTGGCAGGGAACATTGTGCAAAGCAAGTGAGGCAAAGTGTCTTCAGAGAGACCTTAAACACACACACAAAGAAAAAGAAACAGAAAGAGACTTGCAACCAAGTGTTGCACCACTGCCCAGGTACAGGCTAGAAGGACCCGGAAAACTCAGGGGCTGGATGAGAGTGAAACTGTTTATCAAGCTACCTAGGTTCTTAGAAGATCAAAGAGAATGAATCTGAGAAGATGTTTCTGGAGAAGATGGGAGGGGGCCACAACAGGGTAGGCTCTGTAACTGGAAGAAATAGGCTGTTTTTTTCTATTGGAACATCTTGACTAAGCAACATGGCTCCAGTGAATTTTTCCAAAACCGTATTTCAGGTCAAATCACCTCAGCTGCTTTCAGCACATCCATTTCACTCACTGTCCCCTCCTATTTTTCACGATACCGTAACCCTGCTTGCAGAGGTTCCTGGTTTGTTTCTCAGCTTAAGGCAATTACAGCTGCAGCTGGAGACTTCCTTTCTCCATAAGCAGTGCAGTGGTGGTCAGCACTTCTTCCCCCTTAGTCTGGGGGCCCATAATCTCCCCCCTTCAGTCTCAGCGCTTTCAGTGGGTCTGGCTATTTACAGATCCTGTGGTCCCTTCCTCCCTACGTTTCCTTTCTATCCTACCAGCTGGAAGTCTTCTTCCAGGTTCTGCACTCCCCCCCTTTGACTTCACTACCTCTTTCCTTCCTGAGTCTATTGTTCCTGCTTTCAGCAGGAGGCTGACACCAAAACAGTCACTGCCCCCAGCTGTGACCACACTAGCCCTTTCTCTCACACACCCTCCCCCCCGGTGCCACACAGTTCCTAAGGGTATGCCACATCCACAGTTCGAGTGCCCTCGAAGGAGGGTGAGGTAGCTCAGGGTCTGCTCACTGCCCAGTGTCTCCATCTTGCCTCCATATGGTGTGATGAGTATGACTTGAAGCTATACATCACTTGAGTGATGGTCACCATGCCAAATGGCCTGCTCCCAGCAGGGACGACTGTAACATCTCCAAACTGACCGTTACAGCAAGGTTTAAAACTCGTCCCCGGATCCAGGAAACCCCAGGGCACGTCTGCCAAGATCACCCCTTCTGTGGGGTATCCCAAAGCCTCCCAAGTCCGAGCACCTGCCAGGCCAGCCAGAGGTGATCTTACCAGACTTTTGAAAATAAACATTTGATTATGATACTGGAAATGGAGTTACAAAAGAAAACCCTGAAGAGATACATGTCTTCATGTGACACACACACACTCACTTACCCACTCAGGAGCAATTGGGAGCAGCATGCTCCTTCCCTGGCCCCACACTCCAGTTACCCTTTCCATCAAACCCCAGCAGTTTTGCCCAGCAGCCCAGCAACACCGGCTGGCACAACTGAAAGAGATAGTCCTCTCTCTTCTCCCCTTCCAAACCTTCCTAGCCCTTCCCTTACTCGCTTCAGCAGTCACACGAGCAGGAGGAGATCAGCTCAGGGAGGCAATGACAATCAGCATCTGAGCAGGGCTAGGGACACAACTCAGCCCAAGGCTGCCACTTGCCAGAGCAGGTGCAAGGGACAGCTTATGTGCAGCAGGACCAGCCTTTCGGCTGCAACACAACCCCAAATTGGGTCAAGCCAGCCATGACAAGCCATCAAGTTGCGCCAGGGGAGGTTCAGGCTAGATAATAGGAAGAATTTTTTCACAGAAAGGGTTATCAGACATTGGAATGGGCTGCCCAGGGAGGTGGTTGAGGCACCATCCCTGAAGGTGTTCAAAAGACGGGTTGATGTGGTGCTGGGAGATACGGTTTAGTGATGGTGTTGCTTTTTGTTTGTTGTGTGGATCTTTATTTTTGTCAAAATTAGGTTGACGGTGGGACAAGATGATCTTTAAGGTCCCTTCCAACCTAGAAGATTCTGTGATTCTGTGACTGTGCTCCTCAGTATCTCTCAAGTTACCCATCCCTTGTGTTCCTTAATTTGTTCCTTCTACCTTTGCTGGCTTTTCTCCAGACCACAACATTTGTCAGACTGCAGTAAAATTGTGTAAGTTATAAACCTGAACAAAATATTCACTCTACACATAGCATATTAGCTCCTTATCTTAGATCTTGCTGGAAGCATTGCAGGGAGTCAGCGTGTGGCGTGACTGCCTGCCTCAATGCTTTACTTTCTCCTAGGAAGACAGCTACTAATTACACTCAGTTGAGCACACTGGCAGGCTGGTCACCCACGACCCTCAGCCGGCTGCTTCCCTTGCATCAATCCCACCAAATACATGGCCTTATATACGTTCCTTATGGGAAAGCAGGGCAGCTTGCTGACCTGACAGAAGCCTAAGTCAACCCATGGAACTTTTCTATATGAAGCCTGAAATAAGGAAATTGGGAGCATCTTCTTACACACTTCGGGAAGGGATATGCTTGATTTGAGCAGGCAGTGCACAGTTGCA
>VXAK01022400.1:0-37863 GCA_013399435.1 Arenaria interpres | reverse complement strand
ACCATTTTATGATTCTATGACTGACTTATACCTTCTGGACACTTGAAGAATGCAAGTGTAGACAATGAAAGCAGAGGTGGAATTATAAAAATAAAATAAAGGATAGACTGTGGGACAGTGAGACATTGAATTAGAATTCTCAGGTTCACAAGCAAGTACTAGAAGAAAGTTTAGCTTTCACTCAAAGGATCATAACCTACACCCAGTATAGATTCTAATATAAGTAACTGAGCATTTACATATCAAGGAGTAAGTCAAGAAGATCACATCAGTAAGCTGTGGAATAGTGTTGTTTCTGTTCATTTGGCTATGGTCCTTTCTGTTTTCAAGAAAATATTTTAAAAGATCTATTAGCTCCTCTCATCTTAGGTTCAGAATTATTTTCCCATCTTTATGGAGGTCAATTAGGGCCAGCAGCACATCAGTCTGAAAGTTGTTTTAAGATTTCAGGGGAAAAATTCTATCAGATGGTGAAGCTGAGATTGGTTTGGTGGGCAAAGAACTCAAGCACAGAACAATTAAATATTTCTTTTGAAAATATCAGACTAGTTAGGCACTTAGAAAACAAGCAGTATGACAACATGCTTAGTGTGATCCAGGGGCTAGAACCAGAACAGATTTGGGGAAAGGAGGGAGAGGAAATAATGAACATTTTGAATACTCTTTTGTGATATTGTAGATACAATTGGCTTCAAAGTATCCCATTTTCTTTCATGTTAAAAAGTGGGGTTTTTTTCTGAACATAGCATTCATGAATGCTTGATTTTTAAGCAGAGCTAACTGCTTTTCCCAGAACAGATTTTTCAGAAACTGAAGTCTCTTTAAGGTCAGAATGTTTTAATAATTAATCTTATTTCACTCACTTCCTTCTCCCCTGTTCTTTATTACTGTATTAAGAACTAAACATTATCCAAATGTAAAGGAGAAAGAGAGAATTTTATTTGCTATATCAAGGGAAAAAAATTAGAATTCAACTCTCTAAGACAGAAAAATTTGAAATTGATCGTATACATACTAAAAAAAAAGTGTTTTAAAGAATGGTAATTTGGAGGCAAAAGCTAAGTATGAATTCACAGGAGTCCATTTAATGAAATCTTTTGTAATAAATGAAAAAAAAATTTAAACCAAATACCTTGGTACAAGACCTGAACTATCCTCAATTTAACACCCAGAGCACGGTCCAGTTAAATTAACACAATTATCTGAAATGATATCAGCCTCTTAAGTCCCAGTGGACTTTTTTCTAAAGCTTTCACATTACATTTGCAGCTCTCCATTTCAGACATATTTAACACACTGCAGTGACTTTACCAGAAATTTCTGACGTTTCAGATTATACATGAAGTGTAAGACCATGAAAATAAAAAAAAATAAAATAAAAAAAAAATAAAAAAAATCTGCTTCTGGGCCTTAATTGCTGCTATGATAGAATTAATATGAATCAACACATCCAACTCCTCTTACGGGCACACAGATTCTAATAGTCTTGCAACTATATTTAATAGAAAGATATTGAAGATGTAATGCCCCCTCTGAATCTGTATTAACATAATTGTAACTAGGACTTTCTAACATTGCTCAAATAGTTTCCATAGTGACTGATTTTACATTGGAATGTTAAGCATCCTCTGCATCTGTGTTATATCTGCTTTGGAGTTTAATATTAAAGAGCACTAGGAAGAATGCTCTAGGCAATCCTGCTTTAGCAGGGGAGTTGGACTGGTTGATCTCTGGAGGTCCCTTCCAACTCTGACAATTCCGTGATTCCATGAATAGTGCTGAAGTTGTAGCACAGATATGTACTTACTATCGGGGAGGATAACAGTCATCTAAAAATTCTTTTTAGATATTCTTAATATCAAACCTATAAGAATCGAGTTGCCTTTGAAAAAGCGAACTTTAGAGTTCCCCATAGTTCTGCAATCCAGCTCCACAGGGATGCTCTTTTTGCTACAGAGAGTGACTGCTCTGCCTACAGGGTCCAGTCATGTCTTTCTGTTGTATTTTCATGTCTTAGTGTTGTATTCAATGATTCTCGTTCTGAAACTTGCTCATTCCTTTAACATCACTGAAAACTATTTCTGTCTTGCTTTATCATCCACACAGAACAAACATACAGTTCTGTGCCTACTTCTCCATTTTTTCCACAGGTGTCTTTTGGATAACTCTTGTGTCATTGTTCTTGCATGATTCCTCCTTCACCTCTCACCTATCAAATTTGAAGCACATCCTTTCGGATGTTGTTTCTAAGCATATAACTGTCAAGGGAATTTGCTACACATCATTAGCTTCCCTATCAACACCTTAACTTGTTTTCAGATATTTTTGATATCTTAATGACCAGGCCTTGAATGACTTAACAAATGTAAACCTATCAAAACTAAAGATCAGACTCTTCCTGTAATGCTAATAAATAAACTTCTCTTTTTTCTTTCCTTTTATTTCCTAGTAAAATAGCCTAACTATTTTACTGTAACCTACACTTTACTATTTTTTGGTCTTTTTTTGTAGGAACGGGGGAAGATGGCTTTCCCGATATGGGTACCAGCTCCTCCATATCATTCAGGCAGAGCCATAAAAGTTGATTCACTAGTCTGTTCCTGTCACTGTCTTGATTGAAAATCACTTCTACATTCACTTCAGCTAGATCACACACAGGTACTTTCCCATCCCTTTGTTAGACTTTCTCTTTAACACTTGTGGTACTAAGGGGTAAGACTGGGGAATGAGATATTAGAAAGCAGCCCTGAGGAAAGGGACTTGGGGGTGCTGATGGATGAGAAGCTGAACATGAGCAGGCAATGCGCTCTCGCAGCCCAGAAGGCCAATCACATCCTGGGCTGCATCAAAAGAAGTGTTGCCAGCAGATCCAGAGAGGTGATTCTGCCACTTTGCTCTGGTGAGACCTCACCTGGAGTACTGTGTGCAGGTCTGGAGCCCTCAATATAGAAAGGACATGGACCTGATGGAGCGGGTCCAGAGGAGGGCCACCAAAATGATCAGGGGGCTGGAGCACCTCTCCTATGAGGACAGACTGAAGGAGCTGGGGTTGTTCAGCTTGGAGAAAAGGAGGCTCCGAGGAGACCTCATAGCAGCCTTCCAGTACCTGAGGGGGGCCTACAGGAAGGCTGGGGAGGGTCTGTTTACAAAGGCCTGCAGTGACAGGACAAGGGGCAATGGTTTTAAGTTGGAGAAGGGGAGATTTAGATTGGATATTAGGAAAAAATTCTTTACCATGAGGGTGGTGGAACACTGGAACAGGTTGCCCAGGGAGGTGGTTGAGGCCCCTTCCCTTGAGATATTCAAGGTGAAGCTCGACGAGGCCCTGGGCAACCTGGTCTAGTTGGGGGTGTCCCTGCTGACTGCGGGGAGGTCGGACTAGATGACCTTTGGAGGTCCCTTCCTGCCTGGACCATTCTATGAATCTGTGAATCTAAGTTGGTCAGTATGCTTCAGACACAGTGAATTTCTGAAAATTCAAAAATTTTTAGATAGGATGAGAATTTTATTCAGCAATGATTTAACTTTTTGCTTAAAAATTAAGAATGTGTTGTTCTAAATGAAAGCACCTTTATACTGTGATACCCTGATTAATGTGTGGACAATGCCCTACATCAGTCAAAACAACCATCACCTTAAATTGTTACCTCGTCATAAAGGCATGCTTCCATTCATACAAAGCTTTGGTGATACTCCATTTTTGCATCCCCAGTGCATACTATTAGAATTTAATATCCAAAATAAGTCACATAGGTCCCTACTGTCCCAAAGTTGCTGTAGAAACACAACATTCTTAAACACAATTTAACAGGTCTCTTGTTAGACTGTTAGACATTTGCCAATGTTAATATCCCTCACACATGGAAAAGATACTAATTAGGGAAGGATGTAGCAAGTGAGATAATTGAGATGCGTTGCATAAGGCATGTTCCAAGACAAGCATTATTTAACATAAGGTTCCAGATAAAACGTGAATGAAATTAAACTGCTATATTCAGTTTTCTGCTTTTACTAAAGACAAACATTCCTCCTCTATTATCTCTCAAACTTAGTTCCCTTAACATCTCCCTTTATATGGTCAATGTACTAGTGAACAAACTACAAAAAAAGCCCAAAATAACCCATATGATGGGTAAAAATAAAATGGTAAATGAGGTAGTTGAAGAAATCAAAAACCATAGGGCTCCCAGCTCACTTTTTTCAAATTGTCTCCACTGAACTATTTTTATTCCTTATTTTTTTTATATTCTGAATACTAAGTACGACTTTTGCTTTAGAACAAANCTACAAAAAAAGCCCAAAATAACCCATATGATGGGTAAAAATAAAATGGTAAATGAGGTAGTTGAAGAAATCAAAAACCATAGGGCTCCCAGCTCACTTTTTTCAAATTGTCTCCACTGAACTATTTTTATTCCTTATTTTTTTTATATTCTGAATACTAAGTACGACTTTTGCTTTAGAACAAAGCAAAAAGGCTTAAAAAAAAAAAGAAAAAGGGAATTGGCAAAGTAGCTTCCTTTCCCTCTCATCTACATTCTAAGATATTATTCTTTTTAATGATTTTCCTTCACTATTCTTTACAAGTTTTATGTTATTAACCTATACCTTCATCTAGTTTCTAAACTTTTCCTGTCTTGTCCAGCCTCTTTATGTATTCCATTAACTGTTTAATTCTGCATTTATCTTGTAAGCATATTATTTCTGCAGTCTTGCTTGTATGTAGAGGCCTACTCTAGGAAGTCTAGTTTTATGAATAAGCCAGGACACTTCTGTTTCTTTTCTGGCTCTCTAGACAACATTTCCCAGCAGAGTGCTTCCCTTTTCAAGTATTAAAATTATTCTCATAATATATAGAGAAGATTGTTTTTCCAAAACTTCTACCCACTAAACAATTTAAATACTGTGTTTAGTTATACAAAGAAACTAGCAGGCTGAAAAGACATTCCTTATATTCATGCGACGACTGTTTGATCTTCTCTGGTGTCAGATAGAACTATGGAACTACGGTGTTAAAGGCCTAGCTGAAGGACTTTTTTGTTCAGAAATATTTCTGTCAATTCGGATAGCATAGGTCTTTTGCTTCTTCCCTCTGTTAGTCACCTACAACCTTTTGAAGTGTAGGAAAGGACATCTACATCTGTTTATTATTCTAATCATGAAGATGTATGGACGTTAAAAGGTAGTTAAGGACTCACATCTCTAATTCTACACCTCTCCACTGTGACTGGCGATTTCTTCTCTCTGGCAGCACAATCAATTTTTTTCAGCAAAAAGAAGAAATATTGAAAAGTATGAAGGAGACAGGGAAATAAAATGCATAAATATCTTCTTGTCATGACGAAATGCCTAGGCATTCACAGTTTAAGCATTACAGATTTACAAAGGCCCTCTTAGGCTCAAATTTCTTCACATACTCGGAAAAGACTGCCTGTTGCCTGTTCAGCTAGTTCATAATGCGCCAGGTTGAACCAACGATTGTTAGTTAGTTCTAACTAGCAGTTCATAATGCAGCTAAATCAGTATTCCTCAAAAGTCTTTGATGAGAAGGAAATTCCCTTCTATTCCCTTCTGCAATTAAGTAGAAGTTAATAGCATCTACATTCTCTGTTGTAATCCTTTCCAAGCAGGAAAGATAACATGTTTTCAGGCTCCATTTGTGAAATATTTAATTTTTCTTTAACTATACAATGTCTTTAAAAACAATAGGCTGTTACTAATCTCAAAGCATTTTACTGGATTAGAATCTACCATCATGAAGAGGAGTTAGGATAGTCAGGGTTGTATATTCTCCTAGTTCAAAAATTAAGTAGATAAGCTTTCAAGTCAACTCATAATCTACCAAACCCCAACTCATCATCTGGTGAATGCAACTGCTTCCCGCAGGTACTACTAAGCTTTTATGACTGACATTATAGTAGTCACGTCAAACCCATTTCTTTACTAACAAGGTCTTGTCCATTGTTGAAATAATTTATTTTGAATAAAAAATTTTCTTTTATGATATTAACACTATGAACTCAGAATTAAACTTCCTGTCTAAAATTTTGCAAACGGCCTACTATTTCAGGTATTGAGTGTACTGTTTAATAAAGTGATGTCAACAGAGCTTTATAACCTGGAGTGGCTGCTCATGTGTTACTCAACGGGAGGGACAGAGCACTAGTTTTAGTCTACAATTTCTCAGATGCTATGCTGCCTAAAGGTATCTGGTTGTATGTCTTAATGCCACTCAGTTGTTTTTAATGAGAAAAATGGAAACATCAGATTATAAATACTAGGAGCTGATGGTAAAATGTTACCTAGCTGCTTCCTAATTATTGTAGATAACTCCAGGTCAGAAGCAATTGCTGCTTCTAAATTTTCATCATGTAGCCCCCTCTTTGTGTGTTAATGCTCATGTTGTTGCCCAAATTATCGTCAAATGACACAATTTGAGAAACTGAACTGCTTGGTTCTCCGGCATTATGACTGCTTTCTTTATCTCTTTTGAGTGAAATATTCTTATGTTATTATATTGTGACCAAGAATGATGAGCCTTACTACACCTTTAAAATATATCTATATACTGCAAGAAATACTTATATCCCACAAAATAAAAAGCTAGGTAGTCTGCTCCATATATAATACCCAATTCAACATTCATTGAAGTCATTAAAAGGTTTTCTGCTGAACTCCATTGCCCCAGGATAGAGTAAGAATGATAACTAAATACACAGAAGTAGATCTGACAGAGAACTCAAAATTATCATTACATTCCTATAACTTGTCCTGGAAAATTCATGAAAATCAGGTTGGGGTTGTAGTACAACGAATACAATCTATAAAAACTTAAGTTCATGTTCTGTTATTAAATATGTCAAAAGCAATGTAATAAGTTTTCATAATTTAATATTTCAATTGTCAGACAGGAAGAGAAGAATAAAGAAGGCCAAAACTGAAAAGTCTCAGTCTTTCCTTCCCTGTTGAGCAAATTCAAAACATAAGGACAGTCAGTTCTGGAAACTTTAAATATAGCTGTCTTTGCAATATACGCTTGCTACAGCTTCATCTACTACTTATCTTGCTATTTTAAATGTACCCTTAGAAAAATCTGATTGAAATTATTAGAATTCTCTTTCTTCTCTGTTCTTTAAAGCAACAGAAAGACTAAAAAACTTTGAGAAGACACAAGTAGAACAAGTACTCATTTTGTCAGTAGATTTTAGAAAATGCTGAGTCAAAAAGAGTTTCATGTAAATTCTGTCTGTTAGGAGAGGCATCACTTTTAAGATTTAAAAACTTTAATACAAATATAACAATATAAGCAATTTTTTAAATGAAATTTGAGGATTTAATTTGCCAGTCTGTTATTTCTTCAGTTAGCTCAGTATCTGTGTTCTGCTTCTCAATCTGTAGAGAGTTCCATATGTAGAGGATAACTTCACCTAAGTTTTCTAACACCTGGAATTTTATCTGTTTTGGGATGCACGTTGCAAACAAGAAAAACTTCTTGATTCCAAGTTTTCATCTGTGTATCCTGGGTTTTCCCCTTGTCTTTTATTTTTATTTTGGGCTTTCCTCCTGGCACTCTTCTGCTTATATTACTCTTCTTCTTCATTTCTTTTTCGTGCTCATTGCATTTAACCTTCTTTTATGTATAATGCATGTGGCATGTGTTTCATGTTTAATGAAGAATTCCTGAACTATTTTTATCTTACTAGACAGAGAAGACAAGCTATTGCAAAATACAACTTCCCAAGAGCTAAGATGAGAGGTTATAATTTGGGCATTAGAGAAGAAAAGGTGACAGAACTGATCTAAGTGAATAAGTAACTTTTCTTTTAGTATCTATACCAATGTATTGTAAACAGTTTCTTAAACTGAAAATCTTATAAATAACAGACACAACATCCAGAAGTGCATTACAAATGGTTCTTCAGAAGGAATAATTATTTATCTGTAATCAAAAATTAAAACCAAACCTAATCTGTATAGAATGCCAGTTTACATTGTAATCTAAATTACTTCCCCAGCAAGTAAGCAATACACACAATAAAAACCATATCACAAGTCTTTTTCATGGATACTCACCTCTCTTCCAGAAGAAAGATTTGATATTGTCTGTGAGCAAAGCCTTTGCAGTTGCATTTGTAGTTTTAACTAGTTTCAATAGCTTTATTTTAAAGGACATAACCTTGGTAGATTCCTAAGCCATATTGCTTCTACTACTGGTCTAGCATTGTGATGCATTCAGACTAACAGCTGACCTAAATCATGAGAAAACTCTACTACTTCACACACCTGAATGGGAAGTGACAAATACTACTAAATCCCTCAAGAGCCCTCAGGTGCCATATTCACCGAACAAAACAGCAGATATTACCCTAGAATACCTAGGAATGTGCCATTCTTGGCATCCAACAACAAGAAGCAAAAAAAAAAAGAAAACTCATTTCTTATAGAACGGCATAAATTATTCTCTGTAGTGATTGTAACAGGGAACAAGAGGTTTCTTATTACTTTCTGGAGAAGTGTTAATTACATTTTGCTAAAGGGTATCACTTGTAGTATTAGCCAGCTTGAACACAACACTTTTGGAAGAACCCAAGGGGTGCAGAAAGCACACGCAAAGCATCTTCTAGGGCACATGGGTTGCAGTGCTCAGTGTTTCAAAGACCTGGGAATGACATTACTACACAGTGATATTTCCACACTATCCAGTAGACTTAACCTTTATAAATTTTGGTTGATTACTTGGCCAAGATTTTCATTTGGGGAGTATTGCTTTCTACCTAGGGTATTTCTCTCCAAGGGTATGTGTGAAGGTCTGCCCTGTGTACCAGTGACTGCTGTTACAGTTTTTTACCAATGAAGCATGCAAATCATACATGTTCACATAGAAACTGAGTTACTCTTTCATAGATGTACAGTGTTACTGCTTGAATAAGTGGCAATTATTCTTCAGTGTCTATATTTCCTTGACTAGTGAAAGATTTTCAATACTGCAGGTAAAAAAAAAATAAAACACCCATTAAAAATTTTCAAGTTGGTGGGAACTCTACCAGCTGCCTGCTTGTTTACAGAAAAGTTGTGTCAAAACGCTAACTCTAGTGCTATATACAGACTTGTTATATAATATAGACTTGCTTAATTCACTAGGTTAGTAGGAAGGAGGTTAACAAGACCTATTATAGTAGTTTTTAAAAGCATGATGAAACAAAGAGTAATTTTTCTGAGTAAAATTTCTGTTCACTAAATTTTTTTCAAGTCTGGCAGAAGCTGTCATTTTGAATTGCATTAAAAAATTTCCAACTGGATAGAACATACTTTTTGTTCTTCAAGAAGTGTGACAGCCACAAGAGACAGTGGCAATTAAGCAGAAAAGATTTTTCAAGGAACATATCTCAGGACAATGTAGAAGATAAAAGTAGACATCAGCAGTCACCTTCTCTTAGTAACATTCTTCCTTGATAAAAATAGAGATAAATTCATGCCTTATCAATACAAGGGACATAGAAGAGATCATTGCATTTCAGTAAAACACTTGAAAAACCACCCTATAGATATTAGTCAAAGTATCTATGGTGGAGTAACTGATGAACAGAAAACAATAAGATTTTATGGAGAACCTGTTTGGCAAGTGGAAAGTTATTTTTCAGCTATTGGATATATTGTAATTAATGTTTTCATTAACTATTTGGTCATAAAAGTTAGAGCTTCCTGACTACATCTGTTAAAAAAGCTAGGAGACATCATCAGTATGACAGACAATGGATTATCATGCACGAACAGCTTGATAACTACAGTAAAGGAACTCATATTGGACACATCCATGCTTTAGCTATTAACTTGGAGTATGACATGGGAGTAAAAAAAAAGGAAATAACAAGTCCATGTTTTCATCATACAGGATCTGAATGATAAGGTGATGTTACCATGAAAACTAAAATTATAGTCTCTTGATTTATCAGAAAATTTATTTCTGTACAAAATGAGATTACACATAGAATGCAAAAGATGAAAATAAATACATACAAGTACAGAGGAGGGCAAGTAAATTTAGACAGGTTCTCTAGTGGAGCAGAGAAGATCAGAAGAGTAAGGGGTGAGAGTGTGTTGTTTCTCTATACTAATTAGGGAGTTTAAAAACAAATTAAAGAAAATGAAGAATTGAACTGAAATACACTGTTTGTAACCAGACCAATATGTTCAAGACAGTCATGGATACGTTCAAATTGAAAATTAGAAAATAGCTTCCAGCTGTCAGCAAAGATAAATCATTAAACAGCTTTTCAAAAGAAACAAGAGGAAATCAGGTCTAACTGATTTAAAAGTTATTCTTGCCAAGTTTCTGAGACATTTTAGGCTGCAGTCAGCAAAGAACAAACATTAAGTAAAAATCACAACTTCCCTTCTAGTCCTACATAAAAGTATTCCTTCAGCCTTCGGACAGGAGAGAGACAAAAATTGCAACAAAATGGCATATGCTATGAGGCCACATTTTCCTTGATCTTTCTACAGTAGCCCTGGAGATGACATGACAGAAGTCCTCCCATTGCTTGTTGTAGACAAGGAGACATCAATGTTTAAGATCTTTTTCCACTCAGCAACATTGACCTTTACAGATAACAGAACACCAGACTTTATCAGGTAAGGAAAAAAGAAAAAAAAAGGAGAAACGTCATATTTGTGAGTCCCATGTACATCAACTAGCCGTCTGTCAGTCATATATTTGAACATGCATATATGTATACTGAACAACTATAAACTACCTTCTAGCACAGTTGAAATTTCAACAACAAAAAAAGCAAAAAAAAAACCCTTCCAGCAATTTCTTAAAAAATCTACCTGCAGTATTTATGTTTGCAATTTCTATCTGAATCATATTTAAAGAACAGATCTATGATTCTAGAAATTCCCTATAACTAATATTAATGGATGTGACGAAACGGGGAAAAGGACTTCACTGAGAGGTTCAAATTAGCAATTTATTTGGATTTCACTCACAGGTCCAATACGTCACTTTTGCAGGTTCTATGTGTACAATGGCGATTACACTATTGCAATTTAAAAGCAATTCGCGGAATACACTATTGCAGCCTACAAATGATCCCGACAAGTAACAACACAAACCGCAATCGCGCTAGATATGAATACCTTAAAAGAGTGCACCAATCACAATCTTAATAGCATGCCATATACCATACGTATGTTTCTTAGTCACTTACCCTCTCTCTCAGGTAAGGTCTCTCAATCCCTGGGAAGTTACCCTGTACAGCGTCCTGGACGAGGAGGGGACGAATCTCCTACAGGCCAGCTGTATTGGTGGAAGATTCCCCATTTTTCTCCCCAAACCTTGCGGTTTATATTTCCTGATTTTGTGGGGGTGCAGGATTATGCCTGAGAGGACTACCCTAACTGAGATATTTACTTCTGATGGTGTGATAGCTAAGTCTCCGTTGCCAATTTTGTGATGTCTAGCACTCAAAATCTCGGGAATAGTGGTGGGATGTGACTCAGGGTATTTTGTTTCTTAAGGGAGATGAGGCTCCATTTGGTTTCGGTTCTTACTGTGATGCAATCTCAAGACAACCCCGGGCTGAGCCGTTTAGCAGCTCCCCCCAAGTCATCTCTGCATAGACAAGGCAAGGCGAGATGAAGCTGAGTCGGATGACAACTCCCTGCATCTCACCTATTGTGCTCTGAAACCGGTTTGGCTGGGTGCTCCCATACAATGGAGAATAAACTAGCTAAATACATTTTTGTAAAAGTAGATTTCTTTCATCCGGTAATATCAGAAACATTAACTAGAACAGAAATGGTTTGCTGAATTGCTAACTACATAAAAGCAAAACAACTAGACAGAGTAAAGTTCAAATAATTATCAAATTAAAAAAATAAAAAGGATGGAAGCGCTGATTTACCCTAAAGTTCAGAACAATAACATATACCTTGCTTTTCCTTTAAAATACAACTACCATGAGCAGAATGAGTACTTGTATTTGAACAAGACCATTCTTCTTTAAGTTTCCAAACTGGAAACATGCATAGCAATCACACAATACCCTAATGGAATAAACTTCAAATATTCTGAGTGGGATGGTAAGCTAAACTTGAGATATTCCAAAGGCAAGCTGACTTTAGAATTGCTAATTCTCCATTTACCAGAATGATTGACTGAACTACTGGTTCCAACTTCGTATATTTATATGAACTGGGCTTTACTGAAGAAACACCATGACATAATACTGTAACATCTGACCTACTGAATACTGAAGATGAGAAATGTAAGTTTCATTAATCAAAAGCTAATGAATTACAATGTTATAATGAGAATCGACCTAACTTTTGTTTCTTTTTCCACAAGAAAATCATGGGATCACATTTATTTGCAGCATGATTTGTGGAGGAATTTTAGTTTATGTGATTATTTGTATGCTTTGACGTACTACTGGTGCCTCATTGGCAAGAAATTCTGATGGAAATGTAGGTAACTGCAAACAAAGTCTCTGTATGTTTAACAATCTGCACAGTATGGAAATTACTTAGAAGAACCTACATTAAGGGAATGTAGACTGAAAAGGGAAAATGCCTCTGAGCTGCTTTAAATCATCTTCTCATATTTATGCAGTACAAGAAAGAATTGAATTGTATTATTGCACATATTTCCAGAGCATTAGCGTTTTGATTAATACAAAGAAAGGAAGTTCTTTTCAGAAATGGAAAAGGATTTTACAATGAAGAAGGCTATTCCCCTTTATATCTTTATCCAATGATCTTTTCAAGAGATTTCAAAATAGTTTATAAGGGAAATTGAGCATTATTATTTCCTATTTCATACTTGTGCAAACTGAAATATGAAAAAAAAGAAAGTTTCTTGCCTAACGTTATCCCCTGTCAGAACCAACCCGTAAACCTGGGTGCCAGACCGAATTACATTCTGCAGCAACAAGCCACATTTATTTGATTTATTTATTTCTTTTAAGGAAAGGTTTTAAAAAATGTACTCTATAATTCTTGTGGGCATTGAAGGCCACTTCAGAAAACCAAATCTTATCCCTGCGGACTATAGGGCATGCACGCTGGGAACTCATTCAACCAGATGGTGACTCATATTCCACACTTTTAGTGTTCACAGAATGATTTCCATGGATAATTTCAAGGAGGAGATGAACATAAAAGGAATTGCTGACAGCTTTACATTTGCAAATTTGCAGTTGTTTCACTACCAAAGTTCTAAGATCTGCCTCCCTTCTCTCAGGCACTCACACTTTTAAAATACATATAACTCTCCATGTGATGAAGAAAAGTGCAGACTCTTCAGAAACACCAAGGTCAATAAATAAATAAAAAAGCCACTACTTTTATTAGATAGTGACCTGTACTTACTTCCAGATTAAAATTCCCTTCAAATTCTCTCTTCGCCTTGTATTATTTTAACTCTTTAATATAATTGATTCACAGGGATTTGTTTAGAATTATTTCTATGAAGTTCCAAATGCAGGGTGAGCAAATTAAAAGGTTTGGCCAAAACCATCTAGTCTTCGGAAATAAAGCGGCTAACCCCTGCTTTCCATGCATGTCCTCATCACTTCCTCTCATGTATATGGCTCTCTCATTTCAGTACCTTGTTTATGGCACTGATATGTAATGTTCTTTCTTTTAAAATAACACACTGAAATAAACTATTACAATTAAAAAAAGAACATTCCTGGCATTGCCACTGCAATATTCATAATGATAGAAAGGTTTTACTTGGGTTTAGGGGATTATGTTTGATGCACAGGTAAATAATTTGGTTTCCCTTATTATTAAACTATAGAACACAACAGCTTAGAGAAATCTAAACTTACTAGCAGCAATACTAAAAACAAAAGCCCAGCCAGACTGATGTCACAGCTTCCCATTTCCTGTCAGTATCACTAATAGTTTAGCTGAAGTTGACATCTGTGTTCCAAAACACTCACACGAATCTTCTCCCTATGAGGTCATCTATTTCTACTACTTTGTGAATTGCTTCACAAAAACAGCTGTAAATACTGTTTGCCATAAAAGAACATTTCAATTGTCAGTATCAGTAAACAATCAGAGGGAATTTACTATAGATGTTCTATCCATGAAATTAACCTAGGTAACTTTTCATCTCCTACTCAAAATCTTGCTCCATTTAGAACATTGTTCAACAATAGAATGTGGTGAAATGGTGCATCAAAATTTGCCCAGTTATTATAATTTTTTATTTATTTACAAGCTGTGGACATGTGGACAAACACAACAATTCCCTTTTTTTAAGGTAATAATTTGAGTGAACTCCATATAGATTTTTTGCCTACATTTGCCAAAATTACTATTCTAAGATCCAAAAATATGTTCACATGGTTTTCTTTCTTGAGCATATCTTGTGTATGATTGTAAAGGGAGAGTGAAAGTTGAAATCTGGTTGTTGATAAGAGTGAGGAAAATATTCTGGAGTGAAAACTAACTTATCAGTGTTTTAAAACATAAAATGTTTTTTAAAAACCTTTTCCTTTTCAGTCCCTTTGAGTGATGCAAAGTTTACACAACCATCACATTAAAGCAAAACCAAATTATAACATTGAGGGCCATTCAATCCTCAATTATTATTCATGTTAATTGAATCCATTTTGAGGGCTTAAACCTGATTTCTATAAACCTTACATTTATAGTAAACAAAAACCCATAAGCAATATACAGATTTTAAAAATTAAAAATAAATTTTTAAAAGTCCAAACAGATATGAGATTTCACATCACTCCATCAGAATTCCTCAATAAAAAGGAAAAAAAACCATTCATCTTTATAATACCCCTGCGAGGTTATAGAAAATGTCCTCCATAGTATGAGAGAGGATCCAAATCCCCAGATAGTAAAGAGTTGGCCAGAACAAAATTCATTGGGACGCATTTCCACAGCACTCATTTTGTAGTCCTTTCTTGATTTAAAGCAATAGCACTGCAGATAAAATTTTGCCTGCAGCCACTTTAGTCTTCCGGTTTGCTTTGAGATTTTTAGGAAGCATTATTTTTTTTTTTCATTTACAATACAGATGGCTATACTGAAAGATCCGATCTCAGGATAAAACCAGTCATCCTGGACCTGATGAGCTACAACATGATAAGTAGAGGTAAGGTGAACAAAAATTTTAGTTGTCAGAGTAACAAATTCCAATGAGCATAATTTTCCACAATCAAATACCAAGCAGAACCTGTACAATCAACAGGATGATCTCTGATAAATTTCAGGCTGTTTCTCTAAAGTTGAAAATGTGACGGTCCTTGAAAAAAATATAAATTGTTACAATGAAAAGAATTTAAGAATGTGGATTTTTGCTCACTCTCCATGCATATTTAGCTCTCAGAAACAAAATGTATGGTAGCCTTAGGGGAAAAAAGTATTATTCAACTAAGAGCATTTTGGAAAACATTTGTAAGGGAGTAAAACCTAGATCTTTTAAAGTCAATTTACAAAAAACCTTAAGGAAACACCCCTAGTTCCTTCTTACATTTTATGTTACTACTACATTTACTGAGATTTTGCATATCCAGTCTTCTGATGCCTATAACCATTCACTTCAGTCTGTCACAAACAATTTTGTGCAGACATAAACGTGACTCCTAGTTGTGAAGGGCACAGTCAAATCTCTCTAATATCTTCTGGCAAGAATCTGCTTGAGGCACCAGGGAGCATTTTATCATGTCTATCACTGTGTCATAATAATTAAACATAGAACTAATTTTAGCAGTCTACAGTGATCATACACATATACAAGTGAGTATCTCAAAGAGAAAAAAAAAAAAAGACATGTAAAAATATATTCAGGCATTGTGCTACCTCCAGTTGTACCTCCTGGGATAAAGTGGGACATAATTTAGGCCCTTAACTCTTTAAATATTTCCCCCTTTCCACATAAGATTTAAAGCCTTGAGAAGAGGCTCTTCTGACTCAGAAAATTTCATTTCCATATTTGTTGCAAACATTTCCCAATGCTGCAAAATATTCAAAACTTCCAAAATCTTACTTTCACTTAAATAGCTAAATATTCATGCTTTTGGGAATGAGGGGGCAGGAGAAGCAAACATAGAAGTGTTTTGCCAATTGACGGGGTCAACAGAAAGGACACAGATGCCAACAAAAAGAGTAGGCTTATTTTACTGTCTATTTCAAGGTAATACAAAAATAAGGTAATGGACTTGGTTAAAACAATAAGCTAACTATACTCTAGTTTTAAGCAGCAAAGAGAATAAGCAGAGTACATCACTAATTGCCCTAATACTTTACCATCATCTAGATCCGCAGTCGCTGGGGAGCCCCAGTTACAGTGAGGATTTGGAGACCGATTCCCAGCAACTGGGAGGTCCTACACAGTGTGTCCACTCATAGGTGAGGTCTCCAAAGCCACTGCAAGGGGTCCAGCTTTTATAGAGTCGAATAAACAACAAACATCTTTCAAAACTTTAAGTGTCGGGACATCTGGTGTCACCCTCCCTGTTGGATTCCACCCAAAGCCTGGCCAGGGCTCAAGGAGGAACCCAAGGGAGTTCTTCTATCTATTTTGACTTTGACCACATATCTCTCAACAGGTAACATTCCTCTAAATAAAGAACTTAACAAGGCCAGACACCTAGTTTCACAGCCTTGCAACATGCCTCAAAGTAAAGAAAGATTGTTCTGCTGGTTACCATTACACAATAAGCGTTACAGCAAAGCTTTACAGATTAACATCAAAATATATATATATTCATACTAAAATAGATCAGTAACACAATGCATATATGATTAATACTATGCATATTAGATATATTGTTGGTTGTGAGGTTCATCTAGAGGTAAACTTTAGTTTAAGGCCTATTGTTCAGGCCTCAGTACTTCAATAGGTAACATATGGATGCTATTTCCTTTGGTCCACCAATGGATGGCAACAGAGTAGCTCCCTCCCTCTAATGAGTTACTAGCAGTGACAAGTGACCTTCTGAACAGCATTTAACAGAAATTCATAGTTTTTTTTCAGATTGCAGAGAAAACAAGCTATAAAGATTTTTACCTGATAGTACAGGCAGGGAAGTGACTTTTGCCATAGCCTGGGGAAGTGGCCTGTGCCGGTGCAGGCTGGGGAGTGCCTTTTGCTGCAGGTGGTGGAACAGTTTGTGCCAGTGCAGGCTGCTGAGGGGTTTGCACTGGTACTGGTGGTGGAGTAAATTGTCCCACTACAGGCAGGGTAGTGGCTTTTGCCACAGGTGGCAGAGTGGCTGGTGCAGGTGCGGGCTGGGGAGCGGCATTTACCTCAGGGTGCCTGTGCCAGTACAGGCCACGGAGTGGCTCGTGGGATCTGAGTAGCAGCAGCATGTTACACAGTACCCACTCCTTAACAGATGTTTAACAAAAAAACACCCCTGCAAAACATGCAAGAAAACCAACAGTAAAATCAGAATTTTAAGAAAGTAGCATTCATTTTTGAAACAGTCCAAAAGGATTCCATCCCCTAGCTCTGATGGTGTCATGTTGGTATAAGGATTAAACTTTCCCCAGATAAAAGCAAAAGTGTAATTAGTAATCGAATCCGTTACATGCCCAAGATATGCAGGTAGAACTCTTATCCAAGTAAAAATGTTGTACAACTGTATTCCAAACCACACCAGAATAGAACATTTAAACCACTGCATACAAACACCAAATATACCATGCAACACATTTGGCAGGTTAAGCACTGTTGCACCAATTAATTTTAAACAAAGCTCTCTAAATGCATGATATAACATTTTCAGGCAATCTATCAGAGCCCTGATCAAGCCCTGTTCAAGCCCAATAAATCTGGGTGTGGCTTGGCACCATGTTGGGCAAACACAACTTTTCCAAGCCTGTTCACACTGCATTCCCTGTGAACCAGCTGCCAATGGGCTGCATTTAGCACCACGCACTCTCTCTTAAAGGCTCAAAACTGATGGCAAGCAAATCAGTGGTTGGCAGCAACGCAGGTTTGCAACTTGTAGCCAACAGAGCATTCACATCTGTATCTAGTTATAGACTAGAATAGCCAAATTCTCAGTTTTATCAGTGAACAATTAGCAGACCCTAGCACACATGCTCCGGCATTATTTAAAATAAGTATCAAGCCACAGAACCAAAGATAAATGTCCAGGTTTTTTCCTAATATATTCTTGCTATAGGTATCACTGCTGTCACTGGCTTGTAATAATATGTAGAAAATGAAGGAAAGATTGAGACATGTCTTTCCATTGTAATATAATTAATAGAAAGCGCAAACACACAAGATAGACTATTTCAGCCAATTGATTTCTTGTTTTGTCACTTAAGCCAGAGGCATTTGACTGGATGGAATTTTTGTTTGTTTTTGTTGGACACTGTTTTCTTTTCCCTACCCTTCATTTGGAGACATGAGTCAAAACAATGTTATTATTTACAACTAAGAAATGCGAAATTTAGAAGGAAAATTATGTAATCAATACTTTGTTAACAAGATTTGTAGATGGAGGAAATTCATTTTGTGGCTGTACACAAGAGCAAGCTAGTGCTTGCTATCAAAGACATATAAAATCATCGAATCTATAAATGAACCATTCATACTAGATTTCTCTGTATTATCATTCTGTGAAACCACCTTCGCAAAAACATAGTTCTTTTACCAAATTCCTTTGTATTTTAGAAGCCTGATTGAAGTAACATTTGAAAGTCATTTAAGTTTAACTAAAATCAAAGTACTTTTAAAGAAATAAAAAAGCCTTAATTAAGAAACAATATTTTCAAAAACACGTATGTACACTAAACTGGGTAACACGTGCACTTCAACATCTTTTCATACTCCCCTGTGGTGAAGTACAACGTGTTATTTCCAGGTTATTTAAAGAAAATACATTTAATACTTAAAGTCTATGATTTTTCTCAACACCGCTTGTGTCACGTTTTCTGACACCTTCAATTGTGCCTTCAGTACAACTTGGATGAGCTCATTTCTCATAAGGTCAAACTGCTCAGCCTTCCTGTGGTGTGGAGTTCAGACAGGTGACATGAGATGTCCTCTATGCTCTTTGGAAAGGTACTCTGTGCTTTGACTTGCAGCCCATTGGATGAGTGTCACTAAACACTACCAGGGGTATTTAAAAGGTGTGCACATGTGGCACTTAGGGACGTGGGTTTGTGGTGCACTTGGTAGTGTTAGGTTTGCGTTTGGATTTGACAATCTTAAAGGTCTTCTCCAACCTAAATGATTCTATGATCCTATAGCTTGGTGACAAAGATCCCTGAAGGATTAATAGTTTATAATTTTAAAAGTTTCATGCTTTGCAAATAATTAGGATTATATGGCTTTTACTTCCCAATTACAAGGACTGACTTTCCCCATCAATTTAATGCTTGAAACACGCAGCTCAATTTCCAAATGCTTGTCAATATTTCCATAGATCACATCGCATCTTGGAAAAGCCACTCCCTGGTGGGACACATGCCTTCCTGTGTGCCATTGCAACATGTCCATAGACAAAGGCACCCACTGCTTACATTGAGAGGTAATGTTAGGAAAGTACTGTAAGTATGTGCCTCTGTTTAGAGTTCTTTCCAATTCTGCGTAAACCTCTTTGCCTTTCTGCTCTCTCCCTCCCCTGTCTATTCTTCATTCACTGTGACACCCTATGGCTGTCTTCCCCTCCTGCACCTCATCCTGATGTCCTCATCCTGGATCCATTTTATTTGCTGCTGAGCGTGTTGCTGTGGTGTTCTTTTCTCATCTTTCCTCCTAATTCCTTCCTTTTGCCTTCAAAGGTAGCCAGTACTTTCTCCCTTTTCCTGCCATTCACATCTCCCTGGACTCTTTCTTCAGTGCCACCAAATGGCCATGGTGAGATGGCCACAGCTGCAGGCACTCTTCTGAACGCTGCAAGCAAACGCTCCACGGGTCGTTAGGGATTCACCGGAAACAGTCTGACAACTGGCAAGCCATTACTACAGTTCATCCTATTTCCTGTCTAGGGAAAACATGAAAATCAATTTAAGACATTTTTTAAAAAGGAGAGTAGCCAACTAGGTGTATGCTATTTAGATCTAATAAAAGCAAGCTCCTTCACACAAATAAGGGGTTCTCCAAATTGTAGCTGATTGCTAGCTTTATAGACTTCTAAGAAAACCTTAGTTTTCCTTTCTGTATACCTGCGTACCCGGTGCGGGTGCCCAGGTGCGGGCAGCAGGGTGGGCCCCTCTGTGGAGCAGCCGGGGCTGCCCCGTGCCGGACACAGCCGGTTCCAGCCGGCTCCAACGGCCCCACCGCAGGGCACAGCTGAGCCCCTCAGCCACGGGCGGGCGCCGCGGGGAAAGCCTGGGTCAGAAAGGGCAAAACGCTGCCCGGCAGCCAGGGCTGAGGGAAACCGGGTGAGAAACAGCCCTGCCAGCCCCGAGGGGAGAGCAGGAGGAGGGGAGGAGGGGCTCCAGGCGCCCCCGCAGAGATGCCCCTGCGGCCCCGGGAGAGACCCCGGTGGGGCAGGGGTTTCCCGGCAGCCCCTGGGAAGGGCCCGGGCTGGAGCAGGGAGAAGGGTGAGGAGGCGGGAGCGGCAGAGAGGAGCTGGAATGGGCTGACGACAGCCCCCCATTCCCCATCCCCTGCTCTGCTTGTGGGGAAGAGGAGGGACTCGGATGAAGAGGAAAGGGTGGGAGAAGGCGTTTCAGGTTTTCTCTTTGTTTCTTATCATCCAACTATATTTCTAAGTGGCAATAAATTACACTGATTTTCCCCAAGTCCAGTCAGTGACAGTAATTGGTCAGTGATCTCCATGTCTTCATATCATCCCATGAGCTTTTTCATCCTTTTTTTGTCCTGCTGTCCTGGGGAGTGAGAGAGCAGCTGTGTGGGCATCGGGCAGCCAGATCACATCAACAAACCACAACTTCCCTGCACAAATTTCTACTTGTATATAAACTATTACTTGAAGCTGTATTGTCTTCCAAGTGTACTAACCGTACCTAATGTATAAATTAATTATCTTCTTGTATTGTCCAAAATTAGTGTGCATTTAGTGACCTGTGAAAGACAAAAAACCAAGAAACCCTTTAAGCTTTCATCCTTTTACTTATACTGTTATACGTGAAGATCTTACCACCTCCTGACACATCCATCATACAGAGGCAATGTGCCGTGGTCTTAGTTTCATCTAAATGGGGTGACAGCATTCCTTCCCTATCTCGCTTCACACAAGACATAATTAACATGTTGTAAAATTATTTAATGTGAGCCTAAATCAACATTTGGCACGAAACATGCAGCTATTACTGTGTAAAAAGTTTTAAGAGTAATAGTTCTACCCTGTCTAATCCCCATTTCATATTTTAAATTCCCCATTCGTTACTGTCCATAATGATAAATGGAATTAGTGTTTTCTGATTAGTTTTGAGCAGTGAAGATGTGTGCTTCAGTTTGGGGTAAAATTGGATAATTCATTAGTCACACTGTTGAAAGTTTCAAGTCTATTATACTCCTTAAGCTATTTTCCCCAGGGAAATTTCTATCCTAATTTGTAATGCCTGTAGCCAAAATTATTAATATTAACTATAGTAATGTATAACATGTTGAGTTTATTTGTTTCTTTATTTGTTTACTTTGTAAGTCTGCTAACAAGTAGGTGAGGGTATTTATATTTTTAGAACGATAAACTTCTCTACTAAAAATCTCTTTTTTAACCTACATTCATAAATTAAATGTGGAGATAAATTTCTTAACCCCTACAGAGGGTCAAACTATAACCATTAGACACTAATTAGGACTAAAGTCTCAGATAGGAAATCGCTATCTAGTCCCTAAGTTTCATTTCTATTTTCCCAATTTTTATTGTAAGCAGTCTACTGTATTTAGCTTAATCCCTTGCAGACAATTCGGATGTTAAGAATCTCTCTATAGCATAGAATATGTATATTATTATTCTGATGTGCTCACCTGACAAAAAAAATCAGCAAAAAATATTATTTGTAATTTTAATTGGCTTATAGCGAAAACAAAGATTCCTAAGCAAACGCATCCTAATGGATCCAGAAAGAGTTGCTTTTTGGATTTAAAGAATTACAACAATACTATAATATCAACTGTAATTTATTGTAAGCCACAGAAAGAATTAATCTAATGATGGTGCATCTTTATTAATTATTATTGTTATTGTTACTGTTACTACGTTATAATACCTAAAATTAAAGATGACTTTCTTTGCTCTTCAACATGTCTGATGGGAACATCTACATGTTTCCTATCCCTGTCTTCTTCGCATGATGTCAGAGGAGCCTGGAACAGGAGATCCATTGCAAACAACCTTCCACAGCCTGAGCCACATACCAGGAACTACAAGAAAAGCAAGCACTTGTAGGTAATGTTACTAAACTGCAACATAATTAATCCCAGTAAGAAACTGACTGTTGGAGAAACAGTATTCTAGAAATAAACTGATGGGGGTCAGGGCAGGACAATGGGAAAAATTTAAAAAGTGATTAATGGACTAGGATTTTTCAGCCTGGTAAGCAGCTGACGGAGGATGTCTGTGATACAGACTGCAAAATTGTGATTTGCTTGGATAGGGGTTCATATAAGTAGCCATTCATTGTCCTGTGCAATACAAGAAGGCATCGAAAGGAGATGATTCTTAACATGTCATTAAGCTGTGCATGTCATTGCCATGGGAAGCTGTATGTGATAAAAGTGAATGTGGGTTCATGGGGGGGTTAGACAGTCATGAAAGAGAAATCAGCTGAGGTATGTCAGATTAAAAAAATGTTATTTACGGCTTAGGATGTCTCTGAGCCACAAATGTTGGAGGCTAGGACAGGATTTCCAAGAAGAATCACTGCATTTGCCCTGTTCTTATATTTTTCCTTAAACATCCGCTATTGACACCTGCTGCTGATCACATAGACCATTGGTCTGAACCAATGTCACAGTTCTTATACTTTTGCAGGTGTATCCAAGTTATGGTTATGATGTCATCAGTAGCAGAGCATACAACTAAAAAATTATACTAAAAGCTTACAGCAGGTGTAGAAAACTTTTGGCAGGTGTGCCTGGACCAGGACACAGGACTACTATCAGTGACAAACAAGTCACAAGCTCTGTGCTAAATGGCCTGGACGACAGCAGTTGGTAAGATAAAAACCTGTGTGCCAAGTGTGTGGTTGAGTGGACCATCCAAAACTGTCTAGGAGGGCATTTTCCCCAAAACTAGGGACACTAAAGAGGAAGACAACAACAAATATTACTTAGATTAAACAGTAACAAGGGGAATATCAACAGTCTTTTGAAACAAAGACTCAACTTGAGAAGTATAAAAGGAGAATAAAAAGTTGCAGTGGTGGAGGCAAAGGAGAGGATAGCAGAGCAGCAATGATTATCTGTTTTGACATTGCCAGAAGTCACCCTGCTGGCATCTGTCCGTGTCTGATGGATTTGCCTCCTGTCAGAGGCACGAGTGTGCCAGAGCGCAGCAGAGAAGGACCCAGACCCCAGCTGTATGTATGTCAGAGCGAGGTGCTCTCTTACTGTATGTGTGCATTGGACAGCTGCAGGAGGCGGTGTGGGGAGCTGGAGTGTGCATTTTTGACCTACACATGCTCTGAGAGGGGGTGGGCATGCATGTAATCATGTGTATGTGTGTTCAGAGAGCTTAAGGATTAGTCAGAGAAGGTTGTTTAGAAATGTGTAGGTATATGCAGGCATTTTATGAGTGTCTAAGGACAGTGGCTTATCTGTTGCAATTATGATACTGACCCTCAATGTATAGTTCACTGATTACCAATTAATTATGTGGCAATAAACCTCTTCAGTCCTGATTCAATTGAAACTGTGTGAATTGAAGAATTTTTGCCTGTGGAATGACCCACTTCAGATGCTACATCATAAGGAGTGATAGCATAGTGATATTATGACATGAAATCAGTTCCCTTTCTGATATAGGAGCAAGTAATAAGCACTTGGGATCCTACATTTGAAAGAATGAAAAACATGAATGGGTGATCTGTCATTCTCATGGGAGAGTGGACAACCCTTTGCAAATTTTAGGGAGATATTCATCACAGAGACAGCACCAGTGTTCTCAGTGTAGCACATGGGAATAAATATCCCTCCTAGTCCAAATGGCTCTATTAAAAGGAGTATCCACTGCATCTAAAGAGATAATGCAGTGAATATTGCTAACAATATTCTTCCTCTGCATTTATACATTTCACGGGAGTCACAGGTTTCATCTTGTGGAAGGAATATGATCAAACTACTGTCTTAACTGTAGCAAACATGCTTTAATATTTAGGCTAGACTAAGAAAATCTAAGAAATAAGCAATTTTTAAAACTCATTTTTGGAATTCAGACAAAGCAGTACCAATCTCGTTTCCTATATACAAACAGGTAGAGATTTACTAGTATGCAGGCAGCAGGGTGGCAGAAAAGCTCATATCCTCAGTTACTAAAAGTCAATACAGCGTATAGCCTGTCACATAAGAAGGAGAGAGTATGCCAAAACCTTCATGACTACATCTACAGCACTACACACCACAAGAAAACCAATGGAAACAAATAATCTTTTTTTTTTTTAAGGAGCTTTTACACCCATATATTTTAATTATAGCATAATACTGGATACCAGTCATAGCTAAGGCTAGTATTGTAAGGCTGTGATTCTGTCCTTTTAAGCAGTTGCAGATTGAATTTGAATTTTCAGACTCTATGGATTTTATAACATAAATCAACTATGTTTCAAATCTAATATTTCATGCAATCAACACTTGGAATTTAGAATTCTCCCACAGGATTTCACTATAACTTAAATGCAGTTCATTGTAACAATGGCCTTACAAAGAACCCAACTCTTTATTGTACAATGTGAGAAACAAAGAACCCAAAATCCTTAACCCTAATAAAAAAGAAGTGAAAAAGCCAGAGGAATGACTGAATGCTGAATAGTCTTTTCTCTTTCCTGTTGGACACATTTTTATTGTAGCAGACATTAATTTTCTCTTGTAAATTCTCTACACAATTACTTATCAGTTTGATAAGTTATTAGGTGGGACTCTTATTTACTCCATTCATACAGACAATCAGTAAGATTCATTCTTCACTAGCATATTGCAGTTTACATGGCAAATATTAATCAGTAGAATTCTACTCTGGTGAACGTGTATTGTAAGTTAAAATATGATGCACATTAATATGGGAGAGTCTCTTGGTGAATTTTGTATGTCTCTAGCATAATTTGACTTTATTAGCCATATATCAAATCATATCATGATAGAAAACACTTGTTAAATGAGAAGAGTTCTACTTCTCATCATAGGTACAATTTAGATATTGTTCAGTGTAGCTGTACTTCTGTATTGCATATTAGTTTCTGAATAAGGAAAAATTCTAGAATCAACATTTTTCTCTTTTTTGATCAAAGATCCTGCCAAATCTTAGGTATTATTAAAAATTAAAGTAAGAAAATTAGTTTGCTTTGTTAAAATGTACTATTTGCCATTTAATTCACAATTGAAGAGGAAGTGATAAGCCTCTCAAGGCTTAGCTAACACTGACAGCTTAGTTCTGCCATTCTTTCACACTGGTTATATCTTATTCTGACAGTAATCATACTAATTTCAGTGGAAGTACTTAGAACACTTACAGCATGAATAACAGGAGCGAAATCACCAGCTTCTGTTGGAGAAGTGACAGTTGTAACAGAGAACTTCCTGGCATCCAGAGCTTCTCACTTCTTGAAATATTCTAGGAATGTGGAACATTCAATGCTCAGCAAAAGACTGAATTTTCGTAGGATAATTCTGGATGGAAGGCATCTCAGAAAGGCTTTAGTCCAACCTCTTACTCAAAGGAGGTCAGGTCTGATCAAGTTACACAGGGCTTTAATCAACCATGACTTGAAAATCTTTGGGGCAAGAGACAGCACAACCCTGCTGGGCAACCTGTATTGACTGCCCTAGTGGTGAAAAGTTTCTCCTTACATCTAGTCAGACCTTACAATGTAAAATGCCTCTCATCCTCCCATGATACCCTGCTATGAAGTGCCTTGCTCTATCTTCTTGAGAGCCCTTTGTAAGTTCTGGCCCACTGTGTTATGTCCCCTTAAAGTCATCTCTTCTCCGGGCTAGACAAGCCCTAGTCCCTCAGCTTCTCCGCATAGGGTATATGCCCCAGTCCCTGACTACTCTAGAGGTTTAAGATGATCAGGGATTATTGATGTCAGTGGCCTGATCAGGGAGCTGTTGATGTGTTTCCTGTATTTGGAGGCTCAAAATTGCATGTGGTATGATAGCTGTGATGGGTATAAAGGGATAATCCCTCCCCTTGATGTCCTGGCTGGGCCCCTATAAATATCTCCCAAGTCACTGTTGGCTGTTGCTGCAGTGAGGGAACACCATGTTCATTGTATATCTACCAAGGCCCCCCAGGTCTCTTCCCACAGGGCTGCCTGCAGGCAGGAAAGCACCAGCCTGTACAGCTATAGAGGGTGCTTCCTGCCTGTGGCAGGACTTGGCCTTTGTCCCTGTTGAACTCCTTAAAGTTCCTCTTGGCCCACTCCTACAGCCTGTAAAGGTCCTTAAGAATGTCAGCACAATTTCATTCCTCTACTAGATATTTTATTTAAGCAGTCACTTAAACAGCTGCCCAAAAATTCATACCTTTCACATCCCTTATAAGTAGAATTCTCCGTCATGAAAGTACAGTAAGACAACAAATGCTGTTAAGTCAATTGGGAGTGCAACTGAAACAGCAAAGGTTTTACTGTATTCAGAAGTCTTTTTGGTCTCTGTCATGCATATTCTTAGGTTATAGCTATAATAAGCAGTAGCAGAAAGTAATAAGCTCTCTCCTGGGTTTTATAGTAGTCTGCAGAAATGTTCGTTACTTAGTATAGACACAATACCAGGTGTTGTCTGGAGCATTTTCTAGTATATAACACTTGGAGTCTTAAATATATCCAATGCACTCACTTTGTGGAAGCTGGCCAGTGCATCTAACAGAACTTTATATATCTGTGGGTGCTTAGTTCTTATCATTGTGAAAAATCCTGTGCACAAGTTACCTCCTTGTTACATTAAAGAATGAGTCATGTAGTAGAAGTCAACACAGATTCACCAAGGGGAAATCATGTCTGACTAATCTGATAGCCTTCTACGATGGTATGACTGGATGGATAGATGAGGGGAGGGCAGTGGATGTTGTCTACCTTGACATCAACAAGACTTTCAACACCATCTCCCACAGCATCCTCATAGGTAAGCTTAAGAAGTGTGGGTAAGATGAATGGACAGTGGACTGAAAACTAGCTGAAAAATGGAGCTCAGAGGGTCGTGATTAGTGGCACAGGGTCTAGTTGGAGGTCTGTAACAAGTGGCATTCCCCAGGGGTCAGTACTGAGTCCAGCCCAGAGTGTACTCTCAGCCAGTTGCTGATGACACAAAACTGGGGGGGGTGGCTGACACACCAGAAGGCTGTGCCACCATTCAGCGAGACCTGGACAGGCTAAAGAGTTGGGGGGAAAGGAACCTAATGAAGTTCAACAAGGGCAAGCATAGGGTGCTGCACCTGGGGAGGAATAATCTCATGAACCAGTACAGGTTGGGGGCTGACCTGCTGGAGAGCAGATCTGTGGAAAAAGATCTGGGAGTCCTCGTGGACAACAGGATGACCATCAGGCAGCAATGTGCCCTTGTGGCCAAGAAGGCCAATGGCATCTTGGGGTGCATCAGAAAGAGTGTGGCCAGCAGGTCAACGGAGATTATCCTTCCTCTGCTCTGCCCTCGTGAGGCTCCATCTGGAGTACTGTATCCGGTTCTGGGCTTTCCGCTTCAAGAAGGACAGGGCACAACAAAGGGCTACAAAGATGATTAGGGGCCTAGAACAGCTCTCTTATGAGGAAAGGCTGAGGGACTTGGGTTTTTTCAGTCTGGAGAAGAGAAGGCTGAGGGGGAATCTGATCAATGCCTATAAATACTTCAAGGATGGGTGTCAGGAGGATGGGGCCAGGCTGCTTTCAGTGGTGCCCCGTGGCAGGACAAGAGGTAATGGGCACGAACTGCAACACAGGACATTCCATCTAAACACGAGGAGGAACTTCTTTACTTTGAGGGTGGCAGAACACTGGAACAGGCTGCCCAGAGAGGTGGTGGAGTGTCTGTCTCTGGAGACATTCAGAACCCACCTGGACATGTTCCTGTGCAACCTGCTCTAGATAGACCTGCTTTGGCAGGGGGTTGGACTAGATGATCTCCAGAGGTCCCTTCTAACCCCTACAATTCTGTGTTTTTATGTAGGATCTTCCGCACATTCTCTTTTTAGCTTTTGGAATGTACTAGACAAGAACTTACTAAAAGGAGGGATAGGAAGGGGACAATTAAAAATGCTTTCTCCTAGCCAATGATAAACTGTTTAAGAGAATATCATTTCAAAAATATATTGAGCAAAATTTTTAAATGCAGTATGATCATGTAGCTATTCAGATTGTATGAAGTACTTTTCTCATACATATATATGTATATCAGAAATCACTTACCTTCCAGTTTTTCTTTACATGTAAACAAGAAAACCATGTATTTGCCATTATTTTAAAACAGGTAAGAATACTAAAACATTCATTTTTGAAACACATTTTTACAGAGTACCAATGACTGGCTTTCTTTTACTGATATTTACTGGGGTTTAAAAAGTTTTAAAAACCACATTCATCACCTTGAAATTATTTTGGTTTCACCAAATGCTTTAGAGATGTTCATATTTTTGCCAAAGGATGTGACAATTTTGTTTTATGTTTTTGAAGAAAATTTTTTATTCAACATGTCAGTCAAAACTACGAATGCAGAGAAAGTATGAGAGCAAACTGACATAACATGAGTTTCGTCTATTTTCAGTAATGTTGAAATGGCATTAAAATAAACAGATTCTCACTGTCGGGTACTTAATTTAGAACTTGAAGTATGACAGGCATTTGTGGTCCAAAAAGCAAGGCCAAAATTAAAAAGCAGCTTTCAAACACTGGATGAAAAAGAATCTCCTGTTCACAGACTGCGACAGCAAATAGATTTTGAGCGACCAGCTGGAGGATGAGTAGGATTCCCTAATGGTCCTGCCTTGAGGACTATTCTTAACAATTAAAACCATTTGCTTTTATTGTTTTTGACAAGCATAACAGTTTGGTAACAGGTGTGAGAATCTGCTTAGAAGGCGAGAACAAGAGAAGGAAGACGCCACAAAAATCTGGCAGGCTGGACAGAATAATTTTCTTCATCATTTTGTTCACATTTCTGTAGGCACCAAATATGAGTCTAAAAATGAAGCAATAACTTTTACGTAAAAATAATGATTGATTTGCAGTTTTGGACAATGAGATCCGTGACCAAATGTTGGCTGGATTTGTGACCATCTGTCATGCAGCAATGCGGCAGTTGTCAGGATCAATACCATTAAAAAAATATATCGAGTTTTGGTTTTTTGACTTTCAGCTGCTGGCACTGCACACACCTCTTAGTGTTGACATAAAGCTTTGCAACAATACAAACTTAAAAACATAAGAACAAAACCAATGACTAACCAAGAGAAAAGAAAGACCTGGCAGTCTAAATCAGAAATTATTATGTCAATATTTTCAAGGATAGATCCAGATTACTCTTTTAACTATGCTTCTGAGTTATAAGTTATTTGATAATATACAACTTTGGCTTTCCAATTCCAATGTATGGTCCATTTCCAAACAGGCCAAATAAGCAGCTCAACAATATTCATCTTTGGATGTGTCAGGTTTAATTTTTTTTTTTTTCACTATCAGAAAATGCTTTTTTTCCTTATATCCTTCATCTGTACACACAATCATACATACCTAATGGAGTCTCATTTGCCTCTCATTTTTAACCAGGACATTATTTTATCTGACTGCAGCCTTATATTTTTCTAATACTGCACAATTCATGTATTCTTCAACTACTGCAAAGAAAAAAATAATCAACAGTGGCATTCTAGGTAAACATTCATGTCAAAAAGCAAACGTAATTCTGATTTCAGCAATTTCACTAGCAAGTTGAGAAAGAGTAGGATCCTTTCAAAATCAGCAAAGTAAGCTAACACTCACTGAGTTTGACAATGTTCTCAACATCATCTTCCCATTATTCGATGGGATCATGAGATGAACTCAGATCATTACTATTGTCAGGGAATGATTTCTCCAGTACTGCTATTAGTATAAATATCTTTACCAAGTGTAAGTGTGAATAATTGAACTTTCAAAGGCGTGCCAATCTTTGGTTCCTCAGAGATTAACAGGCAGTGCAGATAATATTATAGGATTTCCCTTCCATGGAATTCAATTGAACTTTAGTGCACTTTATAATGGCATTACTTTCTAGTCTTCTCTCATTTTTAGATTAAAAAAAAAAAGACAGTTTCAATCCTATCTGTAACCAGAAGAGATATAGTTAATTTTTCATTCAGTGGATGAGAAGGAAAAGTTGTAGTATTCCATTACAAAAGAACAAATGAAAAGAAAAAGTATATGGCCTAAACTGAAAGGATTTCTAGTTTGGTGCAGGTCAGAATAAATAAATATCCAGAAAAATTTAGAATCATCTGGGTCTAGAAAATCTGGCTAACGTCCAACAGCAGTAGACTTGAACAATTGCTACAAATGTTGAGATTTGCAATAACAGAAAGAAAATACTACCTATGGGTTTTCTGCAGTAAACTAATCTGTTTTTCACTGAATGATGTCACCATAGCTTAAACAGAGATTATGTATGAGTCAAAAAGATCTCGACATTATGCACATATGCAGATATGTACCCATTCCTTCATCCTGTACTTGTACTGGACATTTCCTAGTGGCCTGGTGTAATCTTTGGGGTTCAGAACACAAATGTTGTCTTCTGTCCTAGTTCTCCTAGAAAAAAATAATGAGTCCTTAAAATAAACCTGTTAAGAATGAGAGAAAACAGATTTCTGCTTTTGCAGCACTGGGTTTTTGCAAATGCATCAACTTCAGAGCAATCTGAGGGAGAGCAGAAAGTATAGAAAATAGATGCATGTAGCCAAAATTATTTGTAATTGGTAAACAATGTTTCTTCGAGTGATGTTTTATAAGAAGGATGAAATCAAGGGTTAACCACTGTTATCACAAATTTAGCTAGCAGAAGATTTCATAGTCTTTCATGACGAAGCTATGTCTCAAACCCCAGAACACAACAAACATACGTTATTGCATGTGTTCACCATCAAGCAAATTTACAGAGATAAGGAAACGTACAGCCATCCACAATGAACTCTATTGTTTTCAAAGTTATCAAGTCTGACTTTCAAACATTGACCATGAAAACCAGTGTTAAAAGAACAACATGTAGGTCTGTGGTTTTAAGTCTGTCTGATTTTAGGTCCCGTACTGCTAAATCATTCAGGTAAAGTAAATGGTACTTGTGTCAGAGGTTAAAAGGCAACTGCTGCCAATATCTTAGTGATGGCTCAGGAGATATAGCCAGTCCTAACCAATACTGATCCTATCCGGTGAAATAAAGGTATGTTGAATCCTACGTGAAAGGATGCACTTTAAATGTTAGGAGCTATGAACCAGGATTTTGGTCAGGGGATGAAAGGTTGCATGTTGCTAATTAAAGGGATTTGCTTCAACCTGTTTTACCAGGGTCATGGGCATAATGCCAATGGAAGATAGTTTCACCATCACAGGTTGGCCCACGTGTGTCCACAGTGGGAACTGGTCCCTTTTATAGTCTAGTATTAGGTTATAACCAGTTGATGGTCTGTAGGGCAAAATGTGCAAATTTGGGCATTTCCATATTTACCTCAGCAGTTTTTAACAATAAAAACTGCTTATGGTAACAGTATGTCCCAGTTATGGTGTGAGACATCAGCATTTCTGTTAATCAAACTATTGGTTCATTTGATTATACTGTTAGCCTGAGTATAGTATCATGTATGTAACACTCATTTGATGCCTTCTCCTCAAGCCTATTCTTACACTATTGTGTCCATAAAATGTGACCTGTTATCACCTTGTATGCACTTGGGAGTGGGTAAAATACTAAACCACTTTCTCAGCACTTGGGTGGTCTAATCTCCGGTGGCAATGGTAGCGGCTGTAGCCATAGTCAGTCCGCACATTACCTCTGCTCCTACTAAAAATATATCTCTTCCCATGGCATGGCTTCAAAGGACCATATGATCAATTTGCCAGATGCTCCAAAGAGCCTTGCCTTGTTTGATACGCTGGGCTGGGGCTTTATTTGGGTCATTGGCCTTAAACCTTATCCAACATTGTGGACAGGCTATAAGAACTGCTTCACATATTCTTATGGACACTGGCCATCCCTGGGGCCGACACTCATAACAGGGGTGTGTTTTCCCAAAGTGGCTTCAATGAAAATGCAGCCACTTAGCCAGCCACTCCCAGTCTTCCTTTTCACTATTTGCTACCTTAATTTGAGCCAGGTAACCTACCTGTTGATTCCATTTTGTAGTGGGCTTTCCATTTCTTGCATGGTCTTTTACCCATCCCACCTTTTGCAGTCATGATCTACTTGTTTCTAACAATCGATGCCAGTCTTCAGCTCTCCAGACTTTTGTACGACTTACTTCCCCCTGATTGGATTCCCACTGGGATACCCACTCTGTGGCACCCTTAGTGGTTGCAAAGGAATCAGTGTAAAAGTTGGTGGCATCGTAAGAATTCACCATGTGAAGTGGGCTGCCCAAACACTAAATCGCGACTTCTAGTTTTTTAACTCATCCAGTTTGTCTCACAGGGATGTGAAAGGGTCAATTGTGTCTGTGCTATTGTGGGGAGGGGTGGTTGCCAGTGTTTCCCCTCAATCTTTTGTTTTCCCCTCTAGCAATTCCACCAGTTTCTGGATATGGTCAGGAGATTGCCTGTGCAGCACCGCTCAGGATACTCCCCATGCTAACGCCTTTCACCAAAGGTTGCTCCTTCCTGGATCATAGGTTCAATCTCATCTATCTTGGGAAGGTGCAGCATCCCTGTGGGGAAGCTGTCTGGGGTAAGGGTTTCAGCTGGCTTGTCAAACGTGGCAATTGGTGCCTCATGCTGGCCCCTCTCATACGTTGTCTGAATGCAAGCGGCCTTTTGTACTACTTCAGCTAACTCTGACAATCCTTTTACCCAGATAGTAATAGGCACCGCTTGCTCCTTGGGGTCCACAGCCCTGGCCCAATAAGCCACTCAGGACATGATCGACCGGTTGCCTGCCATCCAGTCACTCAGAAACGCTCTGGAGCTCCCCAGTCTCCTAGCCTTGTCAACAGCCAACAGTATCTGATCACCCCAGTTAAAGAATCTCTCCACAAATATTCCGTTTCTGTTTCCCCTGGCTTATGTAAGAACTTAGCTTGTAATTCACTGATCTCAGGTCTGTTTCTGACTACTATTTTAAATTACCCTTCTCTAACATTCCAGAATAATTATAATGATCTTGCTCTTGAATTAAATGGGCACCCAGGATGGCACACATAGTCCCTTTACTTTCACCATCTCAATTATTTCTGTGGCTTTGCTCTAATCTTTCTAAGAGTGCTGATGCATCATACCACTTCTCCTTCACCCATTCCCGCCGGTGGAAGAAGGGCTACAGCAGTGCCTCTGTAATAATTCCTCTGTTGATATTATCCTGCTGACTATGCCAGTTTAATGTCAAGGAGTGATAAGGATACTAGAGGCTTCTCTAGTAGGCTCTCTATCTAGGCTCTCTAGATTGAAAAATCAACAAAAACATTTAAAAAATCTTCCAACAAAAACTAAGCATAAGTCTCTGTCTTATTTTCACTACTGAAGCCTGTTCCATTATGGTCCATTTTGACTGTGATTATCAAGAAAATACACCAACAGTTAAAAATTTGATTGAAAAGTCAACCTTGTTTGTTTACAGGTGCTGGAACAACAGTGCATGCAAAGATATATAATTATAGAATGATTAGAACAATAGGAACTGTCAGATGTCTCAGGCATTTAGCTAAATAATAGCTGTAATGTGTAAGTATGCACACACCTTTATATATAATAACTATAAATAATAGTTTTGTGTGAGTTGGCAAAGAAAAGAATTATGCCAACACCAGCCATCTCAATGGAATGAAAAAACAAAACAAAACAGAACAGAACAAACCAAACCAAACCAAAACAAAATCCTACAGATAAACTAAATAAAAGATGAATAAAACAGCTAAAACAATGGGAGGTTATTTTGTGCATAGACACATTGGAATTTGTCCAATCAAATTTGTAGGAATTTATTCATTTCTACAGTTGTTTAGTCAGTGCATGTATGTAACTAATCAGGGTTTTCTGTAGTAATGTTTTACTCCCTTCGTAGAAAAAAAGATGTGTATTTGGTGAATTCTAGTAGAATTTTTCTGCCTTCCAAAATACCAAGTAGCTACCAAAAATACTTAATTATGAACCTGATTGCTTTCTACTTTAGTGCTTCATGTTAAGTATTGTCATTGTTTTGCACCACGCAATATTGATTTATTATGATCCCAGTAAGAAAGGAACTGAGATTCTATGGAATATCATTCAAAATGCCATTTATTATCATTTATCATTTATTATTAACACTATAAAGAAAGAAAGGATAGGATAGTAAAAGTAATCTTATGTCCCTTCAGATGCTGAGAATCCCAAGTTGTGCAGCATCAAATGAGCTTCCAGTTATGGTGCAGCACGCTTATGAGGATCCTATCCATGAAGGGTTGTCCTATTTTGGTCATTCAAGTTATTATAGGATGTTTCTTCGAATGAAACAACTGTTCACTATTTCTACTGTCAAATGCAAAAGTCTGAATACACAACCTGCATGTGCAGCACAGCACAGGCCTGCTTTTACTCAGGTTGACAGTTAAGTGGGTCACCAACTCCCCCACCTAGACTGGTCTTCCAGTCAGGATCGTTTCAGTTGTGAACACTTCAATAGCTCTTTAACGAAGGACAACTTCAGAATGCAGTCTGATATCTCCTTTGAGCTTCTTCCTCATTTCATTTTATTCTTCTATTCTGCTGTTATAAAACGATGATGCAGTATTTTCCTTCCACATACCATTTGGTACCTGCTCCCAATGATCAATGAAGTTATTACCGAAATTTTAGATGTTATGCAAGATGCAACTTCCCAGTTTTGATCTATTATTAGTTTTGATACACACAGTTCAATTCTAGGCAAATTCATTCTTTACAGACAATATTCCACACTATCCTCACACACGTGTTGGAAACAGTAGTCAGCGAATAACTGAATTATCTTCTTATGTTACCAGCTTCATCACCTAAACACGAATCTAACATTCTACTAAAAAGTTTCATTAAACGAAAAATATTGTAACAGCTATCAGGCAAATAACATTTTCATCTTATTGACTGGAAATTTCAAATTAGGAATCCTGAGTTACTATCCAGAATTTCAATAAGACATGTTTCGAATTCAGGCTTTTCCCAGCATTACAAATATCTTTTGATTTTTGTTTTATTTTATCCTTGAGAAAAGCTACCAAGATTTTCCTGGTTTCTTCTGGTTTATTTTATCCTTAACAAAAGGTACCAAGTGTTCTCCCTCCCTGCTTCCCTCCACCCTTCTTTTTCACCTAAAAGTCCTTTATAGATGTCAAATTATCTGAATAGGAAGCAAGCAACTAAAAGGGCTATAGCTGTCACAGTAGCCCAAGCTGGATTTGCACTTGCTGTAGGTCATATGTCTCAGTAGCATTCAAATGTTTGAAAAGATGTCCCACTTTATAACACAGAAATGTGTGCAGAAAAAAAATAAGCAACCAGTAAATCTGAAAAATTGGCAAGCAAAAAACTTTTATTTATAAATATCAGAATATGTTTCCCTCAGAACAAAAGTATTTTCTCAAGCAATTCATTGTGTATTGAACTTTGAATTTTGCAGTTTACATTTAATGAAGACAGAAACGCTCTATGGCTGAAAATTTGCCAAAAATAGGGTTGGGAATACAATTTTTTAACTTAATATTAATTTCTGTTTTTAAACAATGTGATACAAAAAGTGGAACACACAATCTTCCTAATACTATTTTTACTTCATTGAATTTCAGTCACCTTGGTGGAGTAACTAATACTGGGCATGAATTAAAAAAATAACATCTTACTTCTTGCATATGCATCTTATGTAAGTCCTTCAGAGCTGCTGGTTTAAACCTTTACATTATTCTTTGGGATATTTCTGTTATTTCTTAACCAAAAGCAAGTAGAGCCAAAGAGCAGCTTACAACAAGCAATCTAAATTATCACAATTTCCTCCATATTTACTGTGCTGGGAATCACACATTAATATGGATGACCTATAAACATTAGTTTATTGCTTGAATAGACTTTTTATGTCATGAAGATTTGATAGACTGCAGTTGGATGTAATCACACTGTAGAAAATGAGCAGAAGAAAGTGAGAGAACTCTTGCACTTGTACTTACTTGGCCCAGGTCTTCCTCCTTACATCACTTTTAACAACTAAAATTTTACCATTTGTAAGTGAATATTTTGATTTTCATAGACAGAAGTATCCATATTTTGACTTACTGATTTTCTACAAGATTATATGCTAACAACGACTCTGTTTCAGGGTTTTCAGTCTGCAGTGAAAATTTGCTACTTCAGAAGCTCCACTAAAGACACTGATCCACATTCATTGGGGTTTTTTGGGGTTTTTTTGAGATGGTTTTCTAACTTCAAGAGAAAGAGCCTTTTAATTAGATGAGGGCGAAACCTTTTCTTCTCCCAGTGTCTGATAGGAATTTTTTTTTTAAAATTGCTTTTTACTAAGGTCACAAAAGAAGAAGAGATAACAGAGGACTTTCCTTCTGACACATCAATCACTCCATCATCCCCAAAACCAAACAGTGTTGGGGTTTTTTTTTAAATATATATATGCTTAATCAAAACTGACCTTTCATTGGAGTTGCAGCTGGAAATGAGAAATGCTCTGAAGCTGGGATTCTATAGTCACTAGGGATTAAGAGGAACCCTGTCTCTTACAGACTGTGACATACACTTTATATCATTGAGGTTGGTTGGGGGAAGTTCTTTTGCCTGTCTGACACTTTAAGAGAGAGAAGAAGCTTCTCTGTTCAAAGTACAGACAATATGTTTTTCACTTCCAATGAAAAACGTCTTCATTGGAAGACACATGATTACAAATCTATTATTCTAATCAGTATTTGGATTTTCATGGTGAGGAATCTAGTGCAGCTTGATTCCCAGCTCCTGCTAGATTGCACTCAGTCCTGGTGGCTGAATCCTTTAAACATCCTGAAACATTGCTGGCCTTAACTAGTACTTTTAATTTCCATAAGCAGCGCTGCCTGGAGATACTATCATCCAGTACTGTGTTATTGCGAACACCACAAACAACAATCAAGCTTGCTTTAATGTCTAAATCAGACATTCATCTTCTTTGTTAGTGATTATTTTGATTTCCACTTCTTTCCTTTTACAGTTGTTCTGTCCCAGTTTCTGTTATACTAAACCCTTGTGATGATACTCAAAGGGTTAAGGGGTGAAAAATTTCACAGAAGGGTCATATCATTTTCATGTTTTGTTTTTTTTCACTTTGTTTTAAGAGTCATGTCTTTTTTCACTGTAGGTTGGTAACTAACAATATTGACTAGGAAAAACACACGTAATCTAGAAACTGAAAAATTTTATAACATGGAAGGATGAAATCACTTAAAAATAAACCTGTTGAAAGACAAAATGAACAGAACTAATCCTGTACAGGACATGGCAGATTATCAATGCAATCTGTTTAAAGGAAGTAATCCTTTATAGATGTAAAAGATACACTGCAGCTTTTTCACGTAACAGGCAATAGGAAAG
>VXAK01022399.1:68018-92052 GCA_013399435.1 Arenaria interpres | reverse complement strand
TATGAGCTTCTCATCAACCAACGTCCCCAAGTCCTTCTCTCCAGGGCTGCTCTCAATCCATTCTCTGCCCAACCTGTATTTGTTCCTGGGATTGCCATGACCCAGGTGCAGGACCCTGCACTTGGCCTTGTTGAACTTTATGAAGTTCACACAGGCCCACCTCTCAAGCCTTTCCAGGTCCCTCTGGGTGACATCTCTTCCTTCTAGCATGTCGAACACTCCATACAGCTTGGTGTCATCAGCAAACTTGCTGAGGGTGCACTCAGTTCCACTGTCCGTGTTGTTAACAAAGATGTTAAACTGCATGGGTCCCAATACTGACTCCTAAGGAACACCACTCATCACTGGTCTCCACTTGTATATCAAGCCCTTGACCGCAATTCTTTGAGTGTGGCCATCCAGCCAATCCCCTGTCCACCAAGTGGTCCAACCATCAAATCTGTGTCTCCAATTTAGAGACGAGGATGTTGGCTCAGGGCGTGGACAAGGACCAGGGCTTGTGTGAACATGAGGCTGCTCCTATCTGTCTATAGAGGGCCTCGTCTGCTTGGTCTTCCTGGCCAGGTGGCCTGTAGCAGAGCCCCAGTATAATATCACTTGGCCCTGCCCTCCCTTTAACCCTGACCCATAAGCTCTCAGTCAGCTCCTCACTGATCCCCAGGCAGAGCTCCATGCACTCCAGTTGGTCATTGACACAGAGAGTGACATCCCCTCCTCATCTCCCCTGCCTGTCCTTCCTAAATAGCCTGTATCATTCCGTTCCAACACTCCGATCATAGGAGTCATCCCACCATGTCTCTGTGATGCCAATAATACCATACCCCTGCAGGCCTGTGCACGTCTCTGACTCCTCTTGTTTATTCCCCATGCTATGTGTGTTTGCATAGAGGCATTTAAGCTGGGCCCCCAATGAAACTGACTTATTGGAAGGAATGGATGTAATTCCTTTGTGCTGCGCTCCAGGTGCTCTCCTGCTGAACTGTGACCCTTCTCCAGGCTCTGGGCATCTATTTCTGGCACTGGCATCATACTGGTAGGAGTGGGATGGACAGAGGTTCCTCTCACCCGGCAACTTTAGTGTAAAGCTCTCTTCACACGCTTGGCGAGCTTCTGACCAAAGATGCTCTTCCCATTCTCTGACAGATGGACCCCATCAGTCCCCAGCTGACTTTATTTCTCAAAGTGAATCCCATGGTTTAAATAGCCAAACCCCTGGCTGTGGCACCAGTCCTGTAACCATTTGTTGACAGATTCAAGTGACCCTTCCAAATCCCTTCCCTTTGACTGGGAGGACTAATGAAAAAGCTACCTGCACTCCAGAGACCTTTACCACCCCTCCCAGGGCTCTGTTATCCTTTTTGATTCTTCTAAGACTGCTCCTGGAAGTATCACTGGTGCTCACGTGAAACAACAGCAGCGTATAATAGTCAGTGGACTGTACAAGGCTTGGTAGTATCTCAGTGACATCCCTGATACGAGCCCATTGTAAGCAGCCCACCTCTCTGGAGAGTGCGTCGAGTTGGCAAATGGGTGCTTCCGTACCTCTCAGAAGAGTCATCTACTAATACCACCCATTGCTTTTTCTTAGGTGGACTGGTTGTTATACGGAGCAGATCGAGCTGTCTTACTCAGCTCCAGCATCTCCCCTGCTGTGACTGGTCTCTCATCTTCACTCTGCAGAGTAGTGAAGCAGTTCTCCAAGGGCACCTAAGGATTCAGGGGAATTCTCTTCCTGCTGCTGGTCCTTGCCATTGCAAGCTTCCTTCTTCTACATTACTGCCCCCCCTACACTGTGTGGGTGCTGGTGGAGCAGTTTTTGGTTGTTTGGCTGTGGGCTGTGGGTCCACTGCTGATTGTCCTTGGAACCAGATATGCACCTCCTTCAAAGAGGTGCCCTTCTCATGCTTGCTTCCAGGCAAACTGCAGTGCCAGGCCCTGGCTGATGCCCCATGCTGTGTTTGCCTGTTCTGTTCACATTGCTCCTGGTCACTCATGCTTCCCAGACTCCTTTTTGTAGGCATGGGGCTGGTTGTGGTTGCTCTGGCAATGCCCAGGCCTCATCAGTGTCTTCCCCTAGAGCTGTCGGCTCCTGGAGGGTCCCTCCGCTGCCCTGGTGTTTTCCTACCTCAGGGAAACCCCCTGTGCCCAAGCTCGGCCACTCTGCTCTGGGTCGGACCGGTTCCAGAGCAACTCCCCTTGGCAACTGATCAATTTGTCCTGATATGATAAAAAAATCATGATTATGATTATTGTTGGACTTACCTGTACGAATTTTCCAAATTGCATCTGACTGGAAACAAGACAGAAACTGTCCCAGTCATGTGGATTTGAAAAACAACATTTCACACATTTTAGGCATTTAAGTATAGATGTAAAAATAAGGTCTGGGGTAAAAGTCTGGCTCTCAAATTGTTAAATGGAGAAGTGGATCTATTTAGTGCTAATAATTTTGCTAAATCAGAACCTGTCCTAACTTCTTGTGTAACTTTAGATGCTGTATTCCCCAGCCTACTCTTTGTGAAAGTTTGCAATTAACTCTACCAAATGGTAACACGGCATGAGAGCAATTGATCTGCTGGCAAGGTATCAGTGCAGCACATCAGCAATCCATCATTCTGCTTCATTCATTGATGAGACACAGCAGGGAGCTGAATACCAGCCACCAAAACAGTCCTGGCTGTGCTTCCTGCCTCCCACGTGATTAAGATAGATGGACTTCAGGAATGAATGGACAGACAGAAAAGGGACAGGCTAACAGTTTGAGGACATGCTGTCCCACAGCACTGCTGGGACAGATACCAAGCTAACAAAGTCAACTGGGAGAGAAATCTCCACCAACGGAGAAGCCTGCCTCACACCTCTGACTATATTCTCTGGGAAAATGGACCAAGCCCACTTACCTTTCACACGGACCATCAAACAATCCCAAACAGTCCCAAAAGCCTGCACTCTGCATGTTCCTTCATTAGCGGTGAGCTGCCCTTGGCAGACCTGATTTTAACAGGGGGCCTCAAGCTAGTTTAGTGCCTCATGCAGTGCACAGTCGCAAGCGGCTACGGTTACCCGTGTTCTTCCTCTCTGCTTTTCCCTCCCTCCTCCTTTTGCCAGCATCCTTGGCAAAGACATGGTCGCTCAGTAATCAGAGATAAGCCTCTGGCAGAAGCCAGGTTCACACCAAGCCCCTGAGCCCTGCTCAACGTGGGTAGCTTCATAGCATGTCACCTCAATCCAGCTAGCTTGTTCCCATAAAGATATAGTATACCCAAAAGCTGTTGTCTAGGAAGGACACAGATTAACAGCCTTCTTGGTTGAAGTCTTGCCATTTTATTAACAAACATATCCTTAAGCAGCAGATAGTCTGCCACTCCAAGCTTTACTTATGGGATTATTTGTACATGTCGTAGCCATAGCGTTGATGTGTCCTATCACCACATTTTTGACGTCCATGATACCTGAGAAACTGTGTGCTACCAACAGTGGGGTTTCCAGTTATTTCTGTCAAGGTAGCGCACTCAGACAGGACAGGACAGGACATGACCTGTGAGATGTACCTGTGTCAGAGCACGACATAGCGCTATATTTGTGCACCTAGAGTTCCATTTGCTCTTCCTGCAAAGTACGTTGAGCACTGTGAGTTTACTCACAGTAAAGTGTTTTTCAAGTTTATGAAAGAAAAACTTTTCAGACAACACTTTACCATTTCAAACAGAGAAGCAAGACAGTGACACTGCCAGTTTTGACATCTCTGAGAGGTTGAATTTTTGTCATGGAGGATTTGAGGTCTCTGGATTTTTCCTTAACAGAATTAACTCACTCTGGTTTGAAACTCTCCCAGTAAAACTCCCAGATCAGTGTTAGTAGTGTGCACAGCATAAGAATCCCTCAAACAAACAAAAAAGGCCAACAATTGCACAAAGGTAGGGTGGAGATAGTCTTTGCAAAACAGAGTATACGCTGGTGGAGCCAGGGATTTACTTTAAAGTAAATGGGGGAGAAATATAGAAGAAAAATATAGTCATATCCACATAGCAATAATCTATTCTTGTAAAATTGACCCCTAGGGTGAAGCTAAGGGCCTAATAATTTCCCTGGGTTTGTGACATGGTCACAGTAGCTCACAGTGCCATTACAGCTCACTGATCACTCGATCTCACAGACCTCCCAGACACCCTGCAGTTTCAACGGCCCTTTGAACTGAATCGTCTGTCCAAGGTGAGGGCATGTCAGCACTCTTCCAACAGTTCTTCAGCAACAGTTTATTCCTAAGTAATTACTCATTTTAACCACAAGCATACATAGACTCCTATTCATAAGACTCAGAGGTATCTTAAAAATCTGAATGCTCAGCTGATATTCCTACAAAATCTGCCCTCTTTTTTAGAAAAAAATCCCAAATTTTACTTTGGTTGAAAACAATGTTTGGGGTACATAATAAAAATATTTATTACAGTAATCTTTTTGATCTAGTGATGTGATTTTTATATGGTTGTTTGACACTTTTAAGCTGGTTAGAATACAACAGTTCTGAGTGAGGTTGCTAACTAACCTAATTATTTATCAGCACCTAAAGATGTGCCATCAGAGCAAAACAGCAAATCAGTGGGAGAACTGGCGGTTCCAACAATTATGATAATCAATTGTTCATTCCCTCAAGAAAGCAATTAAAATGAAAAGAGGAAACAACTGCAATGATCTAATAATGTGGCTTCTTCATACAAACATGCTTTAAGTATCAGTTTATAGTTTTTTCAGAAAGCCTGAAATATGAGATCCCCTCTCCTGTGTCCAAGGTCCCTCAGTTCCCTCAGAAATCTGGCTGTATGGTTCTACAGTAAGGTATTTACTTCATTCACACTCTTTTTTGCAGACTGGCAATCACACCATAGCTCTAGAAGAGCTATAGAATGGTAAGATTTTATTCAGGTAAATGTGGAAATGAATAACAAAATCAGACCAGTGGTCTCTTTTTAATTCTTTTCTTTTTATTAATCCCAGATTTTTAAACAGCATGCCATCTGACATGGGATAGCCCCAGAGGCACTGTCATTCAACTCACATTTAAAAAAATAATACTGACAACGTGTATCTATAATTAGAAGATTCTCACAAGAAGCCAAGAGTTCTGGTGTTTGGGCCCATACTGACCTCATGCCGTGCTATCAACATTAAGGAGGACAGAAGTTTTACCTGGGGAGGACAAACTCATTGTTGAAGTATTAACAGAATAAGCAGCCAAGCTGTTCACTGCTAAGAAGTATATGCAAGTCATTTCAAAAACAAATGTCTCACTATAAGAAACTGAAAGCTATTCTAGTAGTAAAGGGTATTCTCCGTTCTAGCTGAACAGAGGTTAAAGATTCATCGGGCATGAGAGAGATGTAAAGACACATCTCTCTTGTCTAGGAAGACACCATCGCTGACCCCTGGCAGATGCCAGCTGTGCCTTCCTTGGGTGTCAAAAAGCATTTCTGCATTTTACCCAGTGACTGTTCAACATGAAGTAAGGACTGTCCCTAGAACTGGCCCGGGACATGTGGCTTTTCCTCCCTGCCCTATGTACAGACTGGAACATGACTCTGCATTCTTAAAGCAATAGGTTTGGAGAAGCACGCTAAGTACCTTGCTCCAGATTATCAGATTCTGAATCCTTCCTGTGTGGAGGGATGCCAGAGATCACCAATGAAGGTGAAAAAGATTGGGATTTTAGGTGAAAATGCATGGGATTTAAGACACACTTTTGTTGTCACGGTTCACATGAGAGTACACCAGAGATCTTTTACAGCTCTCCCCTGAGCAGAATCTCATCCCAAGGAGTTTAGTCCTCCCCGTACACCGCATCAAGGCTACAGGTAAGGCTTTGGATTCTCCTGTAGCATCAGGCATGAAAAGATAAATACTACAATGCTGAAAAGTGCGGCAACCTCAGTCTCCTCTTTAATGAATGCCTTTATCACCACAAAGTAGTAGTTCATACAGAGAATATAGTGCCTGGGTAGGCAAAAAAACTTGTAATAAATATATCTGTAACTGTGCGTATCTTCACTTCTGCGAGCAATAGAAAGTTTGTGAAGACCTGAATTTTGGTATCTGAATCTGCAAAAGGATAAGTTTTTCTCAAAATGACATGCCTGCAGGCTTGCAGAATATAATGGTTTCACTAAAACCAGGACAAATCCAAAATTGCAACTACCAAGAAGAAATGAGACAGCAAAACTTTGAAGCTGCAACGCTTCAATGAACATCTGACATCGTATTAGCCGCTACAGCTTTCTAACCCAGGGAACATTTTGGAATATGAGTGCATTTGCTAAGAGAGAAGGACAGTCTCACAGCAACAGGACCTCTCCTGTAACTCTCTCAGTTCTTTATTTAAGCATTACCCATTTGTTGACACTCAGCTCTATACAGGTCAGTCAGTGCATGGAATAATTGCGTTCCGAAAAGGAGCATTCATATCAGAAAGGGAAACTGCCTTATTTAAATATGGTCGGAAATAATTAAATAAAGTCAGTGACAGGGAAAAGTTCACAGCAGGAATTCATGACAATGATAGGTCATGCTTGTACAGTGAAAGCTTTGACACAAAGCTTATGTCACAGTTAGCTCAATGGAAGGTTAGTCACTCTGTATTAGTAAGCACTTGTCTGTATGATTCCCTAACAGAAGGTGCAGGACATGTCTGAACACTTTTTAAAATAGCGAGAATTCCTTTTTCACATTGCAGAGCCTTGGCTTTTCCTGGAGGCGGGAGGGAACATGCAGTGCAAAGCTGTTCTGGTACTTTGCAGAAATACGTATCGATAGGGATGTATTTCTAATCTGTAACTACTCTCTAGCTCTGTTTTTGTTAACAGTCTGTCAAGCTTCTCCTATAAATCTCTACTTTCATGCTCTATAGCTCAACTGTAAAAATTCACTGCAGTATAACATTTGGCAAAATGTCTCAGCCTCAGCATAGGTCTCACCTTCATATTTAAACCAAATATTAAAACATCTTAAAAAAAAAAAAAAAGAAGGAAATAAAAGGAAAACCACAAATATATTAAAGTGCTTCACTGAATTCAGAAGGGAAATGCAGGATTCATATAGAAGGCTAAATTAGATGTTGACTGCCACATCTTACACTCATGTATTGAAATAATTTCCTACAGCGGACCATTTTCCGGTGCAAACAGTGTCTTGTGTACACATGCACAAAGGCTGAAACAGGCACAGGGTTAGGCTCTGCTTCTCCAACTGTGACTGTGAGAATCTGGGTGATCTTTGCAGCTCAGCCACCTCACTGCTTGCTAAATGCAGGTAGGTGCTGGACGCCTCATTTTGCTAGACCTGAGAGCAAAGCAGATCTAGTACCAGATCTTAGTAATAGATAGAGCTGCTATCAATTTCACTGGCACAATTCAGTTTTTCACAAGCTTGGGAAAGTGTAGCAGAGAAATGGCTATATTGTACACTGAGCAATGATATTCTCCCAGAACAACATGCCATGAAGTATCAATTCTGGGTGCTTCTCTTGTCTATGCTCTTGTGCACACTTATGCTGGAACCTGTAGGGAAAGGAAGAGGTGGTGTCTATGCCAGCACCATATTCACCAAGGACCCCACCAGAGAAGTCTTCCCAGCTGGGTAGGGTCTATTTCTTTTGCAGTGCCTGGATAGTACAAGGGAGTGGAGGAGGACAGACTTCCTTCATCTTCTTATTTATTCTAACTTCAACTGCAAAGACATATGCTCCAAAGTTCCTGCATGCAATACAATACAGATGGGGAGAGCACTCTTCGGTTTCCTTTAATCTCTAAAATAACCCTCCACCTCAGTCTCCTTAGGCACTTCCTAATGACACATCACTAATTAAACAAAGATATTATGGCCAAAACCCATGAACAACGTAACAACCAGGCTGGTCATAATGTCATTGTAAGTAAAAATAAAAGGCTGAGAGGAGAGTTTTCAGGGATCAGTGGTTTACTGGACATAGACTGAGCAAAATTTCATAAGCTATAACCCTTTTTAAGCTGCAACACTTCAGGCTTTGCGCCTCAGCTTTCCTGCAGGGTGTTTGCAATACATTTCACTCTATCACATCCATGGCTTTTCAGATAAGGCCTCTATGCTTGTGCAGTGTGACATGCAGGGTGGAACTGAGCCTGCAGAGACTAAGACTGCAGTCAGTACTTCAATCAATGTTTGGAGGATTTGTTATTTCATTTACATGATGGCTTACATACTGGGGTTTTAAATAAGCCATATCAATTTCATTAATTATAATTAAAATGTGTAGAGTACAGCAAGATTTTAAAGAAATGTCCCTAGAGCTATCCAAGCAATCTTTTCAATGACAACTAAGGATTTGTACCTCTACCTCCAGTAAAATGAGATGCCACTGACACTTAAGAATTTCTTGGAGGAGCAGCCACTTTTGCTGCAAATGCAGAGTGATTATGTCACAAAAATTCACGTTCAAATAGATAATGCATATGTGACTAGACTAGTGTCAGGGATGATAACAGTGGCCTTTTTTAGAATTTTTTGTTAGTGCAGTTCACAACACATAATGAAAGACAACAGAAGTCTTTCTGCATCATGAGCGTATTCTAAAGAATGAAAGCATAACTGTATTTTCAATGGCTGGAATTATTATTAGGTCATCCAATTAAGAAAATGATAGATGCCTCCAGAGAATGTAGCACTGCTTACTGATGCAAAAGAGGTACCTGAAATACTCAATGACCATTTAAGAGCAGGCTTTCCTTTTCATGTGTAGATGAAACTCAAATTTGCATTAATTAGAATTATTCTTGTGGTATGAAAAAAACACTTGTCTAGGAAACTATCTCACTATATTATTGTGTAATAATAAAAAAAATCATCACGACATTTAAAAGGAAACCATTGCCACAATAAAACCACTAGATTTGGTATACATATATGATGTTCACAAAGAATTGTTTCTCTGTCTTTTTTCAGACCACATTTATACAGAAAATACATCTGTCTGCTTATGTCTATTTTTCTGCTTGTAGCACAATTTCTGCCACGTCCACGTACTTCCATCAGTATGTCTGTATGGCTGAGTGATGGAGATGTATACTTTTTACTGCATGGCTTTGGAGACACGGGACAGAAAGCTTAGCCCAAGAGGGCTGGAGAAAAAGGTCTAGTGTTAAGCAACTGTACCCATCTGTTCCCCATTAAGGCATGATAACTCCCCACTGCATCTTGCTGGGGACTCCCCAGAGAACTTATAGGCCACTTTTCAATCAAAAATGACCCCAGTCTACAATGTTTCAGCCACATTCCTCTAATTGTGGGTGATATGAGGAGGGACAACATAAAATGATTATGTCAAATCCAGACTGCAATTTACACAATGAAAAATCCCTGAGGTTTCTTTGCAGAGTCTTTGCATGCCACCATGGAGGCATTGAGAGCCACTGTGGATGGAAAAGGAATTTTTCTCAAAAGCTTTTTCTTTTTAAGGCAAGTTACAACAGATATCCCAGGTCCTACATCCAAATTACAAGCACTGACTCCTGTGCAAACTAACCACAGTGGAATTCCTGCAGTGGCAATTGCATTCATGGCATTTAACCAAGATGTGAAATTGATACTGTAAAAAAAAATTGTGAAGCTTTAGACTGTTGGTTATCCTTGTTTGCTGAGCATATTTTATATTTTTGTTCTCCTCTTTTCCCCATCTGCAACTAGAAGATGAAATGCCAGACAGAGGCAAAAATGTTGCTTTTGCTGTATTTCTGACTCAGATGTAACTCATACAGAAAGATCTTCAGATTCTGTTCCAAAGAACTAAATCCACTTACCAGTTACAGTGTTTTAAGGAAGTCTCCAGCAACCTGAACGTTTGAGAGCTTAGTCACTATCCGAAGCCCACCCACTATTTGTGCTTTCACCATTTAGGGTGAAAGTCAGGCAAGTAGAGGTAATCTTATGCAAAGCTCACTTGTATGCCATGCTGGAACTGAAAATGCTGGTAACCAAAGGGTTATCCAAAGAGGCTAAATTTATCTTTGCCCCTAAACACAGAAGAACACCTCTAAGCAAAACACAGCTGGTAGTACTCCTATCACTTGCATGGTCTGAACAAAGCATTTTGTGGTTGGATTTAATGCACATAAATTTAGACAATGATATGAATTCTATCTCCCCACAGTCCCTCACCAGCTAAAGAATTACTCGGATTTATGCTTTTGTTGTGAAAAGAGGAAAGAGAGGGGGAAGGAGAATTTGTATCAGCCATCATAACTAACTGTTCATAATAAATGTTACATTTCCATCTCCACAACAGTGTCAAGTGATGGGATTTAAAGATGTCAGATCAAATTAGTCTAGAAGAGGTACTGAAAATGAAGCTTTATNGGCAATTGCTTGAAAAAGAATCCAGATTTCTTTCCTGCCACATTATGTTCTGTCTGGCAACATAATGTAACATATTTAGCAACGTGTAGGCAATGCAATGGCAAGTCACAAAGTACCATGCTATTCTTTCAGTTATGCATATTTATTTAAATATATATACATATAAAGAGAAAAAATAAATTTAAAAGAGACATTTGTTTAGCATTTGCTTTTCAAAGAAAGTAGGATAAACAACACATTTTTTAATCCAGTAGAGCTGACTTGCAAACTAACTGCTGCAACAAAGAGGGGTCTGGTCCCAGCCTTCTTGCTAAAAACTATTAAAGAGACAGGTGCTAACTAGGCTATTGAAGCTGTTGAGAGCATGACAATCAGCAAGGAACAGCATCTCCCTTTGTTTTTCTACCTTTGTTTTATTTTTCATTATGTTACTATACCATAATCACAACTCCTAATCTTCAAGACTGACAAATGTTGCTTGAGAATTTAATCAATGAACGAGTCTAGGACACTCCTGTGCCAGGCAGCTGTTCCTGTGTCTGGGTTTTAGTGTCACGGCCACATCAACAGATTTAAAGTGCTGGCAGAGTGCCAGTGTCACATTTCAGCTTTTGCTGTTATGTCTGTAGATACGGGTGGTATAGCAGAGAAAGATATTTTGGAAAAAAGAAAGTAAGAGATAAAGTATTTGTCATTGTTAATCCAAGCAAGCTATAGGGAACTTCTGTTGAGGGCCTTTCTCCTCCTGCTCAAAATAGGTCATTTTATGTGGTTGCTTTTCTAGATTTTAATCTCTCAGGCTGCAGTCCTGCAAACACTCATGCATGTGATTAACTCTGACTACCCACATGCATGAAGTGCTTGCAGGATGGGGGCTTTAATTTGTTGTGACAACGTCATGGGGAAGGGAGCTAAGTGGCAATATGTGAGGAAAGCTGTATAACTGAGGCCATCATGAGCAGGCTGTGTTAACCCTCTACTGGGCAAGACTTCACTAATGACTGCTGCATCTCCCCAGATCAGCAGTTCACGTTATACCCTGTTTTGTTTCTGGAGGTGCCAGAATCACTATCAAGAAGCTCAAAGGAAAACACAAGGAAGCTCATCATTATGCACATTTTTTGTTTTGAAGAAAGTTTTTCCCAACGGCTTTCTATTGCCAGTTGCCTTGAGATTTTGGGAGTGTAATTGCTTTGCTCATCTGTCCAGGATGGCAGGAGACAGAGATACATCAAGTATTTGTCATTCCCGAGAATTGATGTGCACATAGTGAAGAGCGTACCTCCTGCATTTATGCAACACAGTGCTATGGCCTTTTTCTCTGCCCATGAGCCCCGAGCCAGATGCAGCTGCTCTGCAGATATGGATGATTCCCTAATTGCTTCCATCCAGGACAGAGAGCAGGAGAGAAGTTGCAGTGCTGAGTTGTGTCCAGTACTCAGAGGAGCTCTCCTTTGAGGCATTTTCCCTAGCTGCAGTTTAGTAATAATATGTAACTTGCCATGGTACTAGCCCCTGCGGTAGGAAGGCAAGAGGTACCATATGCAAAATGGAGCTGACATACACATGTCCCAGCCAGGGAAAGATGACCATGTCATCTCATATGCTAGAAAAAACAAGACCTGCTACTTGGCTACCTGATTCAGTTTAGTCATACCAGTTCACAAAATAATGCTTTTCCTGAAGTTCTACATGTTGGTTTTTTTCCTGTGAGATGATGTTATTACTGTTTGGCATGTGTTGTGCTTACTGGATATGCCACACTGACATCTATCCCTTTTGTCTCAATTGAAAGTTCAGTTTTGCTGTCATCATTTTACACACTGTGGGACAGAATAATTTTTCATTTTAAACACAGCACAGTAAACCTTGGCAGACAAAATGATAAGCAGAACTTGTAAGAAAATATTGAAATGTTACTAGGAAATGGAGACAGGGCAGGCCACAACCATTTCTTTGCAACATGTACTAGCACAAGGGACTGTAAAGATCAGCTTGCTGTTGCAATTAATCATAGCAATTTAATAAAAGCAAAGAATACAACTTTTAGAAATATGAGTAAAACTAATTTGTCTAATAGAAATTGGACAACATAATGCAAGCTCTTATAATTTTAGCAAGGGGCTGAGCCTCTTATATAACACCCTGCTTCACTAGACTGTAGGTGCCTGAGGAGATTCTGTCATCATAATATATTATTAAGTGTCTTGCCTTCAGTCTTAAGTTCTATGAACAAAGCTCTATGTGAACAATTCACCCACAGCTAGAAATCAAAAATTCCTATGAAATGACCGATTCATTCCAGAGGTGTCCATCAAGTGATAACATTATTGTGGTAATAATTCTGTACAGAAGATAAAGGGATTTATAAACCAAATTCTATAAGCAATGGAATGGATAAAAGGTGGTTTCCCCTGGCTTCCTGTAATGTGGTAAGATTCTTCCGCACAAAGAAAAAGCTCTGACTGATGCTTTAAAAATATCTGTCTCTCATGTAGAGTATCTGATATCAAACATGGGAAATGATAACACTGCAGCACTTCCACCAGTGGGTGAACAGGAGCACCCCTCTCTATATCCTTGAGCCACTACTTCATGAGAGAAGAGGGACTTTAATCTCTCTAAGAGCTCTACAGCACAATTAAACACAGAAGACACTAGCCAAAGTATTCAAAACTGTTGGTAGAAGCATATAGGGTCTGATTACACAAGCTCTGCTTCCTTTGGAATTTTGCTGGTTTTGGCTGGGGTGGCCCCCTGTGATCTAAACTAATTTAGAGTATGTCCACATGTAGAACTTCTATGTGTTCCTGTGCATAATTTGATCAAAAATGAAGGATACAGTTTGGCCTAGAGTGTATCTCAGCATATCTCATTGTGAAGAATGGGAAATTTGAACTCTATCTGGTGTTTTTTACATCTGACAGGATTGATTGTTTTTTAATATACTTATGGTCCTTTCAAAGTGTTTTTGCCCCACTAGACATTCAGAAGCTGCTATCACCCAGTCAGGTTTTAGATTTTCTTAATCTCTTATTTGGCCTACGGCAGCAGGGTCTATTTATTCACAATAGACAAAAGAAGCTTTCTCTTGGCTACATTCAGTGCAGTTTGGCCAGAATAAGAGCTCTTGTTCTGTTGCAGATTTTGAGTGAATAGAATGGGGTAATGTTTGCACTGGAAAACTTTAACACATTCACATATAAATGCAGGCTGTGATGTAGACACATCTGAATTTGATTTTGGAAAATCAAAATACTTTCTGTTTCAATTTTAAAAGATTTCTGTTTCTGAAGTCTTTTATTCTTTTCAAATGTTTTTTATTTTTTAAGTTTGATTGCAAAATTGGGCTACTTGTTCAAAGACAGGGAGATTCAAAGTCAGGCCCTCAATAGGCATGGTACCTGATTCAGTTACATGTTCTGACCAAGCTACAGGTTCTGAACAAGTTGGAACATTTACCTGATCCAACACTGCTCAGACACCATGTGAAGATGCAGAGCTGCATTTGTATGATGCTACCTGAGCTAATTTACCTAACTCCTCTGTGCCAATTAATTAGGGTGTAGCACTGTGCTGACACAGCAATTCCACATCCAGTTCCAGAGTCAGCTCAGATACCTCTGCTTGTTGCTGAGTTGCAGGGTGTACACCCAGCAAAATAATATCTATGGAAAGTGATAGTGTTCTGCACTATCCTATGCTCAAGTTCTAATTCATCAAAGCTCTTGGCATATGCTTAAATTTTGATGTGAGATGATCTTTTTTTTCTTTTTTTCTTTCTGTGTGAGAGCCTTTTAACCCCTCAAATATAGGGATATGGAAAAGACATAGGAAGATGAAATAGACTACCACAAACCAGATGTATATCCACGTAGAGGTTTCTGGCACAAATGGCTTGAATAGCCAGCAATAATTTTATAACAAAGGTAAAAGAAGAGGGGAAAAGATGCCATTTCACCTCTTCTTGAAGTTTATAGGGTAACCCTTTTGGCCTTTATACACATTGTCCTTCCAAAAGGAAACCCATTGAATGCTTGCACAGCCTCTAATCAATCCATCGATTCCAGGCACCATATCTGGTACCAACCAAAAAAACACCAAAACAAACAAATTAAAAAACCCACAAAACTCAATATAAACCCAATAGCAGTGTGAAAATCTCTAACAGACTCATTGTTTGTATTAAGTCTTTTGGGTTAACTCTTTTGGGTGCATTTTGTGAAACATGGAAGTTTGCATCCTGAGTGTCACTAATGAAAAACTTTCTTCTAAAGATGGTCAGAGTCTGAAGTTAATTGCTCTCATGTGGAATATGTCTCCATTTTCATGCCTCCAAGGCAATTATTTTCTTCCCTTGTGGTCATTCTGAACATATGAATTTTAATTAGATTTCTACTAATATGTTAGGTAGGTCTCTTCTGCACAAATACATATACTCAAGCCAGCTGTAAACATGCTAATTCAAAAGAGAATAAGGCTCCCTCTACACTGTTAACTTCTGTACACCTTGGGTCATTCTCAGCACTGAGACCTGAAATTAGCTCATTTATAGAATTTAAACTCCTCCACTGCCCCAAACACAATGATCCCACTGCCTTTTGGGAATGCTCCTCAAACCATGCTAATTCCCTTGTCACGTTCAGGAATCGTCTGGCGCAGAGTTAGCTGGGTAAGGTTAAAGGTGTGCCAAATCTAATGATCTAACAGTATAAACAATTGAGTTTCAGTGCCCAGGAATGCTGTCTAGCACTTTTTAATTTAACTATATAGAGGAGTCCAACAATCTACCAGTGAGAACACAGACTTTTGGACAGGTGTATTTACCTTGACTGTCTAGCATGGCTGAGCAGTCTGAACCGAGCTCTCTGGTGTAACCACAGAACTGCTCTTTAAGTTGCTCTTTCAAAGCGCTGTAAGCTTCTGTTGTGCAGATAAGATATGCCTTATCTTGTTCCAAGCACTGTACACTATTCAAAAGGGAACTGCAAAAACACTGTGGCATGAGTGCACTCATGACATCCTGCAATCTCTACCCACATCCTTCTCTAAATGTATAATGCCAACTGCTATGCCCTGTTTTACCTGTCAGGAAAGACATTAAAACTCCTTCTGTCGTAGATTACATTAAGTGTCCTTGATTCCAGACAAGATCAGGCTCTCTGCAGAGGCTTAGCCATTTACGTATTCCATGATCATACAGGAGTGGCACAGTGACAGAGCAGTCCTGTGGAGATCGTTAAACACTTAAGATAGCTGTACTTTATTACACAGCAGTACACAGTTAACTGCATGTGCATCTAGCTGAACTATTTAAGAGGCGTTTTTGCAAGAGTGCCATTCAACAATGATTGTATAAATACTTCAATTATCATCCCAGAGCTCTTTTTGGCTTAAATGTTTGTAACAAAGATGAATTATTAAGTTATGCAGTCTGTGCCCTGTCATTGGCAATGGCCAACACTAGACTCTGCAAGTAAGAGGTCTGAGAAAGCCCATTACAGGCAGTGGAGGAATAACTTCTCCAATGGGAAGTTTCATTCTGCCCTCAGGCAATTATAGATTGACTCACATTCTAAATAAACGATCTTTATATCTCCCCTGAAAAACTTACTATCTTCTATGTTATTGGGGGTGATTATGTTTGTACAAGTGCCAAGTGTCTTTTGAATATTTTCCAAGTCTTGGCCTTACTGCTTCTTTTGGCAAATAGTTTCCCAGGCTGAATATCTTTTCCTTCTTTAATGTATGCTGCAATTTCAGTATCAATGGATTCTCTCCCCATGGCATGTTCTTTGATTAGGAAATAGGACTACATAGTTTACTTTCACTCAACTATTCCTATCTCTGCCATCTCCCTCTTGTTGTTTTCTTGCCTAAGTGTTGCTGACATTTTCCAAACTCTAGAAGGAAACTATTTCAATAATACATACTTGATAGGATATGTCACATACTCCCTGCAGCTCTGCATCAAGAAGATTTGAAAATAGTCACCATCTGTGTGGATGTCTCTAGATCTGTAATAATTTAGAAAGTGCTTGGGGTTTTTATCCAGGATTTGGGTGTTTTCTTTCTTAATATATAGTGAGAAATCTTGCATGGGAGTTAGAAGAGATCTCTTGTTGGAAGGAATCTTATTTATGTTGTTTTCCCAACAATAATTGGAAGAAATAACAACAATTAACAATCAAGAATAATTAAAAAAGAAATTTGCAAAGAGCAGTCATGAGACAACAGAATGTTCTACCTCTGTCCACATGCATACTTAATGCAATGTCTATCTTTACGCTCTGAATGTCAGTCTGAAGTGGAAAGGAAACAGAATCCTTTTCAAACAAATTACAATTTTATACTCTGTCTGAGAACAAAAGGAAACCAGGATGCAAACCTTGCTCAGTTCCTTTTCTTCTCTGCAGGCTTGCTGACAGTGAGAGCGAAGGCTGTAAACCCTGCTTGGATATAAATCTTGAAGGATTTGCTGACACAGAGAAATAACCTCAGAGAGGCCCTTCGTAAGAGGTATTTTGCACTGTTCTGTTCTTACAAATGCCACTTTGAATGGCTTTTTTGGACTATTTCTGCAGGTAGAGAAGCTTCTAAATGCCACTTTATTTCTTTCCATCTATTGATCTTAAGTATATAACAGCATGAAAATCCATGAAATGCAATCACAAATACCTGCTGTCCAGATAGTATATTACCAGGAAATTTACAATGATATGCAAAGATTTATCTTGTGGATCTAAACCTGGTCCCTGAGGAGTCAGCTTTAGATCCCTTTCATAGCATATCACAGCATAGCTCCTTTCTCTACAAACAAACATCAACAGACCAGTTTTTAAAATAAGGTATTTATGACAACGAATAAGAGGATCAGAATCCGGTCTTCAGTGAATAATGTTTATAAAGAGCTGGAAAAATGTACATGTCTCCTGGGCAGGAAACAACAGCAAAGGAGAGGAGGCCTTTGGCAGTTATAGCCTCTCAAGAACATCTTGCAGTGACAGTCCTATTTCGGCCCTATGGCTATAGGTATCAATCTATTTCCCTTTAACTTTCTGAAGAGGCAGACCTCACACTGAAAACATTATGCATCAAACAATGAAGAATGATACCTCCTAGAAGAAAAATCCTATCTATTCAGACCAAACCAAGAGAGAGAGTAACATAGCAAAGATAAATGCGGTGCCCTAATGCTGATGAGAGGGAACAAACATCTCTTCAAATTCTGACCAAAAAAAAAGACTTGTCAAAAAGTTCATACTTGCATAAAGTGAAGACAGCCGTATAGAGAACTTAAAGATTTAATATATTTTTTATTCTACCATCAGGAATAAATCCACATTTAAACTACCTAGATCTTGCCTTACCAGGAGTCTCTCGAGCTTTTTTTTGGTTTTTAGACATGTATTTACAGATTATAAATTTTCAGCAGATGAAAAAACTTTCTTTCATGTTTCATTTACGTTTTTATATGCAGAAACTACAGAAAACTCCAAACCACCAGTGAAAACTTAATGGTGACAAGTACATCAAAATGGAAGGGACAAGGTGATTTCACAGAAGAAAATTATAATTTTCTATATTTAAAAGGTTTGGGTGCTTTTTATTGTTTTAGTAGAGATGAGGTGTTGATTTGAAATCTAAAGTAGTGGGAGGTTTAATGATACAAAGATAGAGAATGTTTGGAGATTATATGATTCATCACACCAGCATGGTTGTTTTAAAATAGATATTTACGTAGCTAGATTGATGGCTACAGATTTTCCACTGTTTCACCTATTTCACTGTGCGATGTTTTGGCATGCAGGATATACATGGCTCGGAGGTCAAACAGAAACGACATACTACACATGCATAAGGATCAGTGTGCTTTCGTTCCAGATTATTACTTATTTCATAAAAGTTCTCCAGTCCCCATAACAGTACAGAAGTCATAAGACCTTCTGTCCTCCTCCATGTTATGCATTAAATTATTAGACTAGGAAAAGCACGAAGCCAGTGTCATGTTCTTTACATACTTCACACACACCCTCTCCTACTGAAAAGGTAGCAGCAGTACTACTGTTACTTGGGCCAGCAGTATGGAGCTCAAACAGACCAGTCACTCAAATTTACCCAGCACTCAGCTGGGTCTTGCAGCCCATACGGGGCTCTGTGCTTCTTGTACCCCATCACACAGTTTACACTGCTTTTGAGAGGCAACAACAACAGCATTAACTTTCCAGACAAATTCCCAAATTGTTAATACTATCAATCATCAACATTTTCTGTAGGCTACTAGGTACCATTATCATCAAAATTCAAGCAGAAAACAAATGCAGTACTACAGACTACTTAGCATAGCCTAAAAAACTCCTGTGACATACAGGAAGCACTGATGGAAATGCAGTCTTTGACTTTATTGATGTTATGGGTGAATGGGAGGGCAAGAGGAACTCTGCAGATGTGGAAGATGGCATGCTGCACCAAGTACTACTGAAGGAGCTTTCACCTTGTCAGCCAAAGGGTATATCTGCATCTGGATCACTGAAAATAAATTGACCATGTTAGTAACTTCTAGTTTTTCTATACAAATGACTGTATTTGTGTTGGCTTTCAATCACGCTTCCCCATCTTTGTCAATAATTCATTTTATAGCAAGGCAGGGAAGTCTTTATCAAAGACGTAGCGAACCGTAAAGGGTGGAATATATAAATAGAAGGATCTCTGGCCTACAGAAATCACTACAAATTAGTGGTAGTTTCAGGATTCTTGATGTATTGCCCTTTAATACTGAGAACAGGAGAATATGGGTCATCCTTTTCACATTGTTCTGCAGAGAGTAAAATCTGGTGAAATAACATGAGCTTGTTAGTTTCAGTTGATAATTTCTACCCTTTTCACAAACTGTCAAATCAGTCAGCTGAGAAATCTAGTGCTAAGGGTATAAGAGAATAATGCAATCAGGGCAAAAAATACTGAAAGATATTTTTAGACAGTTAAATACAATGAGAAAAAAAAGTCACGGCGTACTGTTGAACATCAGCTAAAGAAAATATGTCCATTCCCACAGGGTGCTTGAAAAATATATCAGAGACACCATATGTGTATTATGAGTAAATCACATATGGATTGAAATGTTTCTTACAGAATTATTTTTTCAAAGCTAATTGTCAAATATCAATTTAAAAATACAATACACAATATTAAGTAAACTATTTAATTGCCCAGCTCTTCACCCAGAGCAGTTTATTTATACTTCAGCACACCAGACAAAGAAATTTATTACCTCGGAATGGTTGTATTGCTTTTAACAACAGAAAGAAGAAATCTGAAGAATAGACTAGGGACTGCTAATCCTGAGGAAAGGGAAAAGCAGCCAAGTGAAACAACCTGCCAGTCTTGGTCACAAGCAAAGCACTTAGATTTTGGTCTCCCCTTAGTACCATTCAGAAATTATCTGAAACTAGAGGCATATGTTATTCCAGAATTCAAAAAAAGAGAGATTGAGCCATTTTTTTTGGTGCTTCCTGAATTCTGGGAAGTGATCAGAAGTCAGCTCAACCAGCAGTGTCGAGCAAGGCAGCTCCCAGGCTGCTTGTTGTGTGGTCTGTTCCCACAGCATCCAACAGACTGGAAGTGGCAGCACAGAACTGGAGCATGACAACCCCCAGCCTACAGCATCTTGAGGCTACCTGCAAGATGCTTCCTTTGCTAGCAGCTGGTAGATGAGCCAGCTTTGACTCGCCCCAGCTGTACTACAGCTTCTATACAGTAACCTTCTTGTGGATTTTCAACTGAGGTTTCGCATACTGCTTTATGACATCCCACGCCAGACAGCCAGGAACTGTGCCCAGTGCAGCACTAGGAAGATGAAGGATCTGATGGGTGCCAGGCCTGGTTTCATTCCAAATAACCAGCGTCCAGACTGTGTTGTTTAAATAAAAAAGTGCATGAACTCCTGCATTAGATATTCCTATTGTGTTAGCCCAGAGCACAGCAATGGGATGTTCAATTACTTTCGGGGAGAACAAAAAGTGCATTAGCATATTTATCATTATACTTTAAAATAAGATTGAATACTCATTAAACATGCATAAAAGAATGTAAATGAAATGAAATCCTCACAGGCAATTTTCAAACACAGGATTTTGCCACTTCAACCAAAACCTTTTGCCATGGTGCTCTGTTGAGATTAAACGTACATGTAAATTGGTGCTTTCCTACTGCGTCTGCAAAAAAAAGCAATTACATTTTCACAGTAGTTAGTATTTACTTCTTGTTTTGCCCCTGCTACCACCTTTTCAGCCCTTCAAATCAGATGATTCTTTTTCTAGTCCAACTACATACAGCCTTTGCTAACAGCTTCCTTCCTGTACCAATTCCTGGAAGCATTAGGTGTTTAATAAAATCAGTATTTTTTTTTCCCTTTGTGATTTATAATCTACTCAGAATAGCATGGCTTGACTTGAAAGAATCATGTTGCTTTCTGTGTACTCATCTATAAGTGCCTATGTTAAGGGGAACAGATTAATTGTAATATTTAAAAATACTGGGTTTCGACACTAAATCTGTCCTGAGACTAACACTATGTATTGACAAAATAAAACAGGTTGTTTGTTTATTTGGCAAATCTATGTTGTTATTATTTATTTTGTATATAGCTTCATTGACAGATAGGATGCTTTTAAAACAAATACAGATGAGTTCAGTTTTCTTTGGAGTCAGCATTGCAGTCTTAGAGTGTTGTATAGCAAGTGCATCAGGCACCACTTCAACCCCCTGCTTTCCCAAAAGCAGGAACCTTTCTTACTAAATCTTCCTTACTATGTTAAATTCACATTGAAAGTCTACACCTAGTAGCATGCTCTTTATGTCTGCTGTGTTCTTCAGTAGGAGTTTGGCTGGAGAAAGACTGACTAAAATTTGAGAAATATTTCACAATTTGGACTAATGTCAGTAAAGAATACTGAAAGAGTAATCCTAGCTCTGTTCTTTGAACATTTTTCCCTATTTCTATGGCCTGAACACTGAAATAATCACAGTACCAAGTATCACAGCTAGAAAATGATGCTTCTTTCACTCAATTTGCAGCACTTATGCCAGAAAAAGGGTTGATTTATCTTCTTTAAAGAAAGAAATTACAAATTTGATATCATGTAATATGGATTTAGATTGCAACTATGGCTACAGAAAGGTGCATGAAAAGACAGTGGTAAATGGGTCAGGGAAGGTGGAAAAGTACCGTATTGGTGTTGCTGCTGTAAAGAATTACCTTACTGTGACACTCTTCATTATTCATGCAGACGTCAGTTTGGCACAGAAGAACTGTCAAATGTGTAAATCTGCTCTAAAAAGCTGAAGTAAAATATGAGATGGCTTATGTTTATCTAATGAATAGAAGATAAACCAAAAAATTCAAGTTTTTTAGGAAGAAAATAATCAATATATTTGCAGCATTACTGTTGGAGAACGTTAATATATACAGTAGGGTAATTCCAAAAGATCCAAGCTATTAAATAACAGATGCATACACTGGACAGAACATCAAAACCATCTGTATCTTCCCAGACAATATGGTGTTATAGGAGATTTCACCTTGGAAAGATAGCACTTAATATCCTCGGGTTAAGAGTACAATGCTTTTTTATAAAACTCACAGCAATCCTTATTAAAAGGTTTTGAAATTCCTGATTTTATTATTTCCAAGTACCAAGTAAAATAAAAATCAAGCCTTGCTCTATAGCAAAAGGCTTAAAAGCCAGCAGCAAGCAGACAAATGAAATTAACATTCTGATCATACAATGAATGCTTATTTCAAGTCTGAACCACCAAAATGCAAAAATGAGACACAATTGTTTAATTGCTTCAAAAAGTCCAATCAGCAAAATGGTCCAAACAGGTCTGAAGGTGACAACTCTGAAACAGATCAAAGTGTTAAAATACTGAGCACTGAAGTGTATAACCGTTAGCTGTTTACCACAAGTGGGATCCATAATCCCAGGATAATCGTGAGGACAAGGCACCTTCAAAAATTTCCGCCATATCAGGTATAGAAGCTTGCCAAACTCACCAAAAATAAATATCAAGAAGAAAAAGTCTTATACTTTGCACTTCTGAAGGCCTTGGACAACTTTCCCCAATCTATAAAGAAGTGGGTCTGTTTTTTTAAAGGTTAACAGATCTGAAACCCCACTTCAAGGTAGTTGCCTACAGCAGCCTTCCTCCAAAAACCCTGCCGGCAGCTTCCCTCCCTGTGCCAGTAACAAAATGAGCCAAGAAAGACCAGACTGTTGGGCATCGGTCCAACAGCAGATATGCACCAAAGTTACATCTATCACAAATTTCTCTTCAGAGTGCATCCACCAACTTTGTACCCACTGAGGTAGGACTTTCCTACTCCTAAGAACTATTTTATGGTTCGTTAGCAGAAAGGACTGTTGGGTAATAGTATGGATTGGATAAGCTGTTACTTCCATAAACTAGCAAAACCTCTTCATTATAATACTGTAGCACACTGGAGTGTGGTCCACCAATATGGCCACACCCAAGAATCCTTGAGCAGTCTATAACTAGAGAAGGTTGAGGAGGCATGCCAGAGAATAGAGAAGAAAATTTCCTGTCCATTAGAGGGATAACATGTATGTTACATTATGTGACTGGCAGGAAGGGGAAGAAATCATGATGGCCAGCATCCAGGAACCTTTATGCAGGTCTCTTGTAGGTGCTTTTACAATTCAGCATGGGATAATGTCCTTGTTCAACATACTGGGAGTGGCCAGCATGGCTTTGCCAAAGCCAAACTTGACCAACCTGATTGTCATCTCCGTAGAAACGACTGGCTCTGTGGATGAGGGGAGAGCAGTGGACGTTGTTTACCTTGACTTTGGCAAGGCTTTGGTGTGGCCTTCCACAGCATATTTATAGCAAAGTTGAGGATGAGTTTTGGGTAAGTAGGCTGCAAGGCAGCTGAAGAACTAGCTAGTAAGCAGGGTTTTACCATTGCAGTGGTTTATCATTGAAAGAATAACCATTAGTTAGAAGCAGCATTTCTCAGGGGCTGATGTGAGGGCCAAGATTGTTCAACATTATCATCAAGGACAGAGACCACGGGATGAACTGCGCCCTCAGCAAGTTCGTGGATGACATGAAACTGGGAGAGTCCTCAATACTCAAAGAGAAGTGGCTAAGGGAGAATTTAGCTGCAGTCTTTCACTGTCTGAGGGACCATTATAGTGAAGATAGAGCCAGACCCTTTCAGATATGGACAACAAAATGACAAGAGCTTCAACAAATGAAATCACAGTTGTATGTAAGGTAAAAAATTCTTCACAATAAGGTCAGTTAAACACTGGAACATGTTGCCCAGGGAGACTGTGGGATCTCCATTGTTGGAAAGTTTCAAAACTGGAGTGGACAAGGTGTAAACAAACTGGTGCGCCAGTTAAGTTTGTCTTGCTTGGAGAAGGAGCTTGGACTAGATGGTCAACAGAAGTCTCTTTCATCCTAAATTTTTCTAAGACTGTTCATACATCCTTCAGATCTGCATATGCAACAGAGGCTTATGAGCAGGTACAGCAGAATCTTTTTTCTGAACCAGGATACTTCTTAGAAAAAAGTTTGGTTTTTACCAGTTTGAATTAAAAAAAAAAAAAAAAAAAAAAAAAAATGGGGG